>CAJHZI010000295.1:297500-425268 GCA_905160935.1 Enchytraeus crypticus | reverse complement strand
GAGAGAGAGAGAGAGAGAGAGAGGGAGCGAGAGAGATAAAGAGAGAGAGAGAGAGAGAAAGAGATATAGAGAGATAGAAAGAGAGAAAAAAAGAGAGAAAGAGAGAGATGTGCGCATTGAACTTTTTAGTGTCCAATGATCTTAGAGTGGAGATAATCCAATCATGGCTGGAGCCAGTGGCGTTGTCGGTAAGATACTGGACCGCGGATCAGTATGTGCGGGGTTCAAATCCTGGGCTCTTCCGTCACTGACATCGCTTTCGAGTGAGGAAACTAATGTTAAAATCAGTTTTGCCAGCTTTTACCATGTAAGGAAGAAGTCATCCAATCACCCACTGAGTCTTTTGTGCTGTTTTGATGGGTGTAACGCGATGATAACTATTCCTTGTTTTAATTTTCAACGAAATCTAAATGCATACAATTGCTATTGTGGAACAGTCCTAAATGATGACATCGAACATTTACATGTAATTGCAGATTTGAATATTAGTAACCCAATAAATACTGAATAAGAACAAGTCTTCGAAGTTCTGCCACATCCGATGAGTTAGTCTAGATCACAATCATCATCTAAGTCTACAGACATGTAGTTAATAGGGTGATATGTACCGGTTTATAATTGATCTATTGATTGATTGATCAGTCAGACACGGAAGGTTGCGTAACGATGACTCAAGAGTCGTGATCACATGTGATTGAATGAAGAGTTTCAAATCTTTAGCCATGAGATTCGTGGATGATCATGTCAGCGTGGTGAGAACACAATACACTGTGTAGTATATATAGAGTATATATATTGAATATATAGACTCTATATATATATTATAGATATATATATATAATATATATATATATATATTATATATATATATAATGTATATATATATTTATAATGTATATATATATATAATGTATATATATATATATATATATATATATATATATATATATATATATATATGTAGTGTGGATACAATACACTGTGTCACCTGTCACACTTTAACATTCCACTGAGTCAGCCTGGTGTCCTATAATCTAGGATCTCCAGGACTCGTGGCGTCCTAATCATCGGCATAACGACATTCAAACATACATGCACACTATGCAATGTATGCATAATAAAAGCTAAAAAGTAAATCTAAGGTTAACGTCAGTTTCCTCACTCGAAAGCGATGTCAGTGACGGGCGAGTCCTGGATTTGAACCCTGGACATACTGATCCGCGGTCGAGTGTCTTACCGATTTCGCCATTGGCTCCAGCTATTGTATAATGTGTATTCGTGTATATACACATACAGTGCATAGTATTGTGTATGCGTTATATACATTTGATTGAGGTCATTTGATTGTCACTTGATTGAGGCCTTTCATTCCTGTGTTGATTTGACTGCGATAATTAAAATTAAGTTCTGATAAGGACAGCGAAATCTTTACTGACCTGATTATTTGTTCCATTATTGACCTAATTATTTGTGCCACTATTGACCTAATTATTTGTGCCACTATTGACCTAATTATTTGTGCCACTATTGACCTATTTATTTGTGCCACTATTGACCTAATTATGTGTGCCACTTTTGACTTAATTATTTGTGTCACTTTTGACTTAAAGCACATCCCAATATCATGCATGACATTGGGATGATGTCAAGATTAATGAATGAACAGTACTATGATATGAATAAGATTGAATGTCGTTAGTAAATATTTCTTTAAATGTATAAAAAGTGTTTTATTTTGGGTATATTTAAGCTCGTTTAAAATATCTCTAAGTTTAGTACGTGGAATAGATCATTCGTGAGCTGCTTGTGTCACTAGCAGCGACTACTTTGAAGCAGAATACATAGGAAAACCAGCTCAGAACTCAGAAGCCCTTTTCCTCTTTAGGCTAAACGATACAGTGAGAGACATAATTATATTTTAGATGGAGTGTGTAAGGCAGCTTAAAACTTCTAAATAGGAATATGTACCTTGGACCTTTAATTTATAGGAACATAGAGGAAGTTGTAATGGATTGTTGAAGATGAACTGCATATATCAGAGACATGCCAGTAAATTTAACTCACTTTACCTCACGACTGCACCGATAGACATGACAAATCGGGACTTTCTTAATCTTTAGAGATACCCTACGAATAGCCTAACCAGTCTAAATAGGCCTACCCGTGTCAATCTCGTAGGCCTACGAGGCCTAACACTGTCGTAGGCCTCCATGACTTTCCGCATGAATGAATTAGAATTCTTCACATCGTGCAGTTGAGCTGTGAGTCACGGTGCTAAAAGAGTTTTAAAGTTCTGTCTGTGATCATGATTCCTGAAAATAGTACAATAAGTACAATGCCTCCAATCTCTCTCTCTCTCTCTCTCTCTCTCTCTCTCTCTCAACGACACTCTCAACATGGTAGCTTTGTGATCGAGCCTATATAAGCTCGTCTCTGTCATACAGTATACGCAGATCTTCCTAAACTTGTACCGTTAATACTATTAGTAACTATAAACCTTCTAAGCTTCTTTCGCATAGGGTAGAAGTGTTGGATTTTTCGACGCATTACCAGGTATGTTCTATTCTACTAACATACTAATATAATAGTAAATATTATATATATATATATATATATATATATATATATAATTATTATTATATCTACATTGTCAAAAAATAGTAAAGTAAAACTAAACTAATTCATATTGAGTGGAAGTAATTAAATAAACATTGACAAGTCGACCTGAAGTGGCGCTAAGTGTTGCATTAGTTATCGTTGTCACAGCGTATTTTTCATCTAACATTAAACTTTAACCGTTTTAGTCTTATTTGCCTTTTTAAAGTCAGTAGAGAGATAGTCTATATGATAGGATAAGAGAAGCTAGCACTTGTATATATAGCTGGTATAGCTAACGTTAACGTCACTTTCCTCACTCGAAAGCAATGTCAGCGATATTCTGTGGCAATCTAGTTACCGTTTTTGTATACATATTGTTTAAATTTTCTTTTAGGCCTATACTTCACTTAAAAGGAATAATATACGTGCTAGAATATTATTCCATTTGAAAGTTGGCGAAATCGTTAGTAAATCGAGAAATATAATTAAAGTATAAACTGCTTTTCAAGTCATATGGCTTAAACATTCAGGTAGATTAAGTTTCTATTTTGGACCTTATTCTGATGCTATTCATAAATTGACGATGATAGTATATTTACAGTCTAATGTCTGCCACACAAAATATTTGTCGTTAAGATAAAATAGAATATTAACGAATTTTTTTAACGATGATTGTGTTTACTTTTTCGTTGATACAGTGAAGCGACAGACCGATCCAATATGGCGGCTGTTACGTCATCGCTTGTGCTGTCAGTTTGTCTGCTGCTGCTGCAGCAAGCTGTCATCAGCTCCAGCCAATCAGCGTCTCCCTGTTCTCGTTGCGCATGCGCAGCTGGGAGTGACGTCATCACAGGAGGGGATGATGACGTATGTAAGGTAGCAGCCAATCTCTACAGAGCTCAGAATGCTGCCGTGGACTATTTCAATCAGTCTCTCAGTCGATTGGAAGATGTGGGAGATGAAGATGATGCGAGTATAGCGGCATTGGAGAGAGAAGTTCAGACTCTCACATATAACATCAACCAGCTGCAGATTGATTTGGATCAACTACTGGCAGATCTGAATGGAGGTAAGATTGAGTGGTGCCACACTCTAGCCAATCCTCATGTAAGATTGTTTAGTGGTGCTACACACTCTAGCCAATCCTCATTTAAGTTTGTTTAGCGGTGTTTTAGTCTAATCAATCCTCACACACATCACATGTTACGTTGTAGCCCCTAGGTCACTGATTCGTATTTGATCCAAGCTTTTCTCTCATTGAAACGAGAGAACACACAGTCCGTACAACAACACTGTGAGTGCTACTGATAGAATAATCAAGTATTAATAATGATTTATGAGACAGCGTGTATATAAATATATATATATATATATATATATATATATATATATATATATATATATATATATATATATATATATATATATATATATATATTTATATACACGCTGTCTCATAAATCATTATTAATACTTGATTATTCTATCAGTAGCACTCACAGTGTTGTTGTACGGACTGTGTGTTCTCTCGTTTCAATGAGAGAAAAGCTTGGATCAAATACGAATCAGTGACCTAGGGGCTACAACGTAACATGTGATGTGTGTGAGGATTGATTAGACTAAAACACCGCTAAACAAACTTAAATGAGGATTGGCTAGAGTGTGTAGCACCACTAAACAATCTTACATGAGGATTGGCTAGAGTGTGGCACCACTCAATCTTACCTCCATTCAGATCTGCCAGTAGTTGATCCAAATCAATCTGCAGCTGGTTGATGTTATATGTGAGAGTCTGAACTTCTCTCTCCAATGCCGCTATACTCGCATCATCTTCATCTCCCACATCTTCCAATCGACTGAGAGACTGATTGAAATAGTCCACGGCAGCATTCTGAGCTCTGTAGAGATTGGCTGCTACCTTACATACGTCATCATCCCCTCCTGTGATGACGTCACTCCCAGCTGCGCATGCGCAACGAGAACAGGGAGACGCTGATTGGCTGGAGCTGATGACAGCTTGCTGCAGCAGCAGCAGACAAACTGACAGCACAAGCGATGACGTAACAGCCGCCATATTGGATCGGTCTGTCGCTTCACTGTATCAACGAAAAAGTAAACACAATCATCGTTAAAAAAATTCGTTAATATTCTATTTTATCTTAACGACAAATATTTTGTGTGGCAGACATTAGACTGTAAATATACTATCATCGTCAATTTATGAATAGCATCAGAATAAGGTCCAAAATAGAAACTTAATCTACCTGAATGTTTAAGCCATATGACTTGAAAAGCAGTTTATACTTTAATTATATTTCTCGATTTACTAACGATTTCGCCAACTTTCAAATGGAATAATATTCTAGCACGTATATTATTCCTTTTAAGTGAAGTATAGGCCTAAAAGAAAATTTAAACAATATGTATACAAAAACGGTAACTAGATTGCCACAGAATATCGCTGACATTGCTTTCGAGTGAGGAAAGTGACGTTAACGTTAGCTATACCAGCTATATATACAAGTGCTAGCTTCTCTTATCCTATCATATAGACTATCTCTCTACTGACTTTAAAAAGGCAAATAAGACTAAAACGGTTAAAGTTTAATGTTAGATGAAAAATACGCTGTGACAACGATAACTAATGCAACACTTAGCGCCACTTCAGGTCGACTTGTCAATGTTTATTTAATTACTTCCACTCAATATGAATTAGTTTAGTTTTACTTTACTATTTTTTGACAATGTAGATATAATAATAATTATATATATATATATATATATATATATATATATAATATTTACTATTATATTAGTATGTTAGTAGAATAGAACATACCTGGTAATGCGTCGAAAAATCCAACACTTCTACCCTATGCGAAAGAAGCTTAGAAGGTTTATAGTTACTAATAGTATTAACGGTACAAGTTTAGGAAGATCTGCGTATACTGTATGACAGAGACGAGCTTATATAGGCTCGATCACAAAGCTACCATGTTGAGAGTGTCGTTGAGAGAGAGAGAGAGAGAGAGAGAGAGAGAGAGAGATTGGAGGCATTGTACTTATTGTACTATTTTCAGGAATCATGATCACAGACAGAACTTTAAAACTCTTTTAGCACCGTGACTCACAGCTCAACTGCACGATGTGAAGAATTCTAATTCATTCATGCGGAAAGTCATGGAGGCCTACGACAGTGTTAGGCCTCGTAGGCCTACGAGATTGACACGGGTAGGCCTATTTAGACTGGTTAGGCTATTCGTAGGGTATCTCTAAAGATTAAGAAAGTCCCGATTTGTCATGTCTATCGGTGCAGTCGTGAGGTAAAGTGAGTTAAATTTACTGGCATGTCTCTGATATATGCAGTTCATCTTCAACAATCCATTACAACTTCCTCTATGTTCCTATAAATTAAAGGTCCAAGGTACATATTCCTATTTAGAAGTTTTAAGCTGCCTTACACACTCCATCTAAAATATAATTATGTCTCTCACTGTATCGTTTAGCCTAAAGAGGAAAAGGGCTTCTGAGTTCTGAGCTGGTTTTCCTATGTATTCTGCTTCAAAGTAGTCGCTGCTAGTGACACAAGCAGCTCACGAATGATCTATTCCACGTACTAAACTTAGAGATATTTTAAACGAGCTTAAATATACCCAAAATAAAACACTTTTTATACATTTAAAGAAATATTTACTAACGACATTCAATCTTATTCATATCATAGTACTGTTCATTCATTAATCTTGACATCATCCCAATGTCATGCATGATATTGGGATGTGCTTTAAGTCAAAAGTGACACAAATAATTAAGTCAAAAGTGGCACACATAATTAGGTCAATAGTGGCACAAATAAATAGGTCAATAGTGGCACAAATAATTAGGTCAATAGTGGCACAAATAATTAGGTCAATAGTGGCACAAATAATTAGGTCAATAATGGAACAAATAATCAGGTCAGTAAAGATTTCGCTGTCCTTATCAGAACTTAATTTTAATTATCGCAGTCAAATCAACACAGGAATGAAAGGCCTCAATCAAGTGACAATCAAATGACCTCAATCAAATGTATATAACGCATACACAATACTATGCACTGTATGTGTATATACACGAATACACATTATACAATAGCTGGAGCCAATGGCGAAATCGGTAAGACACTCGACCGCGGATCAGTATGTCCAGGGTTCAAATCCAGGACTCGCCCGTCACTGACATCGCTTTCGAGTGAGGAAACTGACGTTAACCTTAGATTTACTTTTTAGCTTTTATTATGCATACATTGCATAGTGTGCATGTATGTTTGAATGTCGTTATGCCGATGATTAGGACGCCACGAGTCCTGGAGATCCTAGATTATAGGACACCAGGCTGACTCAGTGGAATGTTAAAGTGTGACAGGTGACACAGTGTATTGTATCCACACTACATATATATATATATATATATATATATATATATATATATATATATATATATACATTATATATATATATACATTATAAATATATATATACATTATATATATATATAATATATATATATATATATTATATATATATATCTATAATATATATATAGAGTCTATATATTCAATATATATACTCTATATATACTACACAGTGTATTGTGTTCTCACCACGCTGACATGATCATCCACGAATCTCATGGCTAAAGATTTGAAACTCTTCATTCAATCACATGTGATCACGACTCTTGAGTCATCGTTACGCAACCTTCCGTGTCTGACTGATCAATCAATCAATAGATCAATTATAAACCGGTACATATCACCCTATTAACTACATGTCTGTAGACTTAGATGATGATTGTGATCTAGACTAACTCATCGGATGTGGCAGAACTTCGAAGACTTGTTCTTATTCAGTATTTATTGGGTTACTAATATTCAAATCTGCAATTACATGTAAATGTTCGATGTCATCATTTAGGACTGTTCCACAATAGCAATTGTATGCATTTAGATTTCGTTGAAAATTAAAACAAGGAATAGTTATCATCGCGTTACACCCATCAAAACAGCACAAAAGACTCAGTGGGTGATTGGATGACTTCTTCCTTACATGGTAAAAGCTGGCAAAACTGATTTTAACATTAGTTTCCTCACTCGAAAGCGATGTCAGTGACGGAAGAGCCCAGGATTTGAACCCCGCACATACTGATCCGCGGTCCAGTATCTTACCGACAACGCCACTGGCTCCAGCCATGATTGGATTATCTCCACTCTAAGATCATTGGACACTAAAAAGTTCAATGCGCACATCTCTCTCTTTCTCTCTTTTTTTCTCTCTTTCTATCTCTCTATATCTCTTTCTCTCTCTCTCTCTCTCTTTATCTCTCTCGCTCACTCTCTCTCTCTCTCTCTCTCTCTCTCTCTCTATATATATATATATATATATATATATATATATATATTCACACAATGCAGTTTGGTGCAATATTTTAATTCAACACTTTACGTCGAGCTCGTAATCCTCAGATTCTAATCATTACAACAAAAGTTGTAACAATTGCTCCACTTCTTGACTAGGTATTGAGAAGACGAAAGGGCAATGACCTGATACAATACACATGTACATGTATATATGTATGTATATATGTATATATGTACATACATACATACATACATACTAGGTTGGAGCCTGTGGCGATGTCGGTAAGACACTCGACCGCGGATCAGTTTGTGAGGGTTCAAATCCTGAGCTCGTCCGTCACTGACATCGATTTCGAGTGAGGAAACTGCTGTTAACCTTAGCTTTATCAGCCTTCTTGCTTTATATTTAAGTGGAGTACTTATATATTTTGTAGTCTACTCCTTTTCTAAGGCAATAGACACAATGTTCAATTTTACCAAATGGCGTAGATATTGTCAGATGTATGTTGACTTAGCAGCTGCTGTTTGTACTGATTGAATGAAGCTGTTTTAAAAGAGAGAGGTCAATGAACGCTGAGGTGGGTTAAGGTTAAGGTGGGTTAAGGTGTGATGTTTTAAATTTGATAAGGGCTTTGTTTCACTGACATTCACTTGTGTGCTAAACAGATGAAACGCTCCATGTTTTAAAGATAGTAAATTTATAGCTGTACGGAAATATCCGGGAATATTTATTTCTAAAGAAAGAAATATAAGTGTATGTTTTAGATATCTTATCATCTCTTACGAACAATTCTGCTCCCAATCCCACAACTGATGGATGGTTAGGTTGGCTCGTTGCTTATTTCGACGACAACAGCAACAAAAACAAAAACAATGGCTACAATGCAAATACACAGAATAAAAACAGAGAGATAGTCCAAACAAATATATGCAAGCTTACAAAATCAAACACTAATCCAACACTGGGAGCATATGGAACCCTAACTTATGGAACGCGCACACAGTTACTTTAAAATTCTGCGCAATAAGTAAAGGAAAATATAATTAAGATGACAGGCTATTTGGACGCGAAACGGCTTTTACTGTAAATTCTTACTAATGGTTAAATAAGAATCGCTTGTATAACTTGGAAAAGGCGGATAAAGGCTGGTAAAGCTAAGGTTAACGTCAATTTTCTCACTAGAAAGCGAGGTCAGTGTCGGGCGAGCCCAGGATTTGAATCCCGCATATACTTATCCGCGGTCGAGTGTCTTATCGACTTCGCCACTTTCTCCAGCTATAAGAACTCTTGTTAATAATTAATTAAAGGTGGTACATGATTTCTGTTTGGTTCTATAATATCAAAAGCATCAACTGGTTGAAGACAAGCAGAAGAGATGTCGTTGTAAAGTCCTAGAACTTTCAATGATACATCCTCGTGTCATACATTGCATTGATATTATGGACTGTCGTCTATTCTGTGTGTTCCACCAACTCTACACATTGCCTGTAGCATGGAACTAGGAACACTGGATGGGGTGCATCGTTTTAATTATATTAAAGACATGAATATTTCACATGATATTCTGCCTATACATTCAATGCAGAAATTTTGTATGAACAAGTTCTAACATAAAGGTTTATATAATTTTCCTCCAAGTCTTCAGTAATGGCAAATATATTTGATCCCAATCCTGCTAATCACAATTGTTTTGCAAGATTTCACGGATACCACATCTCACGGATAATAACATTTATAAATGTTATGTGAAGCAGGAAACCTTCTCACAAATGTAGCTTCAGCAGATGAACTACCACACACAACTCTGCCAAAGTTATGCGAATGAATTAACTACAATTCTTACCTAAAGGAGTGTCTTTTTGTGACAGTAAACGCTTTACACTATGAATGTTCTTTGCACTGACAGCCGGATGTTGTTGTGCATGTAAGCGCTGGTGTGCCTGCAACAACAACAACAACACTGGATGATCTGAACGTCCTAAGTACTGTACTGTACATAGACATGACAACAGAGTGAAAGTACCGTGAAGCATTCTGTCAATAGTGCGGCAGTGTCGTAAACAGTTCATCATTCACTGTGCTTCCAGCTGGTGGGGTGAATTATCACTAGATATAAAACTGATAAATGTTTCTCTTGTTATTGTAACCCACCCACTGATTGAAATAATAAATGTTGATGATAGTGTTGCTATACATGCACAATTTATGAATAAATTGCTTCCTACTTAAAAATATGTTTATCACTGTTATTACGGATTGCCGTTAATTGCTATAACAGGATTGATTGATTGATTGACTCACTGACTGAATGATTGATTGACTGATTGATTGAGTGATAGTCATTCAACGGATGCCTGTGAAAACCCTGGTCTCAACCCTAAACCTAAGATACGAGTATACGAATTATTTCTCACGACTGTGAACTCAGGAAATACTTGTAACATATCGATGTTTAGAAGCTTTCAGTGACCTCGTGGGAATAGTTCGCTGAAAGAGGAAGTTAAGGGAAGAATGGAAGGTAAAACGGTTAGAGGCAGACCGAAACTTGGGATGTTGGATAATTAAATTACGAATTTATATGCTGATAATAATAATACTAATAATACTAATAATAATAATAGTAATAATAATAATAATAATAATAAATAATAATAATAATAAATAATAATAATAATAATAGCCTCCGACAATTTCTATAGCGGGGTCATGGCCGGTGTTCGTCTTCGAGACCGCTTTACAGATTTCTTGCAGATTATTATTAATCCATTCCATAAATATGAATAGAAAGGCAAAGGATATGTGGAGAAGATACTGACGCTGGACCTGCCAGTAGGCAGTGCACTAAGAGAGAGCCCTCACGCGCTCAGTAGCTGACTAGTGACCGTTCCTAGCACCACAGGTCTCAAGGTTTACACGACCCACACGTGTTTACAAGTGTGTGCACGACTCAGTCACTAAACTCTCAGTTTTTTTGTGAACTGAGCGAGAGATTAACTGTCGTAATGTCCTCTAATGTATTCACTGTTTACAGTTTTCTTCAATCTGCAGGCTTCCGTCAAGTAATATTTCAAAGATCTGACGCCAGAATTTTATCAACCAAACCGCAACGGATTCTTCATACCAGAGTCAGGGGTTTTGGAGAAGAGAAGGTTAGTGGTGAAACAATATTGCGTTTCTAGTAAAAGCTGGTAAAGCTAAGGTTAACGTCAGTTTCCTCACTCGAAAGCGATGTCAGTGGTGGTCTAGACCAGGAATTGAACCCCTCACACACTGATCCGCGGTCGAGTATCTTACCGGCTTCGCCACTGGCTCCCACAGACCTCTGAGTGAGAGAGAATAGTTGTGCTACCTGACATCGCATGTGTCAAGCGTCACTTAAAGTCCAAGGGAAAACTACCTTAAATTTCGCTCAATAAATAACGCAGCCATTTGTGAATAGCTATTTATTGTAATTCTTAGTAGCTGCTTAGTAACTATATTGGGCTACCTAACAGAGCTTAGGTTCTTTTTGGTGACTCTGTTCTTCTTGATGTTTGTTTAATGAATAATTAAGTGTTGGCTATTATATAAGCTGTATTTGCTGTTTACTATAGGATTATCATCTGAACAAATACATGGTAAAAAAATTATAAAAATTAATCTTAATTTGACTTGTTCAATTTTAATAAAATGGTAGTAAGATACTAAAGCTTCCAAGATTGCATGATTGGACAGACTATTCATTCTTACTGAAAATTGAACATGACAGACAATTCATTCTGACCGACAATTCATTCTAACAGACAATCCCTTCTTACAAAAAGTTGAATCCAGCAAACAAATTCATTTATTGTGAAACCTATATAAAAACTTCCATATGCCATGCATGCACTATTAGCTACGGGAAGCCCCTATAACATCAGTGCATACCGCACTGCACCAACTTTCAGAGAAGACATATCTGAACGTGTTGACTGTATTAAAAGAGAGGCAAATAAATATTTGTCCGTTATCCATTACTCATCCTCAAAAACTCTCCCTACTTGATGCTGAGCTTAATTTAAAAAAGTAGCAGCACGAACTTCTTTAAATAAACCCATTCACAAACCTGTGTCCCACATAACTGATCTCTCTCTCCTTCTCTCTCTCTTTCTCTCTCTCTCTCTCTCTCTCTCTATCTATATCTGTCTATCTCTCTCTCTCTCTCTGTCTCTCTCTCTCTCTCTTTGTCTCTCACTCTCTCTCAATCTCTGTCTCTCTCTCCATTCTCTGGTAAAGCTGGTAAAGATAATGTTAACGTCAGTTTTCTCACTCGAAAGTGATGTCAGTGACGGTGAGCCCAGGATTTACATCCCGTATATACTTATCCGCGGCCGAGTGTCTTACCGACATCGCCACTGGCTCCAGCCAGATTCTTTGTCTGTCTGTCTGTCTCTCACTCTCTCTCTCCCTCTCCCTCTCTCTCTCTCTCTCTCTCCCTCTCTCTCTCTCTCTCTCTCTCTTTAGACAGTTAGATGGCAGATTGGGATACTATGCACAAGATGTATTCTTCTAATGATCTAAAGAACGCATTATTGGTGGAGAACTCTGGCACTGGTTTATCGTACCTATCTTCTATACAAGTAATGGAGTCTTGAGTTTCCTTTGAGAAAGATTTTCCAGCGTGTCTTAGAATGTCTAAATTAATTGAATGATTAACGTTTAGAATGTCTCAATAGCTTAGGGGTAACGTCATGAAGTTTTAAATGAAAGGTCATGAAGTGAATTGATCTTTGAATTGAAACCGCGTGGGCTCGAACCCCAGCTGCGCTGATCTGAGAGTAAAATCGCGTACATTCACTGGACAAGTTATACGGAATTTGTAGTAAATTCTGCCTAACAGTTTAAACATGTGGTATATAAAGTAATAGATATCGCCCGTCACTGACATCGCTTTCGAGTGAGGAAACTAGCGTTAACCTTAGCTTTTTTACTATTACATAGTTGATCATTTCACTGTAATGTGTGTTTACTTTACTTCAGTTTGTTCAGTCAACATGATTGTTGCTCTGTGTTGTTCGTTCAAAAAGAATTTAAAGGATATTAAAAAGGTTAATCATTTTATAGATGAGCATCAAGGTCAGGGCTTAGTGTAGTGTTTGTGTAGTGTCTGCGAGAGACGTCCCTGACATTGCCTTATGGCGAGGAACCGGACGTTAAATTCTTATAGATTGATTGATTGGCTTCAAGGTCAGAGCGGCAAGGTCAGTGCTTCAAGGTCAGAGTGTGAAGGTCAGAGTGTGACCTATGAGAGATATGAGAAATATATATGAAGAAGTGCAGCAGAGATTTGAGGCATAAGAAATATAAAACAGCAAAAGAAATTCTTAGAATCAAGACTCAAACAAATTTAACGAGTTTGTCACTTTTTTATTCAAACGAAATTTAGCGAAATTTTATAATGACATCACCATTTGCAATAAATAGAAATAAACATAGAATTGGCGAATTTAGTCTTTTACTTATTGGACGTGAAGCTATAGGAGAACCAATGACATAGTGGCAGATAGAGGTCCCTGGATCATACAATGTTAACCCTAATCACGTGACCTCTCAAGGTCATCAGGATCAAAATAGATTAAATATTGTACAGGGTCTATTTGATTAGCATTAAATTCAAAATTAGCAACGACATAATTTAGATTGAACTATACAAAAATAAATAATTTTATAAAGACAATATCAGATCTAGAAGTAACATAAAATTATCCTCAAGCTAATTTTTAAATGGAGTCACTTCATTAAGTACAAGTTGAAGGTTGGAATGTTGGGAAAACTTTTTTGCAATATGGGCCTATACACGCAGAGTAAAGAAGGTCTTTGCAACATTTTGAGTCCTTCATAATAGACAAGTATATTCTACAACATTCAGTCATTTGCCACTGTTTATAATTGTAAGTTAATAAATTAACTGAATTACAACCCCAGAAAGAGTAAGAATTACGCAGAGATTAAACGCATCTCAGCAAAATTGAGTACCAATGATTAATTTAATCACCCTAGAGTTTATGTATGAACCATTGCGCAGTTAACTCCGCAATTCATTTCACCGAGTCTGCGCCTGTCCAAGATTTTACTTTTGGATAAGTTCAAGTTCACCATAGAATCGAAATCAAGAGGTTCAGTTCAAATCAAGATCAGTCAATGATAAATGACGATACTTGACGCTGCACGCATTTAGTTAATGGGACATTTCACTAAGCTCTACCAATTGTCACAGAGTTAATTATGAACTAAGGTCTAGTTTTATAGAATATGTCTAAAGGCAGGTCCATGGGATGGGCAGATATTGAGTTGACGTTGCAGGCACTATGGACGTTCAGTTGTTTACTTCTTCTTCTTCTTGAAGTCCACGCCAAGTACTCCAGGGATTCCTGGGAACCAAATGACTTCCTGATCGGCCCCTGTTACCCCTGTGCGCCCCGTGGCCCCAGTACGACCCCCGGTGGCACCTGTCTGACCCCCGGTGGCCCCTGTGGGACCAGTGGCCCCGGTGGGACCTTGGCCCCCTGTGAAACCCCCTGTGGCCCCTGTGGGACCAGTGGCCCCTGTGAAACCCCCAGTGAAACCTCCTGTTGCTCCGGTGGGGCCTGGTATACCAGGAAACCAACTGCCTGTAGATCCTGTGTGGCCTGTTTAATAAATCAATCAATAAAACGCTGTAAAATTTCAGTAAATCAGTTTAAGTTAAACAGGTTCTACATATAACAGCAGAGACATCGATGACTTGAAGAAGTTCTGTGCGAAGTGCTATAGGTACAATTGAGCAGACAGAACAAATAGAAGGAACTACAGAGTAGAGAGAACATGGTGTAATCAACCCGTACTGCATAAGGGCTTAATAACAGCGTCTGTCAAGTTCTAAGTTCTGAAATGTTTAATTTTTATGACAGAAATTCTAAGATACTTAGAGGGATGTCTAAATAGAATCGATGAATATAATTTAAACAAATTAAATAATTAATTAATTAATCAAATAATCATTAATTAATTAAATTTTAAAAAGAGCGATACCTTAGTTTTACGTATCACGATAAATGATATTCACACGCAATGTAATAATTTTCTCTGCAACAAATTGAAGAATGTTAAGGTCAATGCACACATTTGTAGCCCACCCACTCGCCTATACGAGCACTGCACAGAGCAATTGATGTATCACGTGATACGATCTAAATCTAGGAATATCATAACCTGAGTTTTAGCTTTGAAATATAAAGTTACTCAGGTGGTTTCTCGTTGCATTAAAACAGCTAAAAGCTTTATCGCGTTTTAACGACAATTACAATATTGGTTTGATCAATTCCTCACTGACATATGGAGCATGCGACAAGATCACTGCGAGCACTTTCATGCTAATGACATCATATGTTGTGGGCGTATCATAACTTACCGGTTCCGTCGTACTGTGGACCAGGTGCACCAGTCGCTCCAGTGTCTCCAGCTGGTCCTGTAGCTCCAGGGTATCCGAACCCACTCGCTCCAGTTCTTCCTGTTTGTCCAATTCTTCCCGGAGCACCAGAGGCACCAGGAGCACCAGGAGCACCCCCACCCTGTCCAGTGGCTCCAGTGGCACCCACAGGTCCTGGAGGTCCTCCTGGGAGTCCATTCACTCCAGTACCACCAGTGGCTCCAGGCACTCCAGGGATTCCGTTCATTCCGTTGGGACCCGCAGAACCAGAGAGACCTGTAAATCCGGTAGCTCCGGTGTAGCCCATGGGACCTCTCGCTCCGGTAGATCCAGGTAATCCCGATGCTCCAGAGAACCCGGTTCCTCCAGGCATTCCAGTGGCTCCCTGGCGTCCATCATTACTTCCACGCGCACCTGGAAAACCTGGAGCACCTGCTGGACCACCTCCCGCTCCTGTGGCTCCTGTTGCTCCTGGTGCTCCTGGTACTCCGCTAGCTCCGTTACGTCCTGGTGCTCCGTTTAATCCATACGATCCTGTGGCTCCCATGGGTCCTTGACGTCCGGGCTGTCCAGGGTTACTGGGTCCAGTACCTCCGGTTGATCCGGTATATCCAGTTGCTCCGGTATCTCCTCGACCACCTGGTTGACCGGTGGGTCCACCTGAAGGACCTCTAGCTCCAGTGGCTCCAGTAGCTCCTGACGGACCCTTGGCTGACCCGGTGGCTCCAGTGTCACCACGCTGTCCGGTCATTCCAGTGGCTCCTATCAACCCGTTCCTGCCTGCGACACCGGCTGGGCCTGTGGATCCCGTGTCTCCCATCGGTCCTTGAAGACCAATAGGACCGACTGGTCCACTGAAGCCCCTCTGTCCAGTGGCCCCCGTGTCCCCTCTCTCTCCCGGCACACCGGCCACTCCGCCATACGGGCCCGGGACCCCTCTGAGCCCCTGAGGTCCTGGTGGACCCCCTGGTGCTCCTGGGGCCCCTCGAGCGCCGGGGACACCTGGGTACCCTGTGAAGCCTGTGGAGCCTATGTAACCCTGAGGTCCTGTTGATCCCATGATTCCTCTTAGTCCTGTAACTCCTGTTGCTCCTGTGGCTCCTATACCCGTGGCTCCAGTGGCTCCAGTGAAACCATTGGCTCCACGCGGTCCTGGGACTCCTGAGCTGCTACCAGGTGCTCCAGTGGCTCCAGGCTGACCTGGAGCACCACCATATGGACCAGTGGCTCCCACGTTTCCTGTAGCTCCAGGATTTCCGGTGGCTCCTGTGCCTCCGATTGCAGCTGGTCCCGTGGATCCCATAGGACCAAGAGGTCCGGATGAACCCGCCAGACCAGCAGGACCCGTGCCTCCAGTGAATCCTGCTGTTCCAGGAACCCCAGCAGGGCCTGGGGGTCCTGGTCTGCCGGGCTGAACTGTCGCTGATGATGAACAGTACTTAGATCCTGAAATATCAAAGATTAGAAGATAAGTATGAAGTAACGGTAGCTAGATCACAGCTTTGTACTCGTTCAGGTAGCTCGAGTGTGCCCCAACATCCTTTCCACGTGAAATGGATCAGGATTCCACTGAAGACAAACTGGAGAGTGGATTGGGATGTGCCATGGACACAATACTACTCAAATATATCTAGTTATAGTAAATTCTCAACAATTTAATGGGTTACTTAAAATAATTCATTCTTATCTTCTGAGTTAATAAGTAGTCCCCATGCTACAGAGGGAGATCAATCCATGCTGTTTGATGACGTGTATTTTGTTTAATTCACGATCTGAAAAAAGCATGTGCTGAAAAGAAATAAAAAGAACCTAAAAGGTGCCGGTGATCAAGTAGTAATAATAGGCCGGCGGATAACTCTATACTCTCTCTCTCTCTCTCTCTCTCTCTCTCTCTCTCTCTCTCTCTATCTCTCTCTCTATCTCTCTCACACTCTCTCTCTGATACATTGATAACTCTCTCTCACCTCCATTCAGATCAGAGATGAGTTGTCTGATGTCAGCCTGAAGCTTGCTGACGTCACTCGATAGGCTGGTGACGTCACCCTCTAGTGTCGTTATGTTAGGCCTATCTCTGCCCGCAGCGTCCTCTAGTCTACTGACTGACTGACTGTACTCCACCATGGAGCCATTCTGAGCTCTATAGAGACTAGCCGCTACCTTACACACGTCATCATCACCTCCAATGATGACGTCACTCCCAGCTGCGCAGGCGCAGCGAGAACAGAGAGACGCTGATTGGCTGGAGCTGATGACAGCTTGCTGCAGCAGCAGCAAACAAACTGACAGCACAAGCGATGACGTAACAGCCGCCATATTGGATCGGTCTGTCGCTTCACTGCAGCAACGTAAGTACAGAAAATAAATAAATTTAAAGATAAATATATATATACGTGCATATAAAAGCATATCTATCAGTAATAATTTAATGAAAGTTAATCCATCTAATCTGATAATAAATCTATACTCTTTGACTTGATCTTCTTGTGGAATCAATCAATCAATCAATCATTAATCACCTGACATTCCTCTCTACCCACTGGCTGAGGGACTCAGTGGTTCGTATTAGACGACATTATAGGTCATTGGCTAAACCAGGGTGAAGACTTTGGCCATTTTTATTTCTCCATGGTTACCAATTATAATAAAATGCATATGACTTAATCGTTTATGTCAGGTATATGTAGTTTAATAGAGGGAGAACTATGTTTAGCTTTAAAAACACTCAATTATGCACTTACACACAGTGCTGTTCTACCATCCGTGAATCAAATATATAATTTATAGAAAAATTAGATAGAGACTATATGGCCATATATAGTCCTGATTCAGAATTCTATTTTCTAAATTAAAATCTTTGAATTATCCATAAATTTTTAAACTAAAATAATTTTATCTAGCTCTTCCCACTCGCTTTATTTATCTGAGAGAGGGCCTGAAGCATAAGAACTATGCTTACCTGACGAGTGTTCAGAGATTAACACTCCTATGAACTTAACGAAATAACTTTAGAGTTTCTTTGGATTCTACGTTACAAACAGTCGAGTGAAACAAGATTTAGAACTGTTGTACTGAGAGTGAGATCTTCAAGCGCTTTATATAGGAGCCCAGCTGCTCGGGTAGCCATGTTGAGTCAATAGTAAGTAAGAGCATTGCTTCTATTGTACGACGTACGTATTGTACCATTTAGAAGAAGCCATGATCGGCGCTAGGCCTCTCGACACTTTTAGATCTGTGACTCAGTCGTGTTTAGATCAGGAACTCATTGAAGCGTGGTCACACACACGACGAGGCCTGACTCACTCTCTTACACTCTCTGAGATTTGTCTGGCATGCTCCTAAATGTCCCGTGCGACATTTTAAAAGCAGCACTAAAGCTGGTAAAGCTAAGGTTAACATCAGTTTCCTAACTCGAAAGTGATGTCAGTGACGGGCGAGACCAGGATTTGAACCCCGCACATACTGATACGCGGTCGAATATGTTACTGACATCGCCACTGGCTCCAGTCAATTGGCGATGTCATATGTTTTACTCTGTCATATCAGCGACAAATTCTAGAATACTATTATTTATGGGCTGAGACGGTAGCTTGTTGGTTAAGTTATTCGACAGAGCATCAGTAGGTGCAGGGTTCAAAAACATAGCTCTCTCCGTCGCTGACAAGCAATTCGATCATGAAACTGACGTTAAACTTGGCTTTAGCTTTCAATTTTAATAAAGTACAAGTAAATGTAATACATACTAATTAATTATTGGCTTTTAGCATGAAGATTAACATAAATATACCTACATGTAGGTGGTGACTTGACGTCCCTAATGTTGCTAATGTATGGCGAGGAACCGGGCGATAAATTCTTATTGATTGAGTGGCAGCGTTTAGGCACAGAGACGTAAATATCACACACCCGCAGAACAACACGATTAGCACCATTAAGCAACCTCAAAAAGTAAAAAAAGTAAACACGCATTATAGTAAAATGATCAACTATGTTGATATCTATCACTTTTAATACCACATGTTTAATCCGTTAGGCAATTTAGTCAATTTTCCGTATAACCAGTCTAGTGAATGTCCGAGATTTTACTCTCAGATCAGCGCGACCGGGATTCGAACCCACGAGGATTCAAATCACCTTTGGATTTGTCATTCAAAACTTCATGACGTTACCCCTACGCTATTTAGACATTCTCAAGTATACGGGCCATACCTTTACGAGTGATAGAAAGTGTGAAGCGGAAATGTGAAATTGCACAAGATAAAGAGGCTTTCAGAGAGAAAAGAACTCCTAAAAATATTAGGAAGAGCATGAAGATAAAGTTTACGAAAACATTTATTTGAAAGAGTTCTCTACCAATTTGAACCATGACCATTGAGCAAGAGACCATGAGAACATTTAATGTGATTATGAAGATTGAAACGAATAGATGAACACAAAAATCTACAAATGAAGATATTCTGGAGAGAGTGCAGATAGACAGTTAATAAATGTTCTTAGAAATCGAAAGAAAACTGCATTGGATCTACGTGTATTATAGGAAGTAGGACATATATTGTTTGCAAGTTTTTGTCTCTATTTTTATGACAGCACTTTGGAAGAATTATAGTCAAACTATGTTTAAGTGAATGGAATCTTGCTATAACAAGTGTGTTAAACTGTATTTTAACTTCCTATTGTAAAACTGTATCGCTGGAGTATTCATGTACAAGTATGTAGGTTTACCCACGTTCAATACAGTAATACAAAACGCAAGATTTGCTTGTCAAATCGCTTGCTAAGGTCATGTAACTCACTCATTTCTATTGGAAGAGCTATTTAGAACATCTGCCATTGATCTGTGTGTTTGTAGCGAATGTTACATCCTATGTCTTATTTTGTTTTTTATGAAATACGCATATGGACTGTTTTAAAGTCTGAAATAAAATAATGATGATGATGATGATGATGCGAAAAGAGTTTAAGCTAATAGTAAAGCTAATATTAATGTCAGTTTCCTCACTGGAAAGCGATGTCAGTGACAGGAGAGCCCAGGATTTGAACCCCGCACATGCTGATCCGCGGTCGTGTATCTTACCGATATCGCCACTGGCTCCAGCCAGTGAGAGACAGACAGAGACCTGGGATGTTGGACAACTTGATAACAAATTCATAGAGATGAAAAGCTATATATGTATTTCATGGACCTGCCGTTAGGCTCTTCACTATGAGAGATAACTGAATGCAATTGCTTTGTACGTATAACTTTCGCTATTCACCTTCCTTCTTTTCAGATATTATCAGCTTATCTTATCAGATATTATCAGCTTATCTTATCAGACATTATCAGCTTATCTTATCAGACATTATCAGCTAATCTTATCAAATATTATCAGCTTATCTTATCAGATATTATCAGCTTATCTTTATTATGACATTTATGACATTTGATAGTAATATCATATGTGGGCAACTCTAAACAACGAGAAACAACACGAAACAACAAGAAACAACAAGAAACAACGTGAAACATGTGTGGAATGTTAAGAATTTACAAGAAGAGAAACTGGACTTTTGAAGTGTCTACCAGTGCACCAGTCTAACATGTGAATTATCTACCAGTGCACCAGTCTAACATGTGAATTATCTACCAGTGCACCAGTCTAACATGTGAATTATCTACCAGTGCACCAGTCTAACATGTGAATTATCTACCAGTGCATCAGTCTAACATGTGAATTATCTACCAGTGCACCAGTCTAACATGTGAATTATCTACCAGTGTACCAACCTAACGTCATGAAGGTCTTTGTTGAGTATATGTCGCTCATTGTGAGTGCTATGGCTGTGATCACGACTCTCGAGTCAGCGTTGCGTAACTTCCTCAATCTGACTGATCAATCAATCAAGCAATCAGCGCTAATTTGTTAACTATAGATAATCCATTACTAATCATTACTGATCAATACTAACCAATACTAATCACTGCTGATCGATGGTGTGCTCTCAACTACTGATAAGATATTAGAGAGCTTGATTGTTCAAGATTTGTTGATCACAGAAACCAGCTATCAATGGAGACAACAATTACAATGTATCATAGACCGGCAACAACAACAACAACAATACGATAAGAGTGCTATGGTTGTCCATGTCAACTTCGAGCACTATGGAACCACATAAAAACCGATGAGCAGCGTGTATGGTCCATAAACGGTGAGAGTCAAGATCAGGCTAATAAGTTCAAGGAAGGGTACTAGCGAAATGGAGGTTTACAGCGCTTTATAAATATACTTTATTATTATTATAGTTATTATTATTATTAATATTATTATTATTATTATTATTTATTGCTATTATTATTATCTTTTATTATTATTATTATTATTAAAAAAGCTGGTAAAGTTAATGTTAACGTCAGTTTCATCACTCGAAAGCGATGTCAGTGACGGGCGAGCCCAGGATTTAAGCCCCGCACCTACTGATCCGCGGTTGAATATACCTTACCGACATCGTCACTGGCTCCAGCCGGTATTATTATTATTATTATTATTATTATTATTATTATTATTATTGTTATTATCATTATTTTAATTATCATCCATTCCTCACTAGATAAGCTGTGGATGAAGAGATCAACCATGTTGGATATATACCATGGACCTGCCAGTAGGCAGTGCATTAAGAGAGAGAGAGAAAGAGAGAGAGATTAGCCTGATGTAGAGCACTGAATGGCAGTGTTTAGTCGGACAAGATGACTTCAGGATTCCTGTTATAATGTAGCCCAGGACGTGTAAACAATCATCCTGATATAGTGTAGCCCAGGACGTGTAAACAATCATCCTGATATAGTGTAGCCCAGGACATATAAACATAACTGAGTCACGTGGGATAGCGTCTCTCCAGCCAGTCACACGTAGTCAAAGATCTTTATTTAAGATTATTTAAATAAACCGATGAGAAATTAGTCATAGTTCCAAGTGATCAATAGATCAATACAAGTATGTCGATATTAGATAATCCAATAATATTGGATTGTTTGCAGGCAGTAAGGATTGTTTGATGTTGTACTAGTTATGCGCCAGTCCCATGCACAGAAAGCTCTTGTTTTTAATTCAGAAAAACCATGAATAGCGTTTCATGTTACAGTGAAATATTTATCTTTAATTCAGAGAGATCATTTATTGCGTGGCATGTCACAGTGAAATATTTGTCTTTAATTCAGAGAGATCATGAATTGCGTGGCATGTTACAGTGAAATATTTGTCTTTAATTCAGAGAGATCATGAGTAGTATGGCATGTAATAGAGAGCACGATGCCTGAGCTATCAGCACTACAAGTGGCTCAATTCTTAATCCACTGTGTGTTCACGTGTCACCCGCTGATATATATAGATCAACTGATTGTCTAGTGTCACGACCTTCATGGTATCTGATCAGTTAAAAACTTCATTCTCATCCACTAAAACAAACACTACTCAAAATAACTCCTGTCGTCTTTCTCGACATCATTGAGCTTTAAAAACAAAGCCAAAAGATAATTTTAACGTCAGTTTCCTCACTGGATAGCGATGTCAGTGACGGACGAGCTCAGGATTCGAACCTTCACATACTGATTCGCGGTTGGATGTCTTACCGACTGGCTTCAGCCAGTGTTGATGTTGAATACATGTAATAAGAAAAGAATTTCACGAAGTGAAATTGCATCGATAATAAAACATCATGCCCGATGTGTTAAGGGATTAAGTCATTAATGTGAAGAGATTTGAAGCCAGAGGCTCCAGGTTCAATCATCAGCAGTAGGTTATAGAACTGTTTAGTTTCACTTTTCTCACTGTCTCGATTGTTGCTATTCTGTGCTCTTTATGAATAAAAGATCTGAGGCACAAGTTAATCATTGGACACCAGCCTGCCTCGTTGAGAACTCATGCAGTGAAGAATTTGACCTTCAGGAGAACAGTGGATGTGAGATAAAACTGAGTACGAGGACTGAAGATTTATATACAACACTTTCATCTGCTTAATTAACTGCCTCTTTTTCTGCTGCATGCCTCTCTGGCTGCCTGATTGTATAGGTAATTGCCTGCCTAAATGTCTGCCTCCATGGCTTCTGTTTGTCCTTATCACTGACTGCCTGTCTACATGTCTGCCTCCGTGGCTTCTGTTTGTCCTTATCACTGACTGCCTGTCTAAATGTCTGCCTCCATGGCTTCTGTTTGTCCTTATCACTGACTGCCTGCTTGCCTGGTTGTCTGTCTGCTAGACTGTCTTTTCGTCATACGGGTGGAGAGTCACGGGGGATTTCCTGTGAAGTTTCCCGGGAGATTTCCCGAGGGATTTCCCGGAGGTTACTTGGATCCCTTACCAGATGGCGCCCAAGCAGCAACAGTAGATGCACGGACATTTAAACGACCCCATATCAGTGCACAGTGTCTTGTGGATCTTTATTTCTAGGTTGTCTAGAGATGCCCCAGTTATCAGCTCGTGTTGTCTGCAGATGCCACTAGATTTCTTTTTAATTCAAATCTGATCACGATTCATGGAACCTGCCACATAACTCTGTAGAGTGCACCATACATTGTGCTATATACAGTGCACTGTGTACTGCGTCAATCTGGTCCTCACGACTTGTCTGCCCTTGACCTTGCTTTTTTTAGAGGCACCGAAAGAAACTAATTACCATGTTATGTCCGTGTGATCTAAATATCGGTTTTTAAATAAATCACTACGATATAAATGTCTAATAAGTAATTGTACATTTGTAAAGTCTATTTATTGAAAGTCTATTTATGTTATGAATGAATCCGTGAAATATTTTTACAGTTTGATATCAATTTCCCCGTGTTTTGTCCGGATTGTTTGAAGAATTGACCAACCGGTGCCTGCACGTATCGTAGAAGGAGACTACAGCACTAAGATTCATACCAACGTCAGAAAGGGCATTCGGTTGGTGAGCGCCTAGGCTCCAGAAATTGCTGCAAAAATTTAAACAAATGTAAGTCTCAAATAGGGGATAAGATGTGGATCAGAGACGATTTGAGACAGTCTATTCGTATCCTGACCTTAGTTAAACTGGAATTCAAGGGAAGATGATGCTAATAAATGTAGTAGCATTGATCTAAAGGATTGACAAATACAGTACATATCGAACAAGTAAAGTGAGATGTGAATGCATCAATAGATTACAGAATGGTAAGAAACAGACTTTGCAATCCATCTACTGCTTTTTAAGTAATTATTTTTTTATATTTATTTAGTATTAAGGGGATAGCGCGAACGCAGTCCCCAACTAACAAAAATTATGCACTCGACTCGCCCACATTTGGGGCGATCGCAGGCTTCAGCCCAACCAGGGTGCAATGGAGGGGCCTCGACCTGGAGAAACCTGCTTCCTGATCCAGGTGTTCCCCGTGCCAGGTAAGTATGAGTTACCCATGCGGCCTTCCGCCTTTCTTCACTCGTTCATTGTTAATACTACGGTGTTACAAACATATAGCGTATTTTATCTAAGTTAGTATTTATTGGCTATAAATTCTTAATTAATCAATTTATTTGCATAACAAATATTATATCAGAGTTTATTATCGTAATTAAATAGCCCATTTATGACTGTTTAGCTGCTATTGTTTTACACCTTAAGAAATTAAATGATTACAAAACAATAATTCACCGTGGCGCCATCTTCTGAAAGATATAATATAACAAAATATTTTTCAGAGAAATATGTTACTTTAATTTTTATAAAACTATACTATACTTCAAAATCCCGATAAGTTATTTGATGTTATTGGTAATAATTAATATTAAAAAATATTCGTCTACAAATTATAAATTCTTATGATACCTAAATTTTACGTAGGCTATATATACCATTGGATCGATGTTACTTAAATTTTAATTATAGTAGCTTCTTCGGACTGATTTTTTTGGAATTTACATGGTTTTGGACCGTCCTTCTGCTCACCGGCTTGAATTTGTTTCAATAGTGCTCGAAGTTGTCATGGACGACTGTATCACTCTAATTGTTGTTAAGTTATCCCGATAAGTTATTTGATGTTATTGGTAATAATTAATATTAAAAAATATTCGTCTACAAATTATAAATTCTTATGATACCTAAATTTTACGTAGGCTATATATACGTGATAAGGTTAATCATTGTGCAGGATTTCCAAAATTCTAAAACTCTTTACAAAGATAAATCAATATATAGGCCTACACTCAATTATTACTATACTAATTCGCTAAATCAAAATGTAATATTAACTAATTTAACAACATAATATTTAGTACAACTTCACAATATCAAGTATTTTCACATGCATAAATAATAAGCTGTTTCTTTCGATCGAAATTTTAAGGCTGCACTGTCTAATTTGGATCTAAAGTTTTCTGCTTGTCGACTTGGATTTGGTTCAGAAGTGCTCGATTATGCCGTTGATAGCGATAGCCTCAAATTGTTGGCGTTGTTACACTATTTCAGTAAAATGAATTAGACTGGGTTGGCACTGCCAATCATCATTATCCCAGCCGCGCTGATCTGAGAGCAAAATCTCGGACATTCACTAGACTGGCTATAGGGAAAATGGACTAAATTGCCTAACGGATTTAACATGTGATATTAAAAGTGATAGATATCAACGTAGTTGATCATTTCACTATAATGTGTGTTATTATTATTATTATTATTATTATTATTATTATTATTATTATCATTATTATCATTATTATCATTATTATTATTATTATCATCATCATCATCATCGAGAACAAAATTCACGATGGAACAGCTACCAGATTTATATTATAATTATACTTTAGTATCATAATATGATATGACTATGCGAAATCCACAGTTAGAATAAAATTAGATCTCAAATATGTGAGTCATATAAGAGAGCAAATCAAAATAGAATATTTGACAAAATTTAGAAGACAAATATCTAAGAAACTTATGGAACCTAATTTTATTCATATCTATGTTCGCCATTAGGGTTATTAATTGATAAGTAGTATCAATGTCGTATTCAGTTTTTGCCAATTATTCTTTTGAGTTTTAATGTACGATTCAGAGATGAAGCAAAGTCATTTCGAAGATTGAAAGATAAGTAAAGAATTCATATAAATTTAGAATCTTTGTAAAACTAAATTCAATTTTCGTACTTAAATGCAAAAATAACACTATAATCTTAATTATTGTGTAAACTTTTCAGGTCTGAAGATTAAGAGCCAAACATATTTCACTGACATCCAATCACAGATCAGTTTACATTTCATCCAACCCTCTGCAACCAATAGAAAGTTTTGTTCCTTGTGTTGCTAGTTTTTGAATTGATTGTTTTGCTTTTGTGAGGCAAAGTTTAACAAATCTGTGATTATTTTCTGTTTGTAATAATTAGGCGAACATTTCTGCCTAATTTTATCGCTCAGCGTATATCTGATTGGTTAGCTTACTCTTGATTGTATCTGATTTATCGTTCATTTTCTCTTAGATTCATTTTAAATTTAAGTTTCGAATATGTTCAGACTTGTCACCTGTGTAGGAGTTAGTTATTTAGATGCAATTTTAAAAATTAATTTGAGACAAAGTTAAAATTATTAATCTGCACTATTTTTATCGCTTCTTCTCACACGCTGTATATACTCAGGTAGTAATAAAGGCAGTATTGAATGCTAAACGAATATGTTAATCCAGGATTAAGAAATCCACAGGATTTATTTCAGTACCAGAGTGCTGTATAGAAGCTCTTATTAGGTCAACCCCCTAAGCATATTTTATATAAACTTGTATATAGCTTGAAGAACTTATTTGGTTCTAGATTGAAGGAAAAGTTGAATATTTAATGGGAAGCACATATAATTTTTGTTATTGTTCGGTAATAATTGTTTGATCCTGTGTTGTGTTGACATTTTTCACAATTTTGACTTTTAAATAATTTTACCGATTCTTGATTAGATCTATTCCAATTTCTTTAGTCAAAACATTTCTTAGATAATTTTATACGCTTTTCAGAATCCAATTGGCACAATAGTTTGCCAAATAACGAAGGAGAATTTAATAAACAATTCTTGTAGTATTCACAGATTTCCATTCGTATACTTTCCTCTTCCAGACATCACTAACACCCTGTGTAACGATGTTGATTCTCCCTAACAAAACTTAAGTGACTCAGTGGAACGATATGTTCATGTTGTTGTTGTTGTTGTCATAGATAAACAGGTTTAAAGAGATGTCCTCTACTGCTAAACCAGAGGTTAACATTTTTCTTTCAAGATTTCACTATTTAAATGCTTAATTTGCTCTTTTTCTGAACTATTTTACTATCTGAAATGAGCAAACCCATTTGCGAGACAGCAAACAATTTAAACTACATTTTAATATGTGACTTTAATTTGATAGTTGGTCAGCAGTGTAAAGTGTATAGATTGTGTATCTAATCCTCTACTACTGTTATAGTATTGCATATTGAGTTGCACGGGTGTATCCACCGCTATATTATGAGACGTTGTGCTTGATGCTGATGTTGTTGCTCGTGTAGAGTTCAGATCAGTCGAGAGTTCTTCAGCCCAGTCAGTCAGGCAACACGTCTAGACCTGCTCCGATGTCGAAGCCTCTCGAGTTGTCTCAGTCGTCAGCCACTGAGGTCACCTCCAGTACTGATCAGCTCACCGGCGCCTCCTCTGACTCTAATAGAAACATGTGAGTCCACTGTGTCTCTCTTAATACACATCATACATATATCGGAATATACGAGTCCTAAATGCACCTTATCGTCGGTCGACATGCAAAACGTCGTAAGTTCGACTTCTTCACATTATGATAGTACAGTCTCAAAGTGTTCGTTTTCCTGCTCTGCATCAGCCTGCAAAACCTCGTAAGAATGGCTATTTTATTTTGATCCACTTTTCATCATTTTACTTTAACTGCAAAACGTCGTATATTATTTTTTTGCGTTTTTTGCAAAATTATGTAATTTGAACGAGGTTTTGCACGCCGGCCGACGATATATATAAAAGATGTACGAGTCCTAAATACACACCATATATATCTGAGATATATGAGTCCTAAATCATCATCATCATCATCATCTTCTCTTGAATCCCAGTTCAACCAGGGTTGGGATGCGAATAGACTGTCTGAAATCCTCTCTGTCAGTCCTAAATAAACAACATATATATCAGAGTCTATGCGAGTTAATACGTTCAGAGTTAACACTTATCATCTGCTCCTGTGTGACTGCATTAAAACAATTGTTTTAAAGTTAAATTATTTTACATGGTTTTAAAGTTAAATTGCTATATTTGTAAAGCCGTGGTCACACATCGAAATCTAACAGTCTCAATGGTTAGTTATTTCACTTTTATGATCTATGGCTTATATAATGTATATGTTATACTGGTAGATGGCTGGGTTGGTAAAGCATTTGTATTTCTGCTGCGGCTCATCTGGAACAGTTTGACATCTGATAGTGTGAGACAAGAGTCCAACTACTTTGCTTTCTGTTAGAAAGTCAAAACTGTACTCTGGTTGCGGTGCTTTAATGAAATTACAATTTATATGTGCTTTTACTAACATCTCTGTCATGTGCTGGTTGTAATTTGTAGTTTTTGTATGTAATATGTATTATATAGTGTTTATCATTAAGTCTGTCATTTGCAATATTCTGCATCTAATGTTACATGCTGTTTTGGACCATAATGAAGTCCTATTTAGACACTGAACTGTAATGCTGTGGTGAAGACCTATTCTAGTCTTGACGCTGCTTCACAAGTTTTTTGTTGTTACTAAAGTGTAAGGAAGAAACAACAGGTTTTAACTCTTTGTTTGTGAAAACTGATGTGTGCATTCATGTTAAGTGTGTGTTTTTGCTGATTGCAGAAAGAAATGGTCCCTGGACTGTTTTGACATTGGTAGACCTCTGGGCAAGGGAAAGTTTGGCAACGTTTATCTCGCTCGGGAGCGATCCTCTAAGTTCATTGTAGCTCTCAAGGTAACTGCTGCCTGGTCCTTACATAATATAATATAATATCATTCATTGGGTGTTGAAGACCTGCTGGGTCACTGAGAAATATCATAGAAGTACAATTGATTTATGATCAATTATGATTTTATGATTTCAATGGTAACTGATGACTTCTGTAGCTATGATGGTGATAGTTAAGGGTTTTTCTTGATCTTCGATGATGGTGACGTAAAGTAAATGTATCAAATGCTATTGGCCGTGCTATACAAATACACAGAGCTTGTCTAATGCTCTGACAGTGACTGAAGTGTGTGTGGCTAGTGTTGAGTGTCATTGATTGATTGATTGGTTGATTGATTGATTGATTGATAGATTAGTTGACTGATTGATTGGTTGATTGATTGATAGATTAGTTGACTGATTGATAGATTAGTTGATTGGTTGGTTGATTGATTGATAGATTAGTTGACTGATTGATTGATGGATGGATTGATTGATTGGTTGATTGATTGATTGATTGATTGATTGATTTATTTATCAGGTGCTATTCAAGTCACAGCTGCAGAAAGCTGGTGTAGAGCATCAGCTGCGTAGAGAGATAGAGATACAGTCACATCTCAGGTTACAACAGTTCACTCAAATCTCATTTATAAATCAGTTATCAGCTTGATAAATTCACATAAATTATGTAGATACCATTGATGTTAATACTACATGGATATCTCTAGCATAATGTTTGTATGAATGTTCTACTAGCTACAGCTATCTACATATGTAGCTACACTAAATTGTGTTCATATTGTTGTTCATAGTAATCCTGATGCTGTTTCTATGCATGTATTCTGTTCCAGCAGATGACTATGGCATGTGTACTATCTAGACTAATTGATTAATTGATTGATTTGACTGATTGAGTGATTGATTGACTGATTAATTGATTGATTGACTGATTAATTGATTGATTGATTTGACTGATTAATTGATTGATTAATTTACCAGGCACCCACACATACTGAAGCTGTTTGGGTATTTCTACGACGACACGCGTGTGTATCTGATACTGGAGTACGCTCCTAAGGGAGAACTATACAAAGAACTGCAGAAGAACGTTACGTTCAACGAGCAGAGATCTGCCACGGTAAGTTCTACAGCCTATGTTCTGTTGACTGTTGTTAGTGTGGTAGAGAGGCACACTCTAGTGATTAAGCTGAGAGTTCAAGTTCTTGTGCTGTCTAGAGTTGTACAACCATTAACGTTGTGTGGTGCCGTGGTTCTAAACGATTGATGGTGTATCACTGACTTCTGGTTGAAAAGAGGAAAAATTCCTGCAAAATTTCTACTCTGGATATGTCTTTGTGGATATATGTACTCTAAATATGTCTAGCAGTTGGAGTTAGCGGCGTTGTCGGTAAGATACTCAACTGCTGATCAGTATGTGCGAGATTCAAATCCTGGGCTCGCCAGTCACTGACATCGCTTTCGAGTGAGGAATCTGATGTTAATATTAGCTTTTCTGTGTGTCTGTTTGTACTGGTAATTGAGTGATTTGTTGATTGATTGTAGTACATTTGTCAGCTATTAATGTTTGATTGATTGATTAATTGATTGATTGCAGTACATCTATCAGCTGGCCGATGCTCTGATGTACTGCCACAGTAAGAAGGTGATACACAGGGACATCAAGCCAGAGAACCTGTTGCTAGGACTGAGGGGAGAGCTCAAGATTGCTGACTTTGGCTGGTCCGTTCACGCTCCCTCCTCTAAGTGAGTTATCATCTGCTAACACGTAGCGCAGTGACACAATCAGTCTTATCAACTTATGTCTGTGTTACTGATTCATTGAGATATCGTTAAATTCTAATTGTGTTAGTTATACTGACGGGCGTAAATGACCTAACACATCTGTCATTATTCTTAGGATTGTGTTGTATTTTTAAGTGTGCCGTGCTATGAGTTGATTGATTGATTGATTGATTGCTAGACGCACTACACTATGTGGCACACTGGACTACCTGCCACCTGAGATGATCGAGGGTCGCACACACGATGAGAAGGTAGACCTCTGGTCTCTGGGCGTGCTCTGCTATGAGTTCCTCTGTGGTAAGCCTCCCTTTGAGGCTGAGGGTCACAGCGAGACATACAGACGTATCACCCGGGTCGATCTACGCTTCCCCAACCACGTCAGTGAACCAGCCAGAGATCTCATCTCCAAGGTTTGTCTCTCTTAACATGCTGGACTATGAACCAGCAAGAGATATCATCTCCAAGGTTTGTCTCTACACAGCTCTTAACATGCTGGACTATGAACCAGCCAGAGATATCATCTCCAAAGTTTGTCTCTCTACAGCTTTTAACCTGCTGGACTTTGAGCCAGCCAGAGATCTCATCTCCAAGGTTTGTCTGTTATAGTGTGAGTAGATCATAAGTGTTGTAGCTATTGAAGTCTATTACACTACTATGTCTGCTACACTGGCTGGAGCCAGTGGCGAAGTCGTTAAGATATTCGACCGCAGATCAGTATGTGCGGGGTTCAAATCCTGGGCTCGCCCGTCACTGACATCGCTTTTTTCTAGTGAGGAAACAGACGTTAATATTAGCTTTACCAGCTTTTTATTATATCACATGTTGTAGCTATTGAAGTCTGTTATATAACGTGTTATAGCTGTTGAAGCATGACCCCAGTCAGAGGTTTATTGTGTTGTAGCTATTGTGTTATTATGTTGTAGCTATTGAAGCATGACCCCAGTCAGAGGTTGCCGCTGCTCTACGTCATCAATCACCCGTGGATCAAGTCTAACTGCTTAGCTCCGCCCACTCCTGGCAGTCTAGCGGCTGCTGGTAAGACAAACCTGCCCGAGACCTCGACATCTCACAACATGTCCAAGCCTGCGCCCTGAGTCATTGCTTCTTCTTTCTCTATTTTATGTAATGGACTTTGAATTATTAGGCAGGTCATGTTGTAATATGTATACCTAGTGTGTTCACCTGACGACGATGTGTAATCTCTTTGAAGTACGTGCTGCTGTGTGTGTTGTGTGTGTGTGAGGAGAAGCAATAAATTCAAAATATTCTGTGCCATGAACCTCTAGTTTGTTCTCTTGCTAGTTGCTAGTGTCTAGTGACACTTGTTGAACTACTGGTTGATTAAGCGACTATTAATGCCAGTATTCATTAATTACAAGATTCATGGTTTAAACCTCAACAGAGGTGTTAACTATGGATTAGTTACAATTTGGTATTCTTTAAGCTTTATCCCGGTTTAGAGTAGGGTGTAGCTGTGCCTCTGTTTTCTGAGGTTTACATCGCGCTGTAACTTGATCCACGGATTGGGGTGTTTTGTTTACGTAGCAAGCTGATTGGTCAATCAGCCTTTAGGGGAGCGCTGTCATTGGCTGAACACTATAATAATTGGCGGTTGGCCTTGTAGTTAACCCTGCAACATTGCTAGTGAATTCCGATATTTCTGATTCATAATTTCATAGTTTACCCCGCATCAGAGGCGTAACTGATCGACCGATTAAAGTGAGTCTAGTAACTACCAGCAGTAGTAACTTGTTACGTGTCTATGTAATACTTTGTGTATAATCACTGCAGTCATCTTCATTTGACCTCTCACTCTTTCTCTCTCTCTCTCTGTCAGACCATTCATTGGGACATATAATAGAGGTTCTCTGTGACTTGTGTGTGGACTATTACTGACCAGTCATTGCTATGTTATAATAGAGGTTCTGTGTGGACTGATGAATTGAGTAGACTATTATAAATCTGTTGTCACGTCGCCATTGCTTGACTCTGTGTACAGGCAACATACGATCAGGATCTGTTGATAGTGCCGAGTTAAACATGCAAGTTTAGGTTATTTAATTTTTAGGCTCTAATTTTTGGTGTTGATTTTATAGGCATTCGATGACAAAGCTGTTGAAAGTCTCGTTCTAAACTGCCTCTGCTCGTCATATTATTTGTGTAGGATTTACTGTTTGCTTCGTCCTAATTCACTGCACGTAATGCAATAGAGGTAGAGAGTGGCATCAAGTAATTAGGTTTACTTGTGCAATAGAGGTAGAGAGTGGCCTCAAGTAATTAGGTTTACTTGTGTAATAGAGGTAGAGAGTGGCATCAAGTAATTAGGCTTACTTGTGTAATAGAGGTAGAGAGTAGCCTCAAGTAATTAGGTTTACTTGTGTAATGGAGGTAGAGAGTAGCCTCAAGTAATTAGGTTTACTTGTGCAATAGAGGTAGAGAGTGGCATCAAGTAATTAGGTTCATCATGTGACGTGTAAACGTTAACGATTAACTGTCATTGTGTATTGAGTGTATTATGATATGGACAATTGGTTCACTAGTAAAAGATACAAGTGTTTTATCACTTTTAGTTAACAGTGTTTTGTTCTTATTTCTCTCACATGAGTTATAATCCAACTGTACCAATCAATAAGATATTAACATCCGGTTCCTCGTCATAAGGCAATGTCAGGGACGTCAATATGGCTTCTGAGGTTGAATTCATACAACACAAACTGTTTCCGTTATCTGAGTCACCTGGTAGACTAGACCTTTCGATAATTGAATAAGTTTTTAAGAAGTGCCCAATGCATAGACTGAAGGTAACACTATGAAACCACCTCTACGTCTAGATATAGACAGAAGTCTGCATATAGCAGAGTTCCAACTCTCTCTCTCTTAGTGTACTGTCTACTGGCAGGTCCATGGTATATAACGCTTCCATTCTTCTCTGTCTTCCGTTTTGCTTATCATGTCCACATACGAGTGGATCTTTAAATCATCTATAACATTCCTTTTGATATACCATTATTCTTGTGGGATTCTGCTTACGACGAAGTGGGCTACTTATGCCTTCCTCAGCTTCGACTAACATTTACTGGACAGGGGCGTCATTCCCTGATATAACTATCCTGTTTACCCAAACGTGCCTCTTTACCCAAACATGCCTGTTTACCCGATGTGTTTAGTTCTAACACATACAGTTCAGTTCTACTGGTAGCCTACAGGTTCTATACGACCTAACGACGTTTATTGGTTTTTTACAATGATTGCGCTTAATCTCAATGAAACCTGTACGGCAGCGTAACATGTTTACAGTAAAACACAAAGTTACCATGTCTCGAGTAAAACACCACGTTACCATGTCTATAGTAAAACACCACGTTACCATGTCTCTAGTAAAACATTACTTTACCATGTCTATAGTAAAACACCACGTTACCATGTCTCTAGTAAAACACCACGTTACTATGCATAGTAAAACACCACGTTACCATGTCTATAGCAAAACACCACGTTACTATGCATAGTAAAACACCACGTTACCATGTCTATAGTAAAACACCACGTTACCATGTCTATAGTAAAACACCACGTAACCATGTCTCTAGTAAAACACCTAGTTACCATGTCCAGTAAAACACCACTTTACCATGTTTCTAGTAAAACACAAAGTTACCATGTCTATAGTAAAACACCACGTTACTATGCATAGTAAATCACCACGTTACCATGTCTATAGTAAACCACCACGTTATCATGTCTCTAGTAAAACACCACGTTACCATGTCTATAGTAAAACATCACGTTACCATGTCTCTAGTAAAACACAACATTAGACTCATGCTAGATGCAGCTGGTTACACTAACCTCTTTGTTATGTGTGGCTAGAATTTGTTTATTTCTTAACAATTACAATATCGTATGGAATATCTCTGCTCGCTAGAGAGCGTATGGATTACTTTGATTTAATCTGCCTTTAACTCACCAGATAGAGCAAGTAGGCAACTGTAAAAGTTCATAGTTCTGTTTGCTTGTTTTCTGTTTAGACTACAAAAGGTATGGATAAGGCATAGACTTTGTGAAGGGATTAACTTGTTGATCTAAGGAGTGCTCTTAAGGAGCGAGAAAACAGGCTTTGAGTATGAATATGTACCTTGAACCTGGCACCTGTTAGTGTACTGAAGAAGAAGTTCTGTTTAGTCCATCGTTCTCGTTCCGGGTCACATCGACGTCTAAAGTCTAGACGCCTATCTGTGGTGCCTGTGTGCATATTAGATGTAGTTTACAAGTGCTGCACACAACTTTAATGGTGTTAACGAGGTGATAGCGCCTGTCAAGCTGGTAAAACTAAGGTTAACGTCAGTTTCCTCAATCGAGAGCAATGTCAATACATAAGAATCTACCTTAAAAAAGCCATAGCTCTGATCGATAATGGCATAATTAGTAGCTATAGCAGAGTCCACAATGCTATAACAACGCTATGATCATTTCATGAGCAGAGCCAATCTTAGAGTCTACTTTACCAGCGGCTCTGAGATCTTTTAATGGAGATTACTAAAATACTCCTGTTGCTGCTATGAAGTTAATCATGCTTGCTCGCATGGATGTCGTTAGATCTGTGGTAGACATGCGATTAATCAGTGCTATATCAGAACTTCTGTGAACTTGTTCGTATGTCTGTTTAGAAACCATCTCTCTCTCTCTCTCTCTTAGTGCACTGCCTACTGGCAGGTCCATGGTATAATGTTATATTACGCCTCCACACCTTTCCGTCTTCAGCTTTCCTCTTCATGTCCACATATGAATGGGTCTTTAAATCATCTAACATTCCTAATCTCGGCCTGCCTCTGCCTCTTTTTCCTTCCATTCTACCTTCTATGACCTCTCTTAATAGACCTTCTCCCCTTAGAATGTGTCCTATCCAACTCTTCTTCCTATTGGAAACCATTTAGAAGAAAAAATAGCAACAAATTTCCTACCAATCATATTGTTGCGACAATTACATATTGTTTGACTAGAAAGAAATATTGTAAAACCTCAAAGGCTAAACAATTGCCTAATTACTGTTCTAGGCCCAAACTGCACAAGTAATTAAGTAATTACGACCACTTGTAGACCGGTCGATTGTTTAGCTTATAATAACATTGAATGCGTAATTTTACGATCATTTGATTAGCGAGAGTCTTAGTGATGTTGCTACTTAAATATGATCAGTTCTGCGAAATTGTATTATTCTAGTTGTGCTGATTCTACATTGCACAGTCATGTAATTACCACTGGATACTTGATACAGTTTGTAATATAACATAACGTAAATAGTCATTACAGATCTAAGAGAGAAATATCTAGCTTTAACTAGAGCTGGAAATTAAACTTTTTCACTTTAATGAAGTACGATATTAGAGGAAATATGCTTAAATAGTTTAGTTGTAATAAAACTGCCGTGCAGGCCAGTTCAGGGTAAATTAGAGTGAAATTTAACCCTTTTTCCACCATAGACATAATCTATCTACCTTGACCATTTTTTGATCACCGGACTGGCTTTCGTTTAGAATCTTACTTCTCCTCAGCACATTTCTTTTGCAGATTCGTCTGGGTGAATTGATCTGTAGTGATGTGTGCTGTGGGGACGTCCCTGACATCATCCCTGTATGAGGAAACGGACGTTAAACCTTTATTAATAATAATAATATTATTATTATTAAATAATACGGTGACAATTACGTGTGTATGATACAGTGAAATAACACAGTGACAATTTTTTATTGTTAAGATATATTGAAATAACACAGTGACAATTAAGTAGACTATGTAAAAAAGTTAAATATCAGGGTAACAAGTTAATTTGTATTTCTAATTATAAAAGGAAAAATTTAGCTGAGCTTAATTGTATAAAAAATCTGATTAAGAAAAATTTCAGAGTATTTTTTAGTTTCTACCACATTGAACAAACCATCAGATGAAATTCTCACATGATGATAATGGTTTAGATCACCTCATTGAACAAACCATCAGATGAAATTCTCACATGATGATAATGGTTTAAATCAAGAGAGTCAGTGACGAGAGCTTCAGCTGTTGTTAACTCTCAGAACTTGTGCTATTAATAATTTACTCCTTGAACCCACTGATCGTATAGAGTGGATGAGCCAGTGATCGTATAGAGTGAAAAAACATGCATTATAGTGATATGATCAACTATGTTGATATTTATCACTTTTAAATACCACATGTTTTAACCGTTAGGCAATTTAGACCATTTTTCGTATAACCAGTCCAGTAAATGTCCGAGATTTTACTCTCAAATCAGCGCGGCTGGGATTCGAACCGACGAGGGTTTAATTCACCTCAGGATCTGTCATTTAAAACTTCATGACGTTACCCCTACGCTATTACGACATTAGTGTATAAGTCAGTGATCGTATAGAGTGGATGAGGAGGGATGGGAATGAACGAGATGGATTTGAAGCAGCAGCTCGTGATATGGAAGAGAGCGAACTATCTACTGGACCATATCTACCTCTCACCTCAACTCTGTGATCTTCTGTTAGAGGAGAAACTTCTGTCCCCTGATACACTAGATATAGTACAGGTTATCTCTCTCTCTCTGTCTCTTTCTCTGTCTCTGTGTCTCCCTGTCTCACTTTGTTTCTCACTCTCTCTCGCTGTCTCACAATCTCTCTTTCTCTCTCTCTCTCTCTCTCTCTCTCTCTCTCTCTCTCTCTGTATCATAACAAAAGCACACCGGAGGAAATTGATGTACCAGTTAATTGTATATTTAGTTACAGTTCGCTTCGGGATGATATCCGATCCCAGTGTAAACCTTCTATATGTAGCAGATATATAGTCTGTGGTTACTGTATAGGACTACATGCATCTAAAAATATTCACCAATTAGGCCTCAAATCATTTTGTACAAAACAACACGTTAAAACTTTATTCACCATGAAACGACTCGTTACAAGTATGTCGGTAAGTAAATGCGAATGTCCTGACTCCTGACCTTTCAAAAGCTTTAAGTATTTGTATGTATTTGGACCCACAGTCTCAAGTATATATATATATATATATATATATATATATATATATATATATATATATATAATATATATATATATATATATATATATATATTTATTTATTTATTTATTTATGGACCCGCAGTCTCAAGGCACTGAGTCAGAGCGAGTGCTCAAGCTTCTAACAGTTCTTGGGCAGCCGACGAACAATGACGCCATCAACACACAGAGTATTGACGTCATCAACACACAGAGTAATGACGTCAGAGGATCATGCGCAGGGGCGGGGTCATATTTCGAGAGGTTTCTGAGAATACTGGAGGAGAGCAGCTGTGTGGATGCCGCGAGGGAATTGAGACGCACTGAGAGGAACACAAAGTTTGGTAAGTATTCCCGTCCCTCATGTGCTTTCGAGACTAACGTTAAATGGCACCTGGCTACTAGGGGATTCTTTATTTTTTAAGGGAGGGGCCGAAATTGTTTTTAACAGTATTCACATTTTTTACTAACGCCTACGCTTTCTTAGAGACAGAGTGAAATTTGTTTACTTAAAACTTCTTATTTTTATTTTCATACAAACACACATGAACAAAAGGAACATAATTTTTATTGGCGGCCCTGACGGGGGCAGACCCCTTCCCCCTGTGTATCGGCTACTGGTTGTTACCTAGTCATGCAGATATATCAACTGTCGACCCTATAAAGAAATTAATTGTCGATGCTAGTTCGATATGTTAGGTAAACATACTGGAGGAATTCTGTGATATTTCAAGTAATATATAATCTAATATAAATAGTATATAATCTAATGTAAATAATATATAATCTAATATAAATAATATATAATATAATATAAATAATATATAATCTAATATAAATAATATATAATCTAATATAAATAATATATAATCTATATACATGTAGATAATATATAATCAACGTAATATATAGTCTATATGTACCTAAAGAGTAGGCCTAATATAAATGGTGATGTCAGCAAACTATACATTTAGTTAAATAATATTGATTCAGACAGTGTGCTTGTTCTAAATAAGTACGTTAAAGAGAGAAGTATAGTGACAATTAATCCAGTAGTTTTTCACTACAGGTGAAGTGTTCACTAGTGACAATTAATCCAGTAGTTTTTCACTACAGGTGAAGTGTTCACTAGTGACAATTAATCCAGTAGTTTTTCACTACAGGTGAAGTGTTCCCTAGTGTTCAATTACTTCCATAGTTACCTCTCAGTTTCAGGCAGTATCCGCACATCGCGCTCAAGCTAGGCGAGGAGGAGAAATGTCTCCTGCAGACGTTCATCGACGGCAAGCTTGACATGATCACGCGCACACTGCGCGACAAACACGCGCATGCGCTGAGAGAGCGCCAGAGATTGGAGGCGGCGCTGCAGCGTATGACGTCACTACTGGGGGGAATGGAGAGGAGGGGAGTGGAGCTAGAGGGGGCGCTCAATGATCAGGTGGAGTTAAACAGGTCAGGTGTTTATCAATCAATCAATCAATCAATCAGTCAGTCAGTCAATCAATCAATCAATCATTCAATCAATCATTCAATCAATCATTCAATCATTCAATCAATCATTCAATCAATCATTCAATCATTCAATCAATCAATAAGAATTTAACGTCCGATTCCTCGCCTTACGGCTGTTTATGTCAGGAAAAAAAATCATAATTTAATTTAATGTTAGTTCAATTATTGTTGAATGAATTTCTAATTAACCGTAATTTATAATTTCAACTGTTTCTAAAGATTACTACATGTATGTTATCCCGTGTCACTCCACGTGTAGTGGTTGATAACATTATGTGTGATCCCGTGTCACTCCATGTAGAGTGACTGATAACCTTTGTGTATTGATCAGGAGGTTGAAGGAAGAGATGGCTGCAATGGATCAGGACCTGGAAGCGAGCAAGGATGATAGGAGAATGGGAGTCCACTACAGGACTGAGCTGGAAAAACTTCAACAACTTCTTAACACGGAATGCACGAGGTCTCTAAATTGTCTTAATATCGTCTTATGTTAATATGTCTTAATAGCGTAGGGGTAACGTTATGAAGTTTTAAATGACAGATCCTCGCGGGTTCGAATCCCAGCCGCGCTGATCTGAGAGTAAAATCTCGGACATTCACTGGACTGGTTATGCGGAAAATGGACTAAATCGCCTAACGGTTTAAACATGTGGTATTAAAAGTGATAGATATCAGCATACTGTAGTTGATCATTTCACTATAATGCCTGTTTACTTTTTTCTTTTGCTGTTTCCTAATTGAATTGAATTTCACACGTTACCCGTGTGTCCAGTTGTTCAATATAGTTGAGTTGGAGTCTGTTTTCACACTGCTCGATGTTGTCAGGGACAGGACGGGTGAGATTCGAACCTACGAACATCGACGCTGTGTCGACTCTTGAACGAGTCGTCTATCAAGAAGGTTGGATGTACTCACACCTCACAAGATGCTTAGCTCATATAAAACAATGTTAACACATAATATAATACACCTCACATGATGCTTAGCTCATATAAAATAATGTTAACACATAAAGCATCTCACAAGATTTTTAGCCCATATAAAATAATGTTAACACATAAAACATCTCACAAGATGCTCATATAAAACATGTTAACAATAAAGCATCTCACAAGATGCTTAGCTCATATAACACAATGTTAACACATAGCACACCTCACACAGCCAGTGGTGTGTGTTTCAGATATAACATAAAGGTGTCAGAGCTCAGCACATCACACACAGGTCATCAGCAGAGTGTGGAGGTCATGAGACTTCGACTCCTGTGGCCTCAGGTTCAACTCACCGCCAGTCGCCTGTACTCAGAGAGGCGACTACTCAACGAGATGATGGAGGAGCAGAACCGGATCAAGCAAGCTCTGGAGCGAGGAGACCGGAAGTCCGGTGAGTCCAGGCGTAGGGACCTCCAGGCAGCCTGGATGGAGGCTACTGCCTGCTGCAGGAGGCTGAGGGAAGAGATCCGGGACCTGGAGCTTAGGATGGATGACTATCAGGTGGAAATAAAGAATGTCACGAGAAGGTTGAGGGGAATGGAAAGTGGACTTTCTCCACATGAAGATCAGGATGCAGTCCTGATGGACTGGGATAAGGTTGAGTGGTTCGCTGTATTCTTTAGTAATTTTTACTAGTTAGTATTGTGTGATCACCATAACTACAGTAAGTACTGCAATCGCTGCTGTACTAGAAGTTAAACGGAAGCAACTACATTACAGCGACCTCATATACTCGTCTTTCTGTTGTAGGCCTACAGGTGCTCAGTGTTTACCCTACAAGAGCAAATAGGTAGCGAAGCTCTAGTGGGCTGATGATACGAGTTTTAAATTATCTCTGAATTTGTTTCGTATACATGCATATCTGTCCCTTATTCTAAATTTTCATGTTGAATATAATTGTTTTATTACACATATTACACAGCTCTGCACGCATCATGGCGTCTCGTGTGTCGTTGTCCCATGGTGTCGAAAAACGACATTAATGTAGTGTCGTGTTTTGTGTCGTGTATTTGACGTGTAGCGTCATATCGTGACGCACGCAGGCGTAACGAGTGCTTGTCTTACGATGTTACGTAAATTTACGTAAAAACATTTCATAACATGATAGACTGTCGAAATTATGACCTGCAATACTGTATTATAACGAACGCGTGTAGTGCGGCGTGACGCATGCGTGTCCTGCGGCTTGACGCACGCGTATCGTGCGGCGTGACGCACACGTATCGTGCGGCGTGACGTCGTATTGTTGACGCTGTGTAGCTGGCTGAGGACAAGCACTCAGTTGTGATGCAGCTGAAGCAGCTGCTACAGGCGATACAAGAGCAACAGCGGGAGAGACTGAGAGAGAAAGAGGAGGAGATAGAGAGACAGAGAGAGGAGTACGAGGAGAGATACGAGCAGCAGGAGAGGGAACACGTGGAGGAGGGGAGGCAGATGAGAGCGAGACTGAAGGGGAAGATGTTAGAGGTTCACAAGAGAGAAATGACTCTTCGCAAACTGAAAAAGCAAATGGGCGTTATCTCTAGGCTTCACTCGGTCAACATCAGTCTTACAAAGGTTCTCATTGTCTATCTATTGACAGGATAATCAATCAATCAACCAGCAATCTTAAAATAATCAGTCTAGAAAATAGTTATAATCACCATAAACGATTATAATATAAAACACTAGAACTGAACATTAGAGAATATACATGTATAACTGAACATTAGAGAATATACATGTATAACTGAATCGGTTAACCTATAGTCATATTTTGAATTATAGGGCTGCTGTATAGGCCTACTAATTATATTGCTTCGTTGTCTAAGTGGCTGAGAGGCAAGCATTCCAAGTTCAAATCCTCATATAGCAAAGACGTGTACGAGCGTGGCGAGTCAATATGCGAACAGATAGTCTCCTTATTATCAGACAAGCTTCTTATCCACTCCAACATCGATCTGCTATATAAAACCAACAGATATGCTGCTACTGTTAGTTATTAGTATGTAGTTTAAGAGGATTAAACTATCGTAACTGTTGCACTTGGGGTTCAAATCCTGGGCTCGCCCGTCACTGACATCGCTTTAGAGTGAGAAAACTAACGTTAACACTAGCTTTACCAGCTTATACTTGAACCTCATGCTCTCCACTGATTAACACTTTTCACTGCATGTATCTAGCTGACACCCGAGGACTGTAAGCGAATAGTGCGGGCTGTGATCAGAGAGACTAGAATACTGCAGGAGATCTACGAGGACAAGGACCCCCCACCCCACCACTCCCTCACCCCTGCTTCTAACCAGCACCCCACCCCTGGGCCTGGGGGTAGGGGGGAGGTCAACCCCAGTCAGGCCTCGCTCAGGCTACGACAGGGGGGCAAAAAACCCAAGAAAAAAAGAAAATACGGTAAGAAATAGAAATCTAGTTTCTATATTTTTCGCAGTCTTCATTTATTTTGACTCGTAATTGTGGAATTGTAGTCAGTCAGCTATTTAAAAATTATCATTTCATAGGATTTATGAAGTATCATTTCATAGTATTTATCAAGTATCACTTCATAGTTTTATAAAGTATGAAAATTTATCTAAACTCAGCGGAATTTTGCACAAAATTGAGTTTTATTGAACGGCACAGCCCGGTATTGTGTATTACTAAAGTCGTTGGTCTTATAAGCCTACTTGTTGTTTGCCCTGCTGCGAGCTGTGGCTCTGGAATTAGTACATGATTGAGTTTTATTGAACTGCACGTCCCTGTATTGTGTAATAGACTAAAGGCACTGGTCTTATTATTGTTCTTTGCATTGCTGCGAGCAGTGGCTCTTGCAGACGACAGGCTGATGTACGTGGCGGACAAGCTGAAGCAGTCGTGGAGAACACTGGGAGCCAAGCTCGACCTAAGCGCTAATCGACTGGATCTCATTGAGCTCGATGCTCCGTATGGAAGAGAACCTCAACAGCTAGGATTCGCTATGCTCAGGTAACTCTATTGATTGATTGATTGACTGATTGAGAACCTCAGCAGCTAGGATTCGCTATGATCAGGTAACTCTATTGATTGATTGATTGAGAACCTTAACAGCTAGGATTTGCTATGCTCAGGTAACTCTATTGATTACTTGATTGATTGATTGGTTGTTGAGAACTACAAGAACTACGCTTAGCTATGCTCAGGTCACTCTATTGATTGATTGATTGAGAACCTTAACAACTAGGATTCGCTATGCTCAGGTAACTCTATTGATTGATTGATTGAGAACCTCAACAACTAGGATTCGCTATGCTCAGGTAACTCTATTGATTGATTGATTGATTGGTTATTGTTGAGTATCTCCACAGCAGGGCTTTGCAATGATCACGTAACTCTACAAGACTCAAAACGTAAAGCCTATATTTCACTGGCATCACCGTTCATAATCTCACTTCACTGCCACACACTGTTGCTAATCGTCGCGAGTGATTTGATTTGTAGTGACATGTGACGTGGTGGTCAGTCTCTTCACGGCTTGATCCTTGGATGAGAAAACGGACGTTAAACATTACGTGTAATAATTATTTATCCTTCTATCACTAAAATATCATCTACTAAATTTCTCAATCACCCAATCAATGAGTATTGATTGATTGTATCCATTGATACAGTCAGTATAAAGTATTAATTGTGTGTATCTATATAGGTTATGGAGAGATGAAGAAGGAGGTATATCAGTGGATATCGTAAGAGCTCTCAGAGAAATGAACAGAGATGATCTAGCTTCGCTTCTTATCCCAGAGAGCCGCATAGAGATCATACCATCCACCCAGAAACATCCAGATGGATCAGCATCCACCCAGAAACCATCCATACAACCTCTTCCAGGCACCAGACACCTTACTGATCAGCCACTGGTGCAAGACAAGCAGACACCACCAGGTGGTGGAGATAGTGTAAGCAATACACTGGTGGGACAGACACCACCAGGTGGTGGAGGTAGTGTAAGCAATGCACTGGTGAGACAGACATCACCAGGTGGTGGAAGTAGTGTAAGCAATGAACTGGTGGGACATACACCATCAGCTGGTGGAGTTAGTGTCAGCAATGCACTGGTGGGACAGACATCACCAGGTGGTGGAGGTAGTGTCAGCAATGCACTGGTGGGACATACACCACCAGCTGGTGGAGGTAACAATACACTGGTGGGACAGACACCACCAGCTGCTGGAGGTAACAATGCACTGGTGGGACAGATACCCAGGTCTATAAGAAACTCTAGAGATCTTAACACTGAGAACTACGGCCCCACAGATACAAACAGGCTTACATACAGAACCACTCCACAAAGCAAAGGTCAAAGGTCAGCACACTCTGACCCCCTGACCCCTGGCTTACCTTACATCAGTGCAGAGACAAGGGGAGGAGGAGGATCTAGATTAGGGAACAGGCGAGAAGAGAGGCAGGTTGAGAACAGAACCCAGACCTCTGGGTTGTGGGTGGGGAATGCTGTGGGGTCGACAACGAGGAAGTCGGGTGCTGGGGTTAGACGACCCATTTACGCCAAACTAAGAGCCCCAAAACTGCCCCGAGTCCAGTGATAAACAACATAGGAGCGGTAGAACATTGTCATTGACTAGTTAAATAGTGTGATAGGACTGGAACATAGGAGCTGTAGACCAATGACTAGTTAAATAGTGTGATACGAGTGTAACACAGGAGCTGTAGACCAGTGACTAGTTAAATAGTGTGATACGAGTGTAATACAGGAGCTGTAGACCAGTGACTAGTTAAATAGTGTGATACGAGTGTAATACAGGAGCTGTAGACCAGTGACTAGTTAAATAGTGTGATAGGAGTTAAATAGTAATGTGTCTAGAAACAGCTAATCATCGAATACGAGAGAGAGAGAGAGAGAGAGAGAGAGAGACAAGAGAAAGGTTATCATCCAGGGATGACGTCCCTGACATCATCCCTGGATGAGGAAACGGACGTTAAACCTTTATTACTATAATATTATTATTAATAGACAAACTGTAGGCTGGTGTTACATCTATATTGTATTACACAAGCTCAATGCAACAAGCACCTTGATCCACACTAGAAGCACAGTAAATGCAAACACTTTAAACATTTAGCAAAATATAAATATAACGTCTCTGTCTTGAATCCTGGAAGCTTAAGAATAGATCATCTGAAAATTGCCTGTGATGTACAAAAGTCGACTAATGCAGATACAGGTGAAGTAGAGTCAAAGTCATGTAGTAAGAGGAGAGGAAGAGACCAGGCTCCTATAACCTCAGTGGATCTGCCATGTGGCAGCAGAGTGTGCCGTGGACCTGCCGTTAGGCAGAACTTCAGAGAAAACAAAGGACAGGTGAACAATAAGAAAACATCTGACACATCACTATTACATGAGAAACAAGTTGATCTTATTTCATTGTCTTATTAGAAGAGGAAGAAATAATATTATTTCATTGTCTAGGTTTATTTGTCTAGTTGGTAGCACACAAGTGGTATCAGGACTAGGCCATGGGTTCAGATCTCGGTATCAGAAGCAGAGAGGTGTTAGACTAGTCATATTAGCAACAGTGTAACAATTATAAACCTGATCGTTTGACATGATTGTTATTTCAACCTCTCACATAAATCCAATCTGCAGCAGAAAGTTGAAGACTAATAGCTATATAAATCAATAGAGATTGATTGATTGATCATTCTCTAAGAGTAGTTTTTTCTATTGAACCATTGGTCCTGGAGGCAATAATTCAAATCCCTATTAAACATCTTATACCATTGAATAATAATGCATGACTTTAGCTCTTGATGCTTCAACATCAAAGCATCTATAGGCGACAAAACCGAAGTTAAAACGTTAACTTTTGATGTGCAAACAAATGGCAGTATTAATGATGATGTCAACGAAATCAAAAGAGTTCATCGAATTAATTAATCATTAATTATCAAATTAATTAATTAATTAATCAAAAGAGTTCATCGAATTAACTTATCAAATTAATTAATTATCAAATTAATTAATCAAAAGAAACTCAAATCCAAGTAATCTAAACACAGCTACATCTACGTCATTTTTAAAAGCACAATCAAATAAGTATTTTAAACAATTCAAATCAGTAGCAGTACTGCTTCTAAACTAAATCGACCGAAGCGCTACACAAATTACTGTACGTATAAAAAAACCAACGAATGTTTTCACTTAGAAATAAAATTGGTACAAAATACATCACAAAATACGCTGGTGCACAGGGAACGCAGTGCGGAATAATGTTTAGTATGGCAAACAATTATCGGCGACAATTTTCAGATCCTAGAAAAGACTACGAGCAACGACCAGAAACACAAAACAAGAGTTCTACGAAAATAACAAACGATAAATGCAAAATATAGAGCTTACGATTCGCTCGGCTTGTTCTCAGTGTTACTGTATGTCTATTGATTTAGTACTCTCTGGTGCTTAGCATATCCAAGACAAAACTCAGCACAAATCCACAGTAGCACAGAACACCATTGATAGTAGTAATGAGCTTACTGACTCATCTGTGAGAGCAGCATATAAATGAGTTAGAATACACCGTACAGCTCTGCAGTTAGAGAATAGTAGACAGTAACTGGAGAAAACAAAGAAAAACCACTTAAGTTTTCTTGTAATTCTCAAGGTAGGACTATAGAGCTCATAACAACAAAAGCTCCTAGGTTGAGGTTAAATTTGTTGAGGAATTTCTCAGCACTCGGCAGACAGTGAGAATATATGCCTCGGACACGCTAGTTAAGATAGAATATATGCCTTGGACACGCTAGTTAACAGAGAGCATCAGTAGTGGATGCAGGTACTTATAGACTGAGAATAGAGGAGAGAAAGAGAGACAGGAGGAGTAGGCATCTCTTCCTCCCTAGCGGAGGAATATGAGCCTCGGGTCTCATGCTCCTCATCAAGAGCAATTGTGAATTCTCTCTACGTCCAGCCAGGTATTGTCGAAAGTCATTAAGCAGCTGAACCAGCAGCTTCAGCAGCTGTAGCAGCAGCTTCGGCAGCAGCAACTTCAGCAGCTGTAGCAGCAGCTTCAACATCTGTAGCCGCAGCAGCAGCTTCAGCAGCTGTAGCAGTAACAGCTTCATCAGCTGCTTTAGAACTACCGTAAGTTACTCCCAGTCTTTCTTTATCTCCAGCTTCCACTCCCACTTGAGATGCTCAAATTTGTCGTCGTCAGTGAAGAGGCTCTTGATGGTGTAGGATCCTCTAGCGATCATACCAGAGGGCGCCTCCTCCACAGGTGTGGTGTACGACTGTAGCTCCTTCTTAGGTCCATAGCTACCCACCATAAATGTGTTCTTATCCACTGATCAATCAATCAATCAATCAATCAATCAATCAATCAATCAATCAATCAATCTTCTTAGGTCCATAGCTACCCACCATGAACGCGTTCTTATCCACTGATCAATCAGTCAATCAATCAATCAACCAGTCCATCAATCAATCAACCAATCAATCAATCTATCAATCCATCAACTAATCAGTCAATCAATGCTGCTAAAACTCTAAAGAAAAAAGTAGGACATAAACCTTCACTTTCTATACATGACAACACCTGGCACCATGATGGTAACGCTAAATTGTAACTAGGACTGCAGAAACAAGAACAAGAGAGAGAAAGCAAGACGAGAGAGAATAAGAAGAGATAAACAGACAGGTAAATCATTAGCAGGCGATTAATGTTATCACCTGTATTTGATACTGATTAGTGCCCATTGTAAAAATTGCATAATTTGTATCAATTGTATAATAATAAATTGTATAATAATAAATTGTATAATAATAAATTGTATAATAATAAATTGTATAATAATAAATTGTATAATAATAAATTGTATAATAATAAATTGTATAATAATAAATTGTATAATAATAATAAATTGTATAATAATCATTGCAAAAGAATCAGCGCAGAGTTTAGAGCTCGTAACTGAGCACAACAACAACAACTACAACAACTTTGTCTTAACATTGCCACAGGATCCAGTAAGTGGCGATATTGGTATGATATTCGACCCCGGATCAGTATGTGCGGGGTACAAATCCTGGGCTCGCCCGTCACTGACAACGTTTTCAAGTTAGGAAACTGATGTTAACACTAGCTTTACCAGCTTTGGCTTTTAGAGACTAACCTCTAATTCCAGCCTTGTGGGTCGTCTGCACGTACTTCAGTCCCTGCACGATCTCTCTCTGCACGTAGAAATAGATCTTCACCTTGTACTGAATGCCTTCCTTCAACACTATACCGTGCTTCTCTATCTCCTTCAGCTTCTCAGCTGATCAATCAATCAATCAATCAATCTCATAAATCAGTTAAACAATTAATGAGTCAAGCAATCAATCAATCTCATAAATCAGTTAAATAAGCAATTGATGAGTCAGTTATTCAAACTATCAATCAATTAAAGTCATTTAAAGCATCATATAATCAGATTCATTGTGCCACTTGTGTCTTGACAACAGAGTTCCTACGAGAGAAGATATCACACACATGAGAGAGAGATAGAGACAGAGAGCGAGAGATAGAGAGAGAGAGAGAGAGAGAGAGAGAGACTTACGAGAAGAGAGATCCACTTCTATATCAGGTCGCCCGTCCACCAGTATAGCAAGCTTCATCACTATCACTCTCTTGGGATTCTCAGGAACTGTCAACAACAACAACATCATCATCATCATTATCATCATCATCTTCATCATCAATAACAACACAACGCAGCACAATACATCCTATCACATGTGATGCATTAGAACACTGCACTACAAATGACAATATATACCAATAGTTCATGACAGCAGGACAACAAAACATAGTCATTTACTTGCTTTTATGAAGCTTTGACGCAGATTAATACAATAAACAGTCTGAACAGTGTGATTCTAATTCACAATACTGCCTCAAATCCAGATAGAATGGTCGGTGCAATACTTACACACTTCCACGCACGCGTCCTGAGAAGTGCCGAGCAACGCTTCCTTGTACTTCCTCAAGCTTTCATCCTCTGCGTCAGCCTTCAGGATCTCCTCAACCGTCTTCTGAGCCGGCGGCTGATAGCCGGGAGTCTCGTCGGGCATCAGATCTTCATCACCCTTGTCAGCCATCTTCTAACGATTAGTCTAGACAGAAAAAAGAACTTAATGCCTAATATCTCAGCAATGTATTGAGATATAAACAAATCTTTCAGTAATTTTCAAGACAGTCTTAAACAAAATCATGAATATTTCTTTCTATGAAGTCACAGATAAATAGTCAGAATAAATAAGCTTTCTATGCTGCATTTACAATATAAATAATTCCTGCCAGTAGTAGATCTAGAAGTGTTTTCAACTAAGTAATTATATATTTCAGGTGATTCATCACAAGCCCTTTAACCTCATCAATCTATCAACAAAAGCTTAGTTAACTATCTTCCAACCACTTGATATAACGTTATTAGAAATAAGCCCATTGAATATTTATATTCAAGTATTCAGTACGAATTATTTTACAAGTTAAACATTTAATCAAAATAAAGATATCCGGTTACATGATTGACTAATAGGCACTTAAACGTTAAAATAGCATTTTATAAATAAGAAATAGAACTACAATTTTATTCATAAGCATTCCTCATTTCAATAAGCTACATCAATTACAGATCATATCTGAGATATTAGGCAAAAAAAGTTAGGCAAAAGAAATAAAATAACTATTAATAAAATTTCTTACATATATCTCGAAAATTATCAACAACCCGGACCTAATACACTATTTACTAATTATAGAACCGATCCAAAATCCTTGTACCAGAATTTATCAGACTGCTACCAACTTTCGTTATTAAATTCTTTCTTCAAACTTAGGTAGCAGGAAAAAGGGAAGAAAGCCAATGACTTATTTCAATCCCCAATCATATAAAATTAAAACATCCAGCATGTTTTAAAAACTATTCATCGACACCGTATTGACAAATGCGGTAGTATTATTCTACCATCAAAAGTATGCACTTTCGTAGAAGAAAATATCTAAGAGACATTTTGAGATAAATTCAATCCGACAAGCAAGAGAAAATTAAGAAACTGCAAAAGTCAAAATCATAAATATCAGTCTAACGATCTAGGCAACTAAATAAAAGAATTGCGATTTCGGTTTAACAACAACAACAACAACAAACAACAAAATTAGAGTGCTACTGTCTTCAGTGAGAACATTGAGCACTGTGGTACCAAATAAATCCGATGAGCAGGGTTTGGGGTCCAAAAACGGTGCGATCCAAAATCCGGAAGTTCGGTCCGAGGAAGGGTACTAATGGAATGGAGATTTATGTGTTGGTCTTAGTTCATGTGCACTGGTTGAATATGAGTGGTCAAAATAAAATCCTTCAACCGTCTATGAAACTGTTCATATGAAAGGAAAGGATGATCAGCAGAAGATGAGGGGGTGCGTAAAGTGGAAGGAAGAGAATTCCAGATCTGAGGAGCGGTGTGCTGGAAGGAGCGCTTGGAGAGCTCACTGCGAGATGGGATGCTGGGTCGCTCTAAGGTGATTAACTTAGAGGACCTAGTGGATGACTACATAGAGGAAGGCTGTCTCACTTGTATTAAGTGGGACATGTAACCTATACCAGGGGTGATGATAGACTTATATGTCAGAGAAGCTGCCTTGTACACAATGCGTTCTCTGACTTTGAGCCATTGCAGAGACTTCAGGAGAGGAGTCACATGGGGGTGCTTAGAGCGGCGGAAGACTGCACGTGCAAGGGAATTCTGGATAAAATGCAGTCTGTCGATCTCACAGCTTGGGAGATTCAGAAACTAGGAGTTACAGTAGTCCAGTTTAGATTGCACGAGAGCCGCACCGATGGTAGAAGCGGTCTCAACGGTAAGATATGGTCGTATTCGACGCAGATCTCTGATGTGGAAGAAGCAAGCCTGTGAAGTTTTGGTGATGTGATCGTGGAATATGAGATGCTGGTCGAGGATGACACCGAGGCTCTTGACAGAAGAAACAGGTGTGATGGCTAGGTCGGGGGTGAGAGAGAGGCAAGCCTCATTCAGTTTTGATAGTTGTTGAGGTGTCCCAAATAGCACAAACTCAGTCTTGGATGGATTCAGCGCTAAGAAATTGGCAGACATCCATGAAGATATCGACTGGAATAGTTGCTGTAGGAGTGCTTTGGCATCAGTATAGGAGTGGGGGGTGAAGCATGTGTATAGCTGAGTGTCGTCAGCAAAAAGTTGGTGGTCAAGTGAATGAGAGGAAATCAATGAGCTGAAAGGCGTAGTATATGTTATATTCGTTTATTACATGAAATCTGACATACCGCAGAAAACGTACACGCACACAACTGGCAATATAGAAAGTAATAAACATAAGCAGACATTGTTTAAAAAACAACTTAATAATAGTCTTTATATAGCATTCTAATTATAAAGTTCTTATCCATCAAAGGTGTGTAGAAGTTGAACAGGATTGGACCAAGAACGGAGCCTTGAGGCACACCGTACTTGAGGTTGGAAGGTGGAGATGCGTACTCTTGCACTTTTACGCTGAGAGTACGATCGGTAAGATATGAGGTAAACCATGTAAGAGCATTGCCATGGATACCAAACCAAGAGGAAAGACGCTGTAGGAGAATTTGGTGATCTATGGTGTCAAAGGCCGCAGATAGATCGAGCATGCAGAACCCAGTGCCACGCTGAGTGCTCATGGCGTTAGTGATGGTGTTGCAGATTGAGAGAAGAACAGTTTCAGTAGAGCGGTTTTTGGTGTATGCCGATTGGTGTTCATTAAATAGGTCATTGGATTCAAGATGAGTGGAGAGTCTACGAAAGACTAATCTCTCAGTGAGTTTGGAGAGGTATGGTAGATTGGATATTGGTCTGTAGTTGGAAAGTGATTCTTTATCCAGTAAGGGCTTTTTCAACAGTGGTATGAAGATGGCATTTTTGAATGAATGAGGAAATGTGCCAGTGGACAAGGAAAGGTTGACAATCTGGTTGGGAGGTTGATTTTACGAGGTGGTCGGAACTCAGTGGCACTCGACCAAGGATTCATCTTGCAACCTCAGCCGTTTCAAAAATAAGCTATGTTACTTAGTGCTCTAAATATTAAGCCATTAAGACATTTAAGTTAAATTCGAGCAATTAATATGATTATAATTTGCAATCATCATCCAAGGCAAAAATGCAAGACTTGCAAACAGTGTTTATGAGTTTGTTTATATTAGAGTTGTTAAACTGCGACCTATTTCAATGCTATATTTACACTTTTGATTTTCTAATTTTTTCTTTACTTAAAAGTTTAAAGTTTACACGTCCATGAGTTAAATATATCGCTAGGTTAGGGTTTGAAGTATGATTAGGGTTAGGATGATGACAAAGTGATATTTAAGTAACGAATACTATTGTGTCGCCAAATTAGGTCGTTACATTAAAACCTATGGCTAATGTTTATATTTAGTAAGATACGTTGGAATTAAAATTCGTTTTGTTGTATTTTATGAGAAAACATATATAACTATTTTTGAGTATTATTTGGTGGCCTAATAGAATCTAAGGTATGGATAGTTCCATACGATGTCGTGGTTATGTTTCGGACAAGTTGCAAAGGGTTAGTATACGCCCATATAATCGCCTTATATTATAGTCTAATCATCTAATGGATTTATATTATATAAATGTTTGTTCGCTTATTCTAATAATATTCGTTAAGTCTCAGCTTAGAGCTAATTCATTATTGTACTATAAATGCTACCTAATAAATTAATGCAGGTAAAGTTACTAGTACTTTTTACTAGTCCTATCTATTTTGTATATACAGTTTGTCATATCTAGATTGTCCAATTCAAAATGTAAAAAATACAGTTTGTGGATTTCTAGAAATGTTATTTAAAAGGCAACACTGAATATTTATAGATGTATATATTGAGAAATAAGTTATAAAGCACCTCAGTTAGAGGGAATCTGTGTTTCACATTCTGTTCTTTAATATTGCTTATTTTCCTTTTTAATTGATATATGAGAACCAAATTCTGCACACAGTGACTGAATTATCTCAAGGTTTCTACTGTATGTGATTGTCTGTAAATGCTGTAAAGCCGATGTTAACGTCAGTTTCATCTCTCGAAAGCGGCGTCAGTGACGGGCAAGCTCAGGATTTGAATCTGCGCATACTGATCCGCGGTCGAATATCTTGCCGACATTTCCACTGTCTCCCGCAAAACGTGTCTCAACACACTGATTAATTGCTGATTGATTGATTTGTTGCTTACTGTGCGTCAGGAGATGGAGAATCTGGCAATCCTGCAGGAGTCAATGAGTCGCAGTGAGACGATGACCCACAGCATGCTGGCAATACTCAACACGTTTGAGAGCAGACTGTCGAGGCTGGAGGACACGATCAATCCTATCTATAGAGAGACGGGAAATCTCCAGCGCCGACATGAGAGTGAGCGATAGATATGATATACTGTATAGTATCAGATATGATATATTGTGATAGTGATATATTGTATAGTGTCAGTGCAGATATGAGAGTGATTTATGTGATATATTGTATAGTGTCAGTGCAGATATGAGAGTGATTTATGTGATATATTTTATAGTGTCAGTGCAGATATGAGAGTAAGCGATTGATTTATACTTTACATTATGTAGTATTTTCTCTACTTCTGCCATTTTTTTATTCATCACTGGACCACATATAGCACTGGTATAGATTTTTATGCTTAGCAAGAAGTATCTAAAGTTGCTATGTTTTCTCAATTAATTTCGTTTCTTACATTAAATCATGTATGACTATTAGGATATTATAATAAAATTATTATTTAATGGCTTCATAGATGAATTATTAAAGTTTTGTATATTGTCGTCTGTTGTTTAGACATTGAGCGAACAATTGAAGAACTGGACAAAGTGATTGGTTACTACCACGTGGCTGACGAAGTAGATCTGGTTATTAGAGATGGGTTAGTAACATTCCGTTTATTTGTTAGAGATGGGTTAGTAACATTCTGTTTATTTGTTAGAGATGGGTTAGTAACATTCCGTTTATTTGTTAGAGATGGGTTAGTAACATTCCATTTATTTGTTAGAGATGGGTTAGTAACATTCCGTTTATTTGTTAGAGATGGGTTAGTAACATTCCATTTATTTGTTGGAGATGGGTTAGTAACATTTCATTTATTTGTTAGAGATGGGTTAGTAACATTTCATTTATTTGCTTTAAGCCTTTAACTGCGAGCTAGCTTCGCCTTTTTTATGTTCAAACTTCTAGTGTTTTTTAAGTTTTTTATTCAGATGCACTATATTTCACGTTAAGATGACAAAAGAGCAAGGGATCTAATGGACATTCAATTATTTTTATAAATATATTTATTAATATATTTATATTGCCTTTTTTGTTGCTTTTCATTGCTCTGTATTGTATTATATTATATGAAATTATTTTGTACTAAACTCAGTTAAACATAGTATGTTACATTGTATTATTTTATTATACTGTATTTTATTTTATTGTCTTGTATTATACTGATTATATTGTATCGTATTCTACTGAATTCGATAGTATTGCATTATAAAATTACGCAATAATACATTAGTCACAAAAATTCTTTAGTCAAATGCATAGTATTTGGAGTAGAGATTACAATGTGTGTGTAATTTAATATAGAATTTTGTATAGTATTTTATTGTATAGTACTGCATTGTATTGTATAGTATTGTATTGCATGATATTGTATTGTATTGTACAGTATTGCATTGTATTGTATAGTATTGTATAGCATTGCATAGTGTTGTAGTGTATAGTATTGTATTGTATTTGGCAGACCGTGCCAAGGATTAGAGAACTACATGGCGTGTATGGACAGACTACAGAAAGCCGTGGCTTATCTCACGTCTAATAACCCCGACAGTGCTGAAATGTCTCAAGTGGTGCGTTAAATCAATCAACTAATCAATCAATCGACTAATCTATTGATCAACTAATCTATCAATCAACTAATCTATCAATCAACTAATCTATCAATCAACTAATCAATCAATCAACTAATCGATCAATGAAATTAGCAGGTAATTACTCTGTTATTATGTAATGCAGCACCACTGCTAGTGTTGTTATGTTATTTGTGTATAGCATTACTGTTAATGTGATTATGTTATTGTATATTTAGCATTATATACCGGATAATGTTAATTTATTGTAAATATAGCAGTACTGTTAATGTTACTATGTTACTGTATGTAGTATATTATTGTCAATATTACTATGCTATTGAATGTAGTATACTAAGTACTGTTAATACTGGCTGGAGCCAGTGGCGATGTCGGTAAGATATTCGATATTCGACCGCAGATCAGTATGTGTGTGGTTCAAATCCTGGGCTCTCCTGTCACTGACATCGCTTTCCAGTGAAGAATCTGATGTTAACATTAGCTGTACCGTTAGCTTTAGCTTTTTTTGTCAGTATGTTATTGTATGTAGTGTACTAAGCACTGTTAATGTCAGTATGTTATTGTATGTAGTGTACTAAGTACTGTTAATGTCAGTATGTTATTGTATGTAGTGTACTTAGTACTGTTAATGTCAGTATGTTATTGTATGTAGTATACTAAGTACTGTTAATGTCAGTATGTTATTATATGTAGTGTACTAAGTACTGTTAATGTCAGTATGTTATTGTATGTAGTGTACTAAGTACTGTTAATGTCAGTATGTTGATGTATCGCGGGCTGTGCTGTGTGGCAGACAATGCTGTACGAGGAGGGGAAGAACGCTATGGAGAAAGAGTTCAGGAGTCTGTTGACCAGACATGGTAAGCCCGTTCCAGCCTCCACCCTCCTCGACATCCTCTCTAATGAAGACGGTACGTTGAAATAGCTCTTATTTCTATCTCACAGCTGATATAAATCTAGCAGTACAAGAGGTCAAATACAAGCTAATGATAGATAGATAAATGTATAGGTTGATTGTTATATAGATAGGTAGATAGATAGATAGATTGATTGATTGATTGAATGCTGTAGAAGACAGTGAGATATCAGTGGAATCACTTGATAGTTTGGATCGGATAGGTTGATTGATTGATTGATTGATTGATTGATTTTGATTAATTTATTGATTGATTGATTGATTGTAGAGGACAGTGAGATGACGACGGAAGAGTTGGAGAGCTTGGATCAGATAGCACAATCGACGAGGGGGGAGCTCAAGTCCATAGCAACATGGCTGCTCACGTGTGGTTACGACACAGACTACATGCAGGTCTATGCCACTGTCAAAGCCTCTCTGCTCGTTAAGACCCTCAACAGGTCTGTAACTTATCCTCCACTTGTGCTCTTGTATATTTGTACTATAGCTTGTAACTTACTGTATAATATTCTATGTATTAGGCTCTTCTTCATCATTCCTTGAATCCCAGTTTAGCTAGGGTCAGGTTTTAGAATATTTTGTAGCAATTTCAAGAGCTAAGGCGCTCACCAACCGAATGCCCTTTCAGACATAAATATCTGTATATTTCTATATTTCTATTTTAATATGTTACATATATTTCTTTATATTACTGTATTGCGTAACATAATTTAATATTGTATAGCATTATATATTAGAAATTGCTACAAAATGTTGTAAAACAAATGAAAAAGTTTAATCCTGATCTATTTAAACTGGAATTCAGGGGAAGACAATGAAAATAGTGATTGTCAGTAACAGTATATATTAAACTCTATAAATATGTATATGTAAAATTATTATGTGTTACAGTATTTTTAAAAATTATATTATGTAACAGTTTATGATAGTATTATAAAATCATGTTATAGCTAGATTTGATATTAAATGATTCGCATAAGGGTTTTTATAACGTTAACTCAGCTTCAGACTCTTCAGAAAATCTTCGTACTTGATTTCTCTTGAACATTTGTGTATAAAATGTCAGTCCATTAAATCATTTATGGACGGGGAATGGTACAGCTTAGGGTGTAACCGAGCCCTAGCTCTAACAAGTGCATTGATGATGTTGTTGTTGTTGCTAACAGTTTACGAGATCACTTGAAGCAGGCCTCTAAAGATGGCGCCAGTCTGGCCTCCATGATGGGAGGATCTTCACCCGTGAGTGCCTAATCCTTCATATCATGTCTGCTGTCATCTTCTTTTATTGTTTAATTGGCCAGTATAATAATGAAATACCTCAAACGAGCTTTAGATCAAAATGGTATTATTGTGGTTGATTAAATACTGATTTATTTCTGCGATAATCTTCTATCATACATTTTACCACTATTTTAATCTTCTATCATACATTTTTTGCACTGTTTTATCTGAACCACTGGAGTATAGGTGCAGTGTCACTGTAATCCACTGGTAAATAGCCTAGAGTAGGTTTAATACTGTCTGCACTGAGGATTGGTAAACATCTGTTTCATTAGATCTCAGGTTGAGCTATGAAATGATCTTTACAGGAATGAAATATTGTAAGTAACATATACCTAAGATCTGTAAGAACACTAGAGAGAGAGAGAGAGAGAGAGAGAGAGAGAGAGAGAGAGAGAGAGAGACAGTGTGACAGAGAGAGAGAGATTGAGAGAGAGAGAGAGACTGAGAGAGAGAGAGAGAGAGAGTATCTATTCGTTATAAGTTGTTGTAGTTACCACTGAAGCCGCTGTTTTATTGTCTATTAGGCTCTGAAGAGGACCACGCCTCAGAGAAAACCATCAAAGAGAATTGCGTAAGCTTAGTTATTGTAATGTATATATGTTTTAATGTTTTCTACAGTTATAACCCTACTACGTTATGTTAGGTTATAACCCTACTACGTTATGTTAGGTTATAACCCTACTAGGTTATGTTAGGTTATAACCCTACTACGTTTTATGTTAGGTTATAACCCTACTACGTTATGTTAGGTTATAACCCTACTACGTTTTATGTTAGGTTATAACCCTACTACGTTATGTTAGGTTATAACCCTACTACGTTATGTTAGGTTATAACCCTACTACGTTATGTTAGGTTATAACCCTACTACGTTATGTTAAGTTATAACCCTACTACGTGATGTTAAGTTATAACCCTACTACGTTATGTTAGGTTTTAACCCTTCTATGTTATGGTAGGTTATAACCCTACTACGTGATGTTAAGTTATAACCCTACTACGTTATGTTAGGTTTTAACCCTTCTGTGTTATGGTAGGTTATAACCCTACTACGTGATGTTAAGGTTTGAAGTAGAAAATAGTAATTACGCATCGGTGTAGTGCCATGCAAATCAAAGGCTCAATGTGCATGTCGGTATTTATAGTGAAAATGACAAATTGATTTTCGCAAATGATGTATTTTGTAAATAATTAGTTTTTTGAGTGCGTAGCTATTAACTATGGAACTGATGTTTCTCGAGCCTCAGCCATCCTTTTCATTGATATATATGAATGAGTTATTAAATCATATAACATCTCATGTCTCGGTCTGTCTCTAACTCCTAAACTCTCTCGTTTGACTGTCATGGTTATCAAATCAAATCAAATGAGTTGATTGTTAGATTATATTATTATAATTATTATAATCGACATCCCTGACATCATCCTTGTATGAGGAAACGGACGTTAAACCTTTATTATTACTATTATTAGATGATTAAATAATTAGCTGATTAGATGATTAGGTGATTTGCTAATTAGGAGATCAGATAGTTAGATAATTGGATGATTAGATAATTATATACTTAAATGATTTTATGAGTAGCTACTATAGATAGTTGTGTGCATTTTAGACTCCTCAAGAAAACGACTCCAGGACTGAAGAAGAATTCTGAATCCATGTCCCCTGCAGGTAATTAATTAATTAATGTCTCCGTCAGGTGCTCGATTATCTTCTTAATAATTAATTAATTAATTTCCCCTACATTGATTATTTGCTAATTAATTACTTAACATCTTCTTGTTTTTGCTGTACTTACCTCGTCTTCTTTGTTTCCTTTATATCAATCAATGGTGTTTTTATTGCTTTAATTAATTAATTTTGTCTTTATTGTTTTAATCAATTAACGGTGTCTTTATTGCTTTAAACAATTAATTATGTCTTTATTGATTTTATCAGAGGAATGTTTGATTGAATGCACTGATGGATTGAAAGAGTCATAGATTAATTGATTGATTGAAAGATCTTTGTTTTATTGATTGATGTATTTATTGGTTAATGAACTGACTGCATGAATGATATTTTAATGATTTATTGATTGAGTTATTTAATGATTTTTGATTGACTGATCAATCAATCAATCAGGTATAGTGAAGCAGGTGGGATCGTTTGCTAGTACTAGGAAGGAGGGTTGTGAAATGATTGATTGATTGATTGATCAGGTATAGTGAAGCAGGTGGGATCGTTTGCTAATACTAGGAAGGAGGGTTGTGAAATGATTGATTGATTGATTGATTGATCAGGTATAGTGAAGCAGGTGGGATCGTTTGCTAGCATTAGGGATGAAGGCTGTGAAGTGGACACGGGTTTCTACATTGTCGCCGTACTCGCTCTACTCAAACTACTGCAGGTTTATCACTCGTTGCTACTAACTATCAACTTACATCTTATCACTACAGCTTATCACTACCCTTGATATCGTAGGGGAATGTCTCAATAGCGTAGGGGTAACGTCATGAAGTTTTAAATGACAGATCCTGAAGTGAATTGAACCCTAGTGGGTTCGAATCCCAGCCGCGCTGATCTGAGAGTAAAATCTCGGACATTCACTGAACTGGCTGTATGGAAAATGGTGTCAATTGCCTAACGGTTTCAACATGTGGTATCAAAAACTGATAGATATCAGCATAGTTGATCAATTCACTATAATGTGTGTTTACTTTTTAAAAAACTCAAACTATTACTGGTTTATCACGTCAGGTGAAACGGACTTGGATGTAGAAACCAACGTTAAGTGTTCAATGTAGTGCATTGTATTGTATTTTGTATTGTTTTGCATTTTATTGTATTGTATTGTATTTAGAGTGAGAACATCTTGATGCAAGGTGTTATACCAGAGAAACAGCACAGGCGAGTGTTTGATCTGCTGGTACAGTCGGCACTGGATCTGATTGTAAGAGATGGAGAGGTAGTCAGTCAGTCAGTCAGTCAGTCAGTCAGTCAGTCAGTCAGCCTGTCTGTGCACTTCGTTCAAGCTCTTTTCATCATCAATCAATCAATAAGAATTTAACGTCCGGTTCCTCGCAATAAGGCAATGTCAGGGACGTCTCTTGGACGTCTCATCACATATGCACTAGTTAACATCATACGTGATAAGTACGCACCTATGAACGGCTATACATGCTTGATAGGCTATTTGTTAAAGCTGATAAAGCTAGTGATAACGTCAGTTTCCTCTCTCGAAAGCGATATCAGTGACAGACGAGCCCAGGATTTGAATCCGCACATACTGATCCGCGGTCGAATATCTTATCGACATCGCCACTGGCTCTCATTTGTTGAGTTACTGAGGTGTTAGCATGTGTTCTCTGTAGAGAGGAACACACGAGTTCAAATCCTCATCTTCTCTTTTTCTATCTTTACATTGTGACGCAAAACTTTGCTTAACATTTATTAATTTTTTATTAGTATTAGTTGATTGATTGATAGAGCGATTATGAGACAGTCTATTCGTATCCTGACAATTGTTAAACTGAGATTCAACGGAAGATGATGATGATGATGATGATGATTAGACGATTGATTTATCGATTGATTGGTAATTGATTGATTGATTAACTGTGCAGCAAATCTGTGCATTCATACGTAAGTGCATAGCTCGGCACAATGTCTCCGCTGTCGTTCATCTCTTTCCTGTCCTACGTCAACTCAGAGCTGTTAAACCTAGCTTTGATGTTACCTTAGAGGTGTGTAACCTAGCTTTGATGTTACCCTTGAGGTATGTAACCTAGCTTTGACGTTATCCTAGAGGTGTGTAACCTAGCTTTGACGTTACTGTAGAGGTGTGTAACCTAGCTTTGACGTTACTGTAGAGGTGTGTAACCTAGCTTTGACGTTACTGTAGAGGTGTGTAACCTAGCTTTGACTTTACCGTAGAGGTGTGTATAATTAGGAGAGAGAGAGAGAGAGCTATGTTTATTGAAAGTACACGTACATGTATACATACAAGTATACATCCAAGTATGCATACAAGTACACATACAAGTACACATATAAGTACTCATACAACTATGCATACAAGTACACTTACAAGTGCACATTCAAGTATACATACAAGTATACATGCAAGTATACATACAAGTATACATGCAAGTATACATACAAGTATGCATACAAGCACTAGGTCATCAAAGAAGGTACATCGTAGAATCATTGCATATAAATACTTAATTTTGATTCCACTATTGATTGACTAATTGATAGATATCTTATAAAATAATATTTGAGCAAGATTTCCTGTCATATTAACTATGGTCCTATTAGTCCAGATTCGACTAATAATAATATAATTAGTCATAATGTATAATTAGTCATAATAATATAATTAATTAATCATAATAATATATTTAGTCCAGTGTGATTAGACGCTTCTGTAATAATACACCGGACTGTGCTGGATACTGGATTCATTCTTGTACGTAGGATACTCTCTCTCTCTCTTAGAGCACTGCCAACTGGCAGGTCCATGGTACATATTCATACTCAAAGTCTGCTTTCTCGCTCCATAAGAGCACTCCTTAGATCAACAAGTTAATCCCTCCACAAAGTCTATGCCTTGTCCATACCTTATGTAACCTGTAGTTTGGGAAAAGTAAAGCTTCTGAGGTGGTTTCCCATTGCCTTCCTCCGTAGAATGCCATAATTGTATTAATTAAGCTTTTTATATTAATTTTTTACTTTAAATGAACTAAATCCGGAAGATGTAAGCGCTTCTATGGCCTGTATCTTCCGTTCATACAAACGTTTTCATATTTCGCTTTTCTATTTGCTTTATCTGCGTAATTTAAGATTTGACATGATGAATAACTAACTAACTAAATAGATAAATAAGTCCAGTCCGGTGTAGCTTAATTCATTAAGCGAAATAGTTTAGTGCTGGGATTTACTAATTGACTGAAACTTTAATCTGTATATTCAAAACATTTCTGCCGATGTGCTAGCATGTTTGTATGATTGTTTGTATGTTTGTTTGTATGTGTGTCTGTATAGTTGCAAACAACCATACAGACACACGTACAAACAAATAGACAAACATGCTTACATATCAGCAGAAATGTTTGTTTGTATGGTTGATTGCATGGTTGTTTGTATGGTTGTTTGTATGGTTGTGTATGCAGGGTTGTCAGGTACCCACTAGGAACAAGTTACCAGCCCTCATCTCTAGTCTAGACGCTTCTGTAAGTGTTCTCTTGTTGTTGTTGCTCTCACCAGTGATCAGATGTAGTGCTGACTATTGAAATATCATTATTTCCACCAATTATCCCTTGTTATTGCCATTTATTACTACCAGGAACCTGTAAAGCGGTCTCGAAGACCGGACACCGGCCATGACACCACTATAGAAATTGTCGGAGGTTATTATTATTATTATTATTATTATTATTATTATTATTATTATTAGCCTTTGCTTGTGTGGCCAATATTTTTATAGTTTATTGGCTGTTTTCGTCCTTGATTCCTAGCAGTCGTTCTATGGGTCCCTGATATCATCCTTGTATGAAGAAACGGACGTTAAACCTTTATTATCATTATTATTATTATTATTAGAAGTCTCTGTGTAATTCATTTTATTATCTCTACTATGTAATATATGTTGCTACAGGTTATGTCTATCATGTAAATTTGTGTGTTTGTCATACTTATTTAGATAATAAATTGTGACTGTGACTACTACTGCGATGTTGAAGGTTCAAATCACAATTTCTGGTTGTTTTATGAGCAAGAGCCCACGCTCTACATAAGCTGTAGCCTGCCTCACAGCTTCCTTCTTATAGAGATGTCTCGATGATTCTCCCATGTGAACACATTTAGGTTCTCAAGTGGTTTTCTCTTGTCTTCCTGTAATGAGCTGCAGTAATCCTCTCCGCAATGTGTATTTGCTGTATTAACTTATTGATTAATTTATTTTGGATTGATTAAACTGATTAAATGATTAATGATTGTGCTGTAAAGGGTGCCAAAGCGTTGGAAGAGTTTGTCGAATACATTCGGGTAAATATTTAAACTAAATTTAATTTCTACTTAGTTTTGCACTACAACTGTTACTGTAAGAATATATAAATCATATCTTGACGGGATTTGCTACGACTTACTGCTAGCGTCTATTAACACTAAATAATGGCGTTAGATTTGTCTGTGCCGTAGTAACGACCTAATTCATTTGCTCAGGCAATTGTTGCGTCATTAGAGTAAACTGAACTGGGTTTGTGTTGGTAAAGTTAAATACTTTTGGAGTCATAATGTCGACCTTTTGTGTCCCTGATCTCACGTGAGTAATAGGACGTTAAACCTGCAGTATTAGTAGTGCTGTTTTTATTGAGCTAATAAATTAGGTTGATAATATTTGTATATTATACTGAGATAATATGCTAAACTGACAGAAAAGAGCATTGTTTTAATGTACGCGGGGATCAGCTATCTAACAGTGCTCTATAGTGATAGAGAGAGAGAGAGAGAAAGAGAGAGAGTGTGTTAGAGAAAGATAGAGAGAGTGATAGAGAGAGATAGAGACAGAGAGAGAGAAAGATAGAGAGATACAGAGAGAGAGAGAGAGAGAGAGAGAGAGAGAGTGTTAGAAAAAGATAGAGAGAGAGAGAGGGAGAGAGAGAGAGACGGTTATTCTATATCATGGTGGTGATACTCTGGTGTTGCTGTAGAATGATCCAGACAAACAAGCGATGATGCCTAAGGACGGTACTGTGCATGAACTCACGTCGAATGTAAGTGTAGAGTTGTGTGGCATATCATGTTGTTTGAGTCCTCGTTTATATATTTGTGAGATGGGTTGTTGATAATGTGCTGCATAAATAAATATGCTTATATTACTAAATGTGATGAAAATAGTATATATGCTGAAAATAGTAAATATGCTGAAATAGTAAATGATTGTGCTAAAAAATAACTGTGCTAGAAATAAGAAATGCTCACGCTGTTTTGGTATCCTCTATTTCCGTTCCAATACATGGAACTGCTAGTAGGACCACTGATAGAATAGACAATTATGCGATGATTGTGATTTTTTTTGATTGAAATATTTATTCTGTTATGAATTCATGCTGTATATTATTTTGGACTTCAAATAACTTGTTTGAAATATAGTAGTGTAAATTCCTAAATGTGCAGAAATAGTAAATGTTCTGAAAATAGTAATTATGCTGAAAATAGTAAATGTGCTGAAAATAGTAAATGTGCTGAAAATAGTAAATGTGCTGAAAATAGTAAATGTGCTGAAAATAATGTGCTAGAAATAGAAACTGCTGTAGAAATAATGGAAGACTGTCTTGTTGAACGATGATATGGTGTCGATGTGACTGGATCTGTTGATAGAACTGAGTTATGGTTATTGTAAGTACTGTCTAGAACGTGCCTGACATGGTCTCACGGTGCTTAATGTTGTTTGTACAGACGATGTTGTTTCTGGAGCAGTTGTTAGAGTTCTCGGAGACAGTGGGCGCCATGCTGCACACACAGGGTCTGTATAACATCCATTAACAACAACAACAACAACAATAACAACAACAATAACATCAACAACAACATAAACAACAACAATAACAACAACAATAACAATAACCTGTAGATCTGTAGAGCTGTGTGTCTCTATTAATCTGCATGGTTGAACATTTTATATGTTTACTGTATCTTGTGGTATGTTTAGAATGTCTCAATAGCTTAGGGGTAACGTCATGATGTTTTAAATTACAGATCCTGATGTGAATTGAACCCTCGCGGGTTCGAATCCCAGCCTCGCTGATCTGAGAGTAAATTCTCGGACATCCACTGGACTGGTTACACGGAAAATGGACATGTGGTATTAAAAGTGATGGATATCGACATAGTTGATCATTTCACTATAAATAATGCGTGTTTACTTTTTTACTGTATATTGTAGTATGTTTACTGTATATTTTGGTATGTTTACCACATATTGTGGAATGTTTATTGCATATTATGGTATGTTTACTGTATATTATCGCATGTTTAATATTGTTTTGAATATTGTGGTATGTTTACTGTATATTATGGTATGGTTATTGTTTACTCTGGTATGTTTACTGTATATTATGGTATGTTTACTGTGTACTGTGTGGTATGTTTACTGTATATTATGGTATGTTTACTGTATATTGTGATATGTTTACTGTATATTGTGGTATGTTTACTGTATATTGTGGTATGTTTACTGTATATTGTGGTATGTTTACTGTATATTGTGGTATGTTTACTGTATATTGTGGTATTTTACAATATATTGTGGTATTTTACAGTATATTATGGTATGTTTACTGTTTACTGTTTACTGTGGTATGTTTACTGCACAGATCCTAATTCTCTTCAGAATGTTCCTGTAGCCAACAGGCCGAGGCTGAAGCTTGCAGAGTTCTTCAGTTAGTAAATCTATTTCTACTGTATGCTGTGGGGACGTCCCTGACATTATCTCAGTCCGAAGAAATGAACGGTAAACTAAATAATAATAAGAGTGATAGAATTACTCTTCATAAAGTGTGTACCTCAAATCAGGTTACTAATGTTCTTAGAGAGAGCAGGATATTGTTTGTTTAACTCATTGGTCTTTCTCATTGCGTTGTATTGAATAATTTTTGTGCATGTAATTCTTTTTATAGATATTTTTACTGTATATAAATTAAGCATTTTAATTACTATATTAATTTTACTAATGTGTGTATAACTCAGCTAAGATGTTGTCATGGACGACAATAACACTCTAATGCTGTTGTTGTTATCTCAGCTAAGGTGTTGTTATGGACGACAGTAACGCTCTAATGTTGTTGTTGTTATCTCAGCTAAGGTGTTGTTATGGACGACAGTAACGCTCTAATGTTGTTGTTGTTATCTCAGCTAAGGTGTTGTCATGGACGACAGTAACGCTCTAATGTTGTTGTTGTTGTTGTTAATTTAGCTAAGGTGTTGTCAGCGCTTGGGCTCAACCTGAACATAAAGTTTGACGCGTACAGTGACCCCGCCCTCCGCTCTGTCTTCATGCTTAACAACTTTAACTACATTCTGAAATCTCTACGCCGGTTAGACAACTCTCTCACTCACACTTTCTCTCTCTCTCTCTGTTTCTCTCTCTCTCTCTCTCACCCTGTCCCTCACTCTCTCTTCCTCACTCTTTATCACTCCTCCCCTATCTTTCGCTCCCTCTCTATTCCTCTCTTTGTACTGGTTTTAGAGTTAGGGTCAGGTAAGATTAAGCCACATTTTTATTTGCGCATTTCAATATCATAATTATCCAATAGTGTGGAGATAATGTGGCTTCTTAGGTGCTTTCCCTTTTCTTTCCTCATTTTCTCATTATCTTTCTCTTTTAATTTTAATGTTTAATAGAGTACATCATGCTAAAGCATCTCTATGCCTTACAACAGTTACAGGAAAACCAAGCAAATACAATTAAATGCACTCAGTAAAAATCACAAGAATATCAAATACCAATATGTAATTTTGTATCCCTTTGGTCTCTTCTGCAGTAATTCTGTCACAACACTGGTGACAATACTGATAAACATTGCAGTAAAAGCTTTAAGCTCTAAACATCTGCCTGACTGTTCAGTAAACGATAAATCTTCTTCTTCAGTGCACTGCCAAATGACAGGTTCAAGGTACATATTCATACTCAAAATCTGGTTTTTCTCTCCATTAGAGCACTCCTTAGATCAACAAGTTAATCCCTTCACAAAGTCTATGCCTTATCAATACCTAATGTAGACTATAGCTTGGGAAAAGTATGGCTTCTGAGGTGGTTTCCCGTTGCCTTCCTCAGTTATATGGATTAATTACCATTTAATCCTGGGTGAAAATATTTCATGGTGAGGTGGGTCCCCTCTAGCCATCCTTAGCTTCTGCCTTAGTCGCCTCTTACGTACACGCAGCAGATTGATTGCTTATTGCCCTATTCTGCAGTGGTCCAACCACACCCGAGCACAACACGGGAAAAATTAAACAGAAATATTAATAATTATATTCTAGATACATAACATGCTTAACACTGATTAATGTGGATTGATAATTAATTCTGCAGATTGATTCTCCTGTTTGAGATAATAGTTACTAACGCACGAGAAATAAACTGTATGTAAGGTCAGCTGTTGAGATCTTGTTGAATGTTCTTCCATTTTGTTCTAGTTTTAAATTTCATAAATTCTGCCAATTCAATTTCACTAGGATATATCACAAAATATATCAATATAGCAATGTATTTAATATTGTATTGCTTCGTACAACAGTATTTTATATTAGATACTGATTTGTGTGTGTAAAATAAGTGTTTAGTTTGCATGTAGACAGCATAAGAGCATGTTTAGTTCAAACGTTTCACTGTAAATAATTCCTAATTCAGCAGCTCCGTGTGTTGATTGACAAGTACTTGTCATCTAATTAATTGTCTCTGTCAAGTCGTAAATGGAAAATTAATTAAGTTGTCTGATGATAAAAGCTAAGGTTAACGTTAGTTTCTTCACTCGAAAGCGATGTCAGTGACGGGAGAGCCCACGATTTGAACCCCGCACATACGGATCCGCGGTCGAGTATCTTACCGACTTCGCCACTGGCGCCAGCCAAAGATGTTAACACATCGTTTCAGACGTGAGAAATATCCGCATGGATTGCCATTTTATTCTCTTACTATTGTTTTGCCCTATTTTACTAATTTTGATAAAGACTTTATGTATAAAGTCTTTATCTTTATTTTGCATGCTCTAAAATTTCGCATGTTAGACTAATCAGTCTTGTATTTAATGTATTTCATTGAATGTTATTTGTATTTATTATGTGTACTTGGTTACGTTGTATTTTGAGTGTATTTTGGATACATTGTATTTGAGTGGGGGGTATTTTGGATACATTGTATTTGAGTGTATTTTGGATACATTGTATTTGAGTGTATTTGGATACATTGTGTTTGAGTGTATTTGGATACATTGTATTTGAGTGTATTTTGGATACATTTGTATTTAGTGTATTTGGATACATTGTATTTGAGTGTATTTGGATACGTTGTATTGATTGGGTCAGCTCAGGCATGTTAGATATAATCCACCTGTGGAACAACGAAGTGGAATCTTTCTATGACGAGAAGATACTGGATCAAAAGAGATGCTACTCTCAGAGGTGAGTGGGTTTAGGGGGATCTAGTGGGTCTATTGGGGTCATTGTGGGGTTTAGTTGGATATTTGTGGGTATAGTAGAGTCATTGTTGGTCTAGTGGTACAATATGGGGTCACAGTGAGATGTGGTGGGGTCATTATGGGTGTAGTAGGGTCATTGTTTTGGGAGGACTGTGGAAGAGGCTCATTGGTTTATATCACAGAACAGGTTTATAAGCTTTTGTCTGAATGTTTGCATGATACTCTGAGTGTAGTGTTTCTAATCTTTTACTCTTTTGTTCATATAAAACCGTTATACCATCATAAGCCGTGCATGATCTGCCGCCATAGCTTACTGCATGTCTAGACTGTTTGCTCTGTGGTCATGTCGTCAGCGTGTTTGATCAAGGCTTATGAGATCTGTGGACTAGACAACATTCTGATCTCAAGTGGTTTACCCTCATCTTCCTTCAGCTCCTCATGTAGCTCATCCAGTGACGTGTAGTGCTTGATGTTAACTTGGATGTTGTTGTAGTAGCTGCATGGTAGACTTGGAATGTTCAGAGAAATGTTGAGAGCGCTTGCTGTATCTACTGATAACAAGCATGTGAGAACTGTTGCTCTATCTACTGATAACAAGCATGTGAGAGCTGTTGCTGTATCTACTGATCTCAAGCATGTTGAGAGCTCTTGCTCTATCTACTGATAACAAGCATGTTGAGAGCTCTTGCTCTATCTACTGATAACAAGCATGTTGATTGAGAGCTCTATCTCTATCTACTGATCTCTGAACGACTGTATGTTTACTTTACACGCTACACTGGATCGCATTTCCTCATGATGATGATGATTATGATGACGATGACGATGATGATGACGATGATGCTATCACGCTATTGTTGATGTCTCTACGCTTAATGTGCTGCTGCCCACGGCTCACATTGCATCTTCTGTCTGATGGACCTTTCACTCTCTGCTCTTAACTCATCGTCAATCATTTCACATTGTCTACCTACCTTCATGTTCTGGTGATGAACTGAAATGAATGATGGCTCGCCACTGCTTGACGACAATTCACCACACTGCTGTTGTTGTTGTTGTTGTTGTTGTCCACACACTCTGTTGTTGTTGCTGGCCTCAGCTCTGAAGCCCTAGAGGTGGTTAAGCTAAAGCTTCCAGATGTAGAGACCCACTACACTGAACTAGTCCAAAAACATGTGCTGCTCTATAAGAACAGGCTAGTCTCTCTCTCTCTCTCTCTCTGTGCCTTTCTCTCTCTCTCTTTCTCTCTCTCTCTCTCTCTCTCTCTTGCCACTGTCACTGACATCGCTTTCAAGTGAGGAAACTGACGTTAACCTTAGCTTTACCTTAGCTTTTTTCTGATTGATTGATTGATTGATTAACTGATTAGTTGGTTTTAGTTATTTTAGTTGGTTGATGGAGCGATTGATGATTGATTTATTGATTGATTGATTGATTGATGTTTTAGTGATTGATTAATCATTGATCATTGATTGATTGATTGAATAGTGATTGATTGATGGAGCGATTGATCATTGATTGATTGATTGATTGATTGATTGAGCGATTGATCAATGATTGATTGATTAACTATTGATTGATTCATTGAATGATCATTGATTGATTGATTGATTGATTTATTGACTAAGATATAGAACATTGATTGATTGATTGATTGATTGATTGATTGATTGATTGATCAGTTGGAGCAGGGTGATACACTATATCTCAGAGAACCAAGCTCCTGTCTCTGGCAGTCCTCTGACTCGTGACTCTAAGGTTTGCTCACACTGCTTGATGGTCCACGACATAATTTACTTTTTTATTATTTACTGCTCTCACATTGAATTAAAACTAATGCAGTTTTATTGTTTTATATATAACTATTTAAAGTTTTATAATGCAAAATAAAATCGAATTGAGTAATTATATGCAATTACTCAATACGACTGCGATACACTACTTAGATATTATTATACCGGAACTTAATTTTTTTATTTCATTTTCAGATGAAAGATAAAGACAGAAATTCTATAAAGGAAAGATTTGCGGTATAAAATACTTTCTATCTTAAATTAATTTTTTAGTCAATTAAGGAATTATATATATATATATATATTCTAAAGCATCCACTTTTAGACTGATATAAGTGTAATAGATTCTGGTTTGATAAATATGCGTTGATAAGCAATTCAAGTTCCCAGAGAACCACTTCTAGACTGACATTAGTTGATAAATATATCGCTAATGCGCTGCTTCAATGCTTTCTCGATTACAATATTCGACAAATGTTTTTAAGTTAATAATATTTAAGTTAATATTATTTACGAAGCGTTTAATGCTAGTGCTGGAATTAGTAGGAACTCTATTTAAGTTTCTTGCAATTCATTTTGGTTGTTTTATGATTGGATGTGTATGTGTATGTGTGTATATATGTATGTGTGATTTATCTTGATCCTGTCTGTTTTTGACGAATAAAGATATGAATACTATGTATCAAATTGATAACTGCTGAAGTTTCTGCGTAGCTCAAGGAGGATTTGGTAAACTGTAGAGTTTGATCACGTGAACCGTCCAACTTTGGACTTATTTTATGGATTTTGGAATTTGCACTGTTTTTGACCTTCTTTTTGCTCACCAGCTTGGATTTGTCTCAATAGTGCATGATGTTGTCATCGACGACAGTAGCACTGTAGTTGTTGTCATTAGAATATACTATTATTATATTATCTATTTTAATGGTAAAGGAATTGTTGTCTAGTTTATGAAGTACTGAAGCTACTCGCTGTGTAAAATCAACTGATTTCATGTTGCCATGGACGACATTAACACAGAGTTTCTACAAGTGTTGCTATATGTTGTCATGGACGATATATTAACGCATTGTTTCAACAAGTAGTGCTATATATTGTCGTGGACGCTATTATAGACATAATAATCAAATAGTTGATTATTCACTATAATACGTGTTTACTTTTTGGTGGTGGTTTAATTTTTTGTCCTACTTTTTATGTTTATGATGTTCTGTTACTATTCTTCCTGTCAATTGTTGACAAATAAAGAAGTTGATATATATATATATATATATATATATATATATATATATATATATATATTAACACAGGGTTTCAACAAAGAGTTGGAGGAGATCTACAGGGTACAGAAGTTGTTTGCGGTGCCTGACGCTGAGTTGAGACAAACCCTGAGAGATGACAACAGGAAGTTTGTTCTGCCCTTCTACTCTGCCTTCCTACGACGATACCGTCAAGCCCCCTTCACCAAGAACCCTGACAAGTACATAAAGTACTCGGAACAAGATCTCGAGCGCTTTATCGACGGCTTCTTCGATGCTGCGGCGTAACCGCCTGGTGTTTACAGCGTAACCGCCTGGTGCTTACAGCGTAATCGCCTTTTGCTTACAGCGTAACCTCCTGGTGCTTACAGCATAACAACCTGGCGTTTACAGCGTAACCGCCTGGTGCTTACAACATAACCTCCTGGTGCTTACAGCGTAACCTCCTGGTGCTTACAGCGTATCAATCTGGCGTTTACAGCGTAACCGCCTGGTGCTTACAGCGTAACCGCCTGGTGCTTACAGCGTAACCGCCTGGTGCTTACAGCGTAACCGCCTGGTGCTTACAGCGTAACCGCCTGGTGCTTACAGCATAATCGCCTTTTGCTTACAGCGTAACCTCCTGTTGCTTACGGCGTAACCTCCTGGTGCTTACAGCGTAACCGCCTGGTGCTTACAGCGTAACCGCCTGGTGCTTACAGCGTAACCGCCTGGTGCTTACAGCATAACAACCTGGTGCTTACATCGTAACTGCCTGGTGCTTACAGCGTAACCGCCTGGTGCTTATAGCAGCGCATGTTAAATATGTATGTATATAGGTCTAGAGTTCTAGAGCCAGCCTCGTAGATCACTGTTGAATAAACTCATTGTTAAATAAAATAAGAAATTAACTGTCAAAAAAGTTTTAAAATTGTAAACACACATTATAGTGAAATGATCAACTATGTTCTGTACAGAACGCAAGGGACTGATGATGATGATCAACTATATATGTTGATAACATAACATTACAGAGTCAGGAAGCAGTTATATGCTTGTTTAAGAGAGACATGTAGCACTTTTAATACCACGTGTTTAAACTGTTAGGCAATTTATAGTCCATTTTCGGTGTAACCAGTCCAGTGAACAAGCGAGATTCTAATCTCAACTCTGCACTGCAGGGAATCGAACTCGCCTAAGTAGCTTATCACGTGTGTGTGTGTCTTGAGGTAACATCGTGAAGTTTTACACAGCTGTTCCTGGGACTTGAGATCGATTCTCGGATGAGCTGATTGGAGAGTAAAATCTTCACCGAACCTCTAACAGGAACATTTTACTCTAAACTACATAACGGTTTCAGCGTGATATTAATAGTGATAGATATAATCATGGATAGTCATTTCACTGTAATTTCTGTTTAATAAAGTGACCTAACGTTGGACGCTGATAGAGAAGGCAATGCCGCATTCACACTACTACTGAGAAACCTTGTTCTACCAGTGATTGATTAATCATACCTGTTCATATTAATCTTTGTGTTTGGGTAAAAGAAAGCTGGTAAAGTTAATGTTAACGTCAGTTTCTTCTCTCGAAAGCGATGTCAGTGATGAGAGAGCCCAGGATTTGAACCCCGCACATACTGATCCGCGGTCGAGTATCTTACCGACTTCGCCACTGGCTCCAGCCACTTGCCACTGGCTCCAGCCAGTAGGTCATAGGTGTTTACCTGGCCCAATCCTTAACCCTCGTTATCCTCGTTGTTTAGGCCCTAACTGGCTCTGTTTACTAGTTCAAGATCCAGTTAAATTTTCATAGGTTCATTCGATTATTTTAGGAATTTAAATTCTTTCAATTATTAATTTTATAACTTGTATGTTGTAGTGGCGTGAGATTCTGAAATAAACTAAACTCTCTCTATTAACAGTAAACTGTAATGATTAGACGTTAGGTACTGTAAGCTGTTATATTTTCCTGTAATATTAGTATTACTACAAGTATACGTTAGACAAGCATAGAGAGATAATAAATTTGTCGTTATTGACGTTACAGATATGTTAACGGATGTTAATTTGTGTAAAATATATTAGTGTTATTTTTTATGTAATTCATTTGTTGACTTTGTGGTATTGATCAACCTATAGCTATCTTGTGTTTTGCACAAGTCTATGGTCGTTTCTCTGTTTCACAATTTTCACTGTTTCACAAAAATCGGAGGATGGCTGGATCTATATGACACTCTACATAATACAAAGCCAAGCCGATGAGCAAATATGAACATATTGAAATCCAGTGTGATTTCGATATCCAACAATCAACAACAACGACAGAGTTAGAGTGTTACTGTCGTCCATGACAACAGTGAGCACTATGGTATCAACTCAATAATGAGGAATTTAGATGGGATATACATTTTTGTCAGTTTCTAGTCTCACCAGTCGCTTGATACCTGGTTGTTAATGAGGTCTGCGTCTACTTCACTGCCTTCTTAGTTTATGCTCATTCTCTCGAAACTCATGTTAATTTTATTAGTAGAACTGCATTTGAGCTTTTTAAATTAGAATTACATTCGTAACGGCTTCGATTTTGATTCATTTTGTCATGACAAAGACAATAGCCAACTTTGGACTGAATTTCCGGATTTTGGAATTTGCACCGTTTTTGGACCTTCTTTTGCTCGCCGGCTTGATTTTGTCTCAATAGTGCTCGATGTTGTCATTGATGACTGTAGCACTCTAATTGTTGTTGTTGTTAGCCAATTATGTTGGTGTTGCTGTTATTAATCTGGCACAACTGAAAAAATAATGGTTCGTGGCCACGCTGTTGCTGTTAGTAAACAAATATTAGCAAGGTGATATTAGAAGAAATAAGCAAGTCAAAATAATATACTAAAATTAAGTAAATATCCGGTTTCAGGTTGGGATATTACAAAACATGAAGTATCATAATATTACATAAAATTAGTCTTAACAGTTAAAAATGAGTTCTTTGTTCTAGGAATTAAAAGTAGAAATTAAATTTATGGTGCCGTTGTTGTTATAAAATTCTTTCAAGTAAGGTGTATAAAAATGCTATTTATAAATTGTAATGCTAATTTAACGTCAAATTCCGATCTGCCAAAAGTGTTTTTTTTGGTTGAGATACCAACCAGTGTAGGCTATAATGATAAACGTAGCTAGATAATATCTGACAGTGATTAAGAAACAAAATCGATTTCATTTGTATGTTCATGCTATACTCTGTTAAAGTTGTTTCATTAATCTAAAGCGTCATGTAAAAAAATTAAGCATTTTTTAGCGCTTGCACTAATTCTTGCAAGGAATAGTCTTATTCTTATAACATTTTTATTTGCTCAATACTGTGATCGACTGAGTGTTATGTAGCAGTCTGTTGTTTTGATATTTGTCTATAATTTTATAATTTATGTAATACTTAAATGTAAATTTCTCTGAATATTGATTATAGACGATGTAGATATCGCCAGGCTAGTTCTGGACTTTTCACTTCAGTTTGGTCTCTAGTGAATATGAAAATTTTAAATCAAGAAGCTGTTACGCATGTGCTAGCTTAAGAGAATATAAGTTTTCTTTAATACTTCATGCTGTTGAAACTCATTATTAATTGATATATATATATATATATATATATATATATATAATATATATATTTCAATATATATATATGTAATATAATATATATATATTTCAATATATATATATATATATATATATATATATATATATATATATTGATAAATATATTTAATTGATTGTAGGATATTTAGTTATTCACTGTACTTGAAGCACAATCATGCCGAGGGCCTACTGTAGAACAGAATCAGATGAGGAGGAAGAGATGGACCAGGGAGAGTCAGGAGCTGACAGTAGTGATGGAGAGGAATCCAGTGGTCGTGACTACAGGGTGGGCTCAGGGTCAGAGGATGATAACAGCTCAGGTGGGACAGCTAGTGTCTATATCCTTGTAAAGCTGATAAAGCAAATGTTAACATCAGTTTCCTCACTCTAAAGCGATGTCAGTGACGGGCTAGCCCAGGATTTGAGCTCCGCACATACTGATCCGCGGTCAAGTATCTTACCGACTTCGCCACTTGCTCCAGCCATATAACCACACATCTAAACAACCATACAATTCATGTTAAAGCAATCAGAGATGAAATAGATTGTTGGTTACACTGTTGTTTAAAGGTACGTTTGTATGGTTAGTTAGATATGTGTTTATATGGTTGTGTGTTTGTATGGTTGTTTGAATGTGTTTGTATGGTTGTTTGTATATGTGTTTGTATGGTTGTTTGTACATGTGTTGATATGGTTGTTTGTACATGTGTTTGTATGGTTGTTTGTATTGCTTTGTAGACTTGGACGAGGCAGAGTATGAAAGGAGGAGGATGGATTGTTTGTATGGTTGTTTGTGTGTGTGTATGGTTGTTTGTAAGGTTGTTTGTATCGCTGTGTAGACTTGGACGAGGCAGAGTATGAGAGGAGGAGGATGGATTGTTTAGACAACATGGCTGATCTGGAGAACCAGTTTGCTCAACTCAAAGAACAGTATGTGTCTCTCTGTGTCATACTTTGTAGGTCTGTGTGTGTGGCTAGATGTGTGCCTTTATTTTTTACAGTCGTCTCTTTCTATATGTGTTCCTATTCTTCTCTCTCTATCTCTCTCTATCTCTCTCTTCCTATTTGCTCTGAGAAGAGTCTGAAACATCTATCAAAGTCAGCAGACCTACTACTCATTGTAAAAATACTTTTAAAACTTGCTTTAAATACTTTCTAAACTATGTTGTTAAAGGCATACCTTTAAACAAATAACTCAGTTTACTTAGTATGCTGAGTTAATTCTAATTTTGTTACTCAGACTGTACAGAGAGAAGATAACATTGGTAAGTCAGAAGTTAGAGGAGGTGAGACAGGGATCGGCTAAGGAATACTTGCTGCCGCTACAGAGTCTGCAAGAGACATTGAGGGCCAAGCTACAAGTCGCAGGTTACTTGTGGATGTATTGTTGTATTGTTGTATTTAATTAAAAATAGCCGGTTACTTGTGAAGTATTGTTGTATTTCATTACAAGTCGCAGGTTACTTGTGAAGTATTGTTGTATTTCATTACAAGTTGCAGGTTACTTGTGGATGTATTGTTGTATTTCATTACAAGTCGCAGGTTACTTGTGGATGTATTGTTGTATTTCATTACAAGTAGCAGGTTACTTGTGGATGTATTGTTGTATTTCATTACAAGTAGCAGGTTACTTGTGGATGTATTGTTGTATTTCATTACAAGTAGCAGGTTACTTGTGGATGTATTGTTGTATTTCATTACAAGTAGCAGGTTGCTTGTGAAAGTATTGTTGTATTTTAAATTAAGATATTAAAAGAGCTTTGTGTTTTTAGCATAGAAAGACTTCTACTGAAGTGTTTATATTTAGCTTTTGTTATTCTATAAATTATTTAGTCATCCTTAGAGTTGTTGTTGTTTTTAATATATTTGTTGTTGTTGTTGACCCACAGAGATCAGGCTAGAGTTAAGGAAGAAGAACATACAGAACGAGACAGAGGCGGAGCTACAGGCTGCTCGTCAAAACTTTGAGGTGAGTCATTCTATTTGAGGGCGGGGCAACCGCTATACACAAGCTCTTTTACAACTAAAAAAACCAGTAAGGCTAATGTTAAAACTTTGAGATAAGTCAGTCTACACTTATAAATTAATATAAATTAAGTTTATACATTTATTCCCTCAAAACTCTCTTTACTACATCCTCATCTGTCTCTCTCACAATATGCCCATATCATCTCTATTTTATTTAATTTATTTTAATTTATTTTATTTTATTTCATTTATTTTAATTTATTGGTTTTTCATTTTATTAAAAGCCAATAAAAATACTAAAAACCTAAGTGGTAGAGGACGCTCTATCTGTGCAACCGTTTAGTTTAAATGGGATGTAACAAATAAGTTAAGTTAATGAACTGTGTTAGTTTGTTGCTCACACACAGACTTATGCTGATAGGCTGTGTGTTTCTCTTATCACTTCTTATCACTCTACAGAGTGATAAGAAGTGACACAATAGGCTGTGTATTTCTGTTCTACAGAGTGATATGAAGTGACAGAATAGGCTGTGTATTTCTGTTCTACAGAGCGATAAGGAGTTACTGATAAACAGTGTTGAGGAAGATCTCAATGATAAGATCAGAAAATTAGAGGAAGACAGACATAACATCGACATTACGTCTGGTTAGTGGAGGGTGGCCGTCAGTCAATCAATCAATCAGTCAAGCAATCAGTCAATCAGTCAGTCAATCAATCAGTCAGTCAATCAATCAGTCAATCAATCAGTCAGTCAATCAGTCAGTCAGTCAATCAATCAGTCAGTCAATCAATCAGTCAATCAATCAGTCAGTCAATCAATCAGTCAATCAATCAGTCAATCAATCAGTCAATCAATCAATCAGTCAATCAATCAGTCAATCAATCAGTCAATCAATCAGTCAATCAATCAATCAGTCAATCAATCAATCAGTCAATCAATCAGTCAATCAATCAGTCAATCAATCAGTCAATCAATCAGTCAATCAATCAATCAGTCAGTCAGTCAATCAATCAATCATCAAACTTTGACCCGAAGTACTCATTTGTTCTTTATGAAACGCAGTCTGTACTTAACAGGAAGTCTTATCACTTCGTTGACTGATTGATTTTTTATTTAGGATGAGGCTCAGAATTTAAATATAGATTTACTGACTGATTTAATAATGATCTACTCGTGTAGCTGATATGTAGCTGCGTTAATATGATATAACAATCTATTAATCAATTAATCAATAAGAATTGAATGATTGAATTTAATTTATTAAATGCTGACCTGATTTATGAATTTACTATTTTTCACTGATAATTAGCTGACTGATTGATTGACTGACTTGATCAGACCCGGATTGATTGTTTAACTGATTGATTGATTGTTTAATTGATTGATTGTGTAATTGATTGATTGTTTAATTGATTGATTGTTTAATTGATTGATTGTTTAATTGATTGATTGATTGTTTAATTGATTGATTAACTGTTTAACTTATTGATTGTCTAATTGATTGATTGATTAATTAATTGATTGGATTGATTGATTGATTGATTAGACCTCTTCAATGAGACACAGTCTGTGAGGAAGAAGAGATCCTGTGCTGCCGCTACGCCAGGAACCGGCACACTGGCTGGAGGAACAGAGAGACGAAGAAAACCAGTCACTGTGCAGGATATCCTTTACTCTTGTTCTCTTTTCTTGATTTTCTGTAAACAAGCTAAAACTAATGTTAACGTCAGTTTCCTCACTCGAAAGTGATATCAGTGACGGGTGAGCCTAGGATTTGAATCCCGTTCATATTGAACTGCGGTTGAGTGTCTTACCCACATCGCTTGTAGCTCCAGCCAAAGAGCTAAGTGCTGCTATTATAGTTGGCTTTATTAGAATATCTGGATGTATCCAACCGGTTTAAATCTAAGATATTACATTCCATTCTAATAACTTAAAAAATAAACATAAAATTTAAATTAAGTTACTCTTAGTCCACTGATTGCCTAATGCCCAATATCATCAAGGAAAGAAATCTGTCACTCCGCACGATATGGTCGTAGAAAGTCACTTCTGCATTTTATGAACGAATTCTAGCCCGCTATCCCAGCTGATTTCAGCTTCTATAATGGGGTAAGTATCTTCTATAATTTGGGTGGTTATCTACACGTGTGATTGAAAGTTATATATCTGCCACTGAAATTCAGACGGCACAAGTGGCTCTAGCCAATGACTGAGCGCGAAATCAAATCCCTGCAAATTTTTAGCATTTTTGGAAATATAATGTTACAGACTCTGATTAAAGTTGAGAATAGAAGCCTCATGAAATGCAATAAGCAATTTAAAATGCAATTTTGATTCATCTCGCGGATAAAGTCAAATTCTAACAATTGCTATCGGAGTATATATCTTTCTGTTTATAAGATCGGGCATTAAATAAGTAAATAAATAATAAAGGTTAAACGTCTGTTTCCTCATGCAAGGATGATGTTAGGGACGTCATAGCTTTATGCTGATATATATATATATATATATATGTATATATATATATATATATATATATTTATTTATTTATTTATTTATATATATATATATTAGCTACAAGGATGATGTCAGGGACGTTCTAGTATTTTATATATATAATATAATAATATATAATATATATATATATATCTATATATATATATATATATATATATACTAGCTACAAGGATGATGTCAGGGAAGTCATATCTATATACTGATATATATATATATATTAGCTATATACTGATTGATTAGAGCCTTAACGCAGCAGTGCTGTGTGTTGTCATGAACACGCCCGTACATAGTTCTGAGGCTGAGAGAGACAGCTCTGATAGAGGATTGGTCGGCCATCAAGCTCGCTATCAAACAGACTGAGAAACTGTCGACGACCTGGGCTGATGAGGGTTTGTTGATATCCGCTGTTGTTGTCTCACTATAAATAGCTAAATGAAGCTAATGTTATCGTCATTTTCCTCAACTCGAAAGCGAAGTCAGTGACGGGCGAGCTCAGGTTTTGAACCCCGCACATACTGATCCACGGTCGAGTGTCCTACCGACTTCGTCAATGGCTTATTTCAGTGTTCTTAGACATCTATCAATAGCTTTATGATGTTCTTAGTTTAATTAATTGAATTATTGATTGATGGATTAACTTTGATTGGTTTTAAACGAGCCATTTATTTTTAATTGATTGATTGATTGACAGGCACACAACAGACGGGGTCCAATGCTGGAGGTAATCAGTCGAGTGCTCAGAGAGTTTACTGTAAGGACGGTCGACTGTTCTACAACAGCGAGACGTTCCATAGAGGTCAACGAATCATCATACAGCAAGCTGATGAGCCCCCTAAACAGTATGTCTACTTGTTCTACTCTCTGTCTCTCTCTCTTTGTCTCTCTTTCTCTCTCTCTCTCTCTCTCTCTGTCTCTGTCTCTCTCTCTCTCTCTCTCTCTCTCTGTCGTCTGTCTATGGTTGTTTGTGTTCATTTCTTTCATTTGTTTAATCTCGTATTACTTTAACAAGAGCTTGGAAAATTTGGTTGTACTAGTAGTTTGAATGTTATACGACGTTGGAGTTCAGAATCTTATCTGATATGAGACTTTGATTTCTAAATTACGTGACTCTATATTGTCATGAAGCACACTGTTGTTGTTGTTGTTGTAGTGCTGATATATCAAACATCTCTCAGAATGAAGTGACTCTATATTGTCATGAAGCACACTGTTGTTATTGTTGTTGTAGCGCTGATATATCAAACATCTCTCAGAATGAAGTGACTATAACTCGACGGGACACTCGGATCATTAGTAAGCTGTCACTGCAACAACTCCGCTCTGGAAAATATTCTCTACGCAAATTCTCCCTTCTCTAGCCTTGCTCCACGTAATATAGGTTGTCAGCTAGATGCTGTTTATAGTCCTCTAACCTTACTCCACGTAGTGTAGGGTGTCAGCTAGATACTGTTCATAGTCCTCTAGCCTTGCTCCATGTAGTGTAGGGTGTCAGCTAGATACTGTTTATAGTCCTCTAACCTTACTCCACGTAGTGTAGGGTGTCAGCTAGATACTGTTCATAGTCCTCTAACCTTGCTTCACGTGTTGACTGAGTGTAGGTTGACCACTAGATACTGCATATATTTTACTCTCTTGTAAAGCCCTACATAAGAGCCCACTTAGAGGAACCTATGTAGTCAGCCCCGTACTGTATATGTACAAGTAGCTATAGTTGTCTCATACAACAACAACAACACCAGCAACAACAATACCAGCTAAAACAACAACAACACTAGCAACAACAACACCAGCAACAATAACACCAGATAAAATAACAACAACACTAGCAACAATAACAACACCAGTGACAACAATAACAACACCAGTGACAACACCAGCAACAACAACACTTGCAACAATAGCAACACCAGTGACAACAATAGCAACACCAGTGACAACAATAGCAACACCAGTGACAACAATAACAACACCAGTGACAACAATAACAACACCAGTGACAACAATAACAACACCAGTGACAACAATAACAACACCAGCAACAACAACAACAACAACAGCACCAGTGGCAACAACACAACACCAGCAACAACAACAACACCAGTGACACAATAACAACACCAGCAACAACAACAACACTAGCAACAGCAACACTAGCAACAACAACACCAGAAACAACCACCACAACACCAGCAACAACAACAACACCAGCATCAACAACAACACCAGCAACTACAACAACACCAGCATCAACAACAACAACAACAAGTGTATCAGCAATCAGTGTGTCGACACCACGGGTCGTTCTTTCATCTCTCTTAGTGCACTGCCTACTGGCAGGTCCATGGTACATAACGCCTCCACTCTTCTCTGGCTTCCGCTTTCCTCTTCATGTCCACATATGAGTGGGTCTTTAAATCATCTAACATACCTAGTCTTGGCCTGCCTCTGCTTCTTTTTCCTTCAATTCTACCTTCTATGGCTTCTATTACTAGATCTTCTCCCCTTAGAATGTGTCCTATCCAACTCTTCTTCCTATTTCTTAATATAATTATCGCGGGTCGTTAATACTTATTTAAATAAGACATTTTAAAGAAATATGAATAAATTGAGAACAGGTTAAATAGTAAAATATTAAAGTATGGATATTAAGTCATTAACTGATCTTTTGTGATAGTAGCTGGAGTGAGTACGGTAGTCATAAATGAGTGTTTGTGCTTCTGAAGCTTGATGTTAAGCATACTGGAGCCTGTTTCAGACTGTATACTGAAAAATTTAAATGATTTAATATTTTATTTACATAACAGTACAGATTATAATAATAATAACGATGATGATGATTTGATGATGATGATGATGTATTAATCTTCTCTTTTAACGATGACCACTTGGACGTTATTCTTGTGATATATACTCTCTCTCTCTCTCACTCTCTCTTACTCTCTCTATTAATCACTATCTATCTCTCTCTCAGTATGTGCGGGTTCAAATCCTGGACTCGCCCGTCACTGACATCGCTTTCGAGTGAGGAAACTGACGTTAGCATTAGCTTTACCGGCTATTACTCTCTCCCTCTCTCTCTCTCTCTCTCTATTCTGCTGTGTGACAGGTCAAGGTACATATTCATAATCACTGGTGAAAGAGCGCTGCATTGATCTGCTGTGCACTGCTAATTAAAGATACATCAAAGAGTAAACTGTCGTTTGAGAATTAATCTTAGAACCTTACAATTGATAGAGAGCTCGGGATTGAGCTACACTACTCTCGCTCTCTCGCTCTCTCTATCGATCTGTTTGTCCCATTATCTCTCTCGCTATCTCTCTCTCTCTCTCTCTCTCTCTCTCTCTCTCTCTCTCTCTATATATATATATATATATATATATATATATATATATATATATATATATATATATATGCATATACATATATACAGTATATATATAATATATCTCGCCATTTCTCTCTTTCTCTCTCTTTCTCGCTCTCTCTCTCTCTCAGACAAATATAAAAATAATAAATGAAGTCTTTGTTTTACCTTATTTTTGAGCCCAGGGCCCAATACAATAATAATAATAATAATAAAAAATAATAATAATATGAAGAATTTGAATCTGAATATAAATAACAATAATAAAATAATGAGAATAAGAATGAGAATAAGAATGAGAATAAGAATGAGAATAAGAATGAGAATAAGAATGAGAATAAGAATGAGAATGAGAATGAGAATAAGAATAAGAGTTAGAATAAGAATAAGAATGAGAATAAGAATAAGAATAAGGATGAGAATAAGAATGAGAATAAGAATGAGAATAAGAATGAGAATAAGAGTTAGAATAAGAATAAGAATGAGAATAAGAATGAGAATAAGAATGAGAATAAGAATGAGAATAAGAATGAGAATAAGAGTTAGAAAATGGGAATAAATATGAATAATAATAATAATAATAATAATAATATAAAGAATAAGCATAAGAATAGGAATAAGAATAAAAATAAGAATAGGTAGAATATGAATAATAATAATATAATATTTATAAAATAAAAATAAGAATAATAATATATAAATATATGAATAATAATAATAATAATAGCAATAATAATACTAATATTATAATATCAAAATAATAATAAAAAAGAGAATAATAATAATAATATTAATAATAATAGAGAGATACGCTCAGAGGTTCTTGACGTAAAAGATGATCTGGACTGCACTCGAGAGTCGAGGAGGAATAATTTACACGATGTTCTATTTAGCATGGACAGAGATCTGTCTAGAAGAGCGAGTGCTGGGCCTAGCAACAGATCTCTTACTCGATAACGTGGTAGTGAAGAAGAAGGTTCTTCATTCAGACGTGTCACAATAAGAATAATAATAGTAATAATAATAACAATAAGAGTAATAATAGTAATAATAATAACAATAAGAGTAATAATAGTAATAATTATAAGAATAAGAATAGGAATAAGAAAATGAACATACATTTGAATATGAATATAAATTTGAATAATAATAATAATAATAAAATTATCATTATTATTATTATTACTAAATAAAGTCTTTGTTTTATCTCATTTTTAGCCCAGGGCCCAATACAATAATAATAATAATAATAATAATAATAATATGAATATGAATATGAATATGAATATGAATAAGTATAAGAATAATAAGAGTAATATTAAGAATAAGAATAACAATAACAATAATATTAATAGTAATAATAATAATAATTTGTAGCCTAGGGCCCTATACAGTATACTGCCCAGTCTATTTATTATTTTAAAAAATAATTATTTTTAAAGTAATGAGAATAATAGCAGTAACAGTAATAACAATGCACATATAATGACAATCAGCAGGTTCTATTAAGACATTCAGTGGGATTACAAGCTCTTGGGTATCCAATAGTTCCAGTGTTTGACAGTCATATTAGAGTCTCAATGGAGTATCTTATTATAGTGCTGTAGTACATCCACACTATAAATCAATAAATAACACGCATTACACGTATTACAATGAAATGATCAACTATGTTGATATCTATCAGTTTGAGTACCACATGTTTAAACCGTTAGACAATTTACTCCATTTTCCGTACAACCAGTCCAGTGAATGTCGCAGATTTTACTCTCAGATCTGCTTGGCCGGGATTCAAACCCACGAGGATTCGCACAGAAAATAATATTAAAAACCCACAGGAATTCACCTCAGGGTCTGTCATTTAAAACTTGACGACGCTATCTGACGCCTCTAACCACTAGGCTATTGAGACATTCTAGATCTCTCTGCAATGCAAACCCTCAACGACTCAATCAACCTCTCTGAGCAAGCCTCTGACTACGACATCACCTGTGACTCTGACCTCTTCTACTACGATGATCTCACTCAACTACCGGCAGTCCGTTGCACATTCCTGGTCCTCTACGCCTCAGTCACTTCTCTCAGTCTCCTAGGCAATCTCATCATCATCACAACCATCCTACGTCATCGTCACATGAGGACCGTCACTAACTATTACATCCTGAACCTAGCGGTCAGTGACCTCGTCGTGTCCTCTGTGGTCACACCCCTCAAGGCTCTAGAGTACCTGGCGCCATGCCACTGGATGATCAGTTCTCACTCTCTCTGTGCCGCTCTGTCATTCTCGCTACCTGTCTTTGTCTTCTCCTCAGTGCTTACCCTCATCGCTATATCTGTGGAGAGGTAGGTGCGCTGTTGTGGTAGCTGCACGTGTGAGCTAGAGGCGACTAATATATATATAGGAGGAGTTATTAAATATAAAATTGTATGAAAACAGTTTCAAATCACTCGGGTATAAGAAGCTAATACTAACGTCAGTTTCCTTACTCGAAGGCGATATCAGTGACGGGCGAGCCCAGAATTTGAAAGCGCACATACTGATCCGTGGTCGAGTATCTTACAGACGTCACCACTGGCTCCAGCCAGTGTATAGACATGAAGGTATTTTGAAAGCATTAAATTGCTTAAATTAGACTCAAAGACATACCTTATATACCAATTATAGGTATAGTTCTTCTTACGTGTACTGAATTTTTTGTTATGTGTAGTTATTATGCTGCATATACTTTGGTAATTGGTTAAAGGTAACCCTAATGTTAACGTCAGTTATCTCACTCGAAAGCCATGTCAATGACGTGCAACCCCCTAGGATTTGAACCCCGCACATACTGATCCGAAGGTCGAATTTACTACCGACATCGCCACTGACTCCAGCCAGTGGCGATGTCTAATTCCTCAAACATGAATAGAGAGAACGAGAACGGGAGAACTAAATCCTGAAGAACTAAAATAGACGAACGGAAGGAGTTACGCTTTAATTTAATAATTAGATTTAAACGTTAATTGCGCACTTCATTTAACTCATTGTCTTCGCTAAGTTGCCTTACAAGTGACGCAACGATCTGGATTAACGCGTAATAAATTTAACTTATTAATTTAAGTGCCAAATTAATTAACTTAATTAAATGTAAGCACGCACGTCAGATAAATTTCATAATTTAGGTTGGATTATTTAATATTCTCTCTACGCTGTTGGTAATAGAATAACCTTACAGTACTTAAGTCGAAAGTAAAAGTTATACTAGTAAACTAAACACGCATTATAGTGCAACGATCAACTATGTTAATATCTATCAATTTTTAATACCACATGTTAAATCCATTAGGCAATTTAGTCCCTTTTCCGTATAGCCAGTCCAGTAAATGTCCGAGATTTTACTCTCAGATCAGCGCGGCCGGGATTAGAACGCACGAGAGTTAAATTCACCTCAGAATCTGTCATTTAAAACTTCATGACGTTACCCCTACGCTATTGAGACATTCAAAATTCATATGGTACATTGTGTTTTGACATTTGGTACAATGTGTTCTGACATTTAGTACAGTTTGTTTTGACATTTGGTACAGTGTGTTCTTACATTTGGTACAGTGTGTTCTGACATTTAGTACAGTGTATTCTGACATTTGCTACAGTGTGTTCTGACATTTAGTACTGTGTGTTCTGACATTTGGTACTGTGTGTTCTGACATTTGGTACAGTGTGTTAAAAGTTGAATGAACTGACCACTTATATCAGTGCACGTGCACTTACACTGGTATCAAAATGAAAGAGTCACACAGTTCACTGACACGCTGCTCTTATTTCATCCTCTTCTTCTCTTCCTATCTCTACAGAACTGAGATAATTGTGCACAGACAAAGTCTGAGGAAATTCTCAGAAGAGACTCATTGCTGGTATGTGCCAGTGTTAGAAGTAGAGTAGAGTAGAGTAGATATTATGTTTATTTTTCAGCAAAGACACAATAAGAAGTAATTCCGTGCGATAAGTCAATACATCGCTCTATATGCAGCCCGAGTTCTATAGAGTGGAGGCAATCTCCGCAAAGTAACGAAAATTACTTCACCAGAATGAAGAAGATTCCATCTGAAGAGTTGTTAAGTGGAGGGAGGTGGAAGAGTCAATACTCTCTCTTATTAAACTTAATTAAAGACCCCATCATATGTGGACGTGAAGAGAAATGCAGAAGACAGAGAAGAGTGGATGCGTTATATATAGCTTTTATTTCACCATTCAGGTAGCAAGACAAGAAACAAACTACAATAGAATCATACAAGTAAACACATACGTAGTGCTGAAAAAAATGTTATGTACCATGGACCTGCCAGTTGGCAGTGCACTAAGAGAGAAAGATAGAGAGAAAGAGAGAGAATGCATAATGACTACATTTATTGCCTAGAGTTAGATTGAGTTACTGTGTCGAGAAGAGCTCAAAGAATAAATAAAAATTAATTTTCAAGTCCATAGCACATAAAGAGAGCACTGTTTGGGCCTGCGTGCTGGTCATTATGAACTGTATGCGACCCACATAAAACAACTTCGTGGGATATCGCAAATAACGTTAATAATTTTTCAAAAAGCACTCCAGATTTCCTTCTCGATTATCAGTAAATGGACGCGATTGATACGACGATGGCTCGGGGACCCAAACTGATTGAGCTTATTGCGCTGATATGAAAACTACCGAGGACTGCATGTGACTGCAGGGTAAAACTATACGAGGACTACATGTGACTGCAGGGTAAAACTATACGAGGACTGCATGTGACTGCAGGGTAAAACTATACGAGGACTGCATGTGACTGCAGGGTAAAACTACACGAGGACTGCATGTGACTGCAGGGTAAAACTACACGAGGACTGCATGTGACTGCAGAGTAAAACTACACGAGGACTGCATGTGACTGCAGAGTAAAACTACACGAGGACTGCATGTGACTGCAGGATAAAACTACACGAGGACTGCATGTGACTGCAGGATAAAACTACACGAGAACTGCTTGTGACAGTAGGATAACGAATCAACATCTAATTGCGCTGATAGGAAAGCTATTGCATTCTGCAGATGTTAAAAGTCTGAAAGATTTAAAATAATTTCAATTAAAATTATTTTCACCACATTCGTACAACATATTTGAGTCACATTAAGCTTGATCAGAAATTCGTTGAAAGGACGAGATTAGGAATGTTAGATGATTTAAAGATCCACTCATATGTGGAAACGCAGAGGAAAGCGGAAGACAGAAGAGTGGAGGCATAATGTACCATGGTCCTGCCAGTAGGAGATGCACTAAGAGAGAGAGAGAGAGAGAGAGAGAGAGAGAGAGAGTAATTCGTTGAGAGGACGCATGAGAGAGAGATAAAAAAAGTCAAGTATAAAGACTATCAGTGTTTTGAGTCAACTTAAAAACCCATTTTAAGCGTAATATAATGTAGTTGGACGTATTGAATTTAGTAATTTGTAATTAGTTTCAAACTGTATATATGTATTTTTACTTTGTCGCATGAATGCACCATCAACGACTAGCCTGTCTTGATTTTCATCAGCAAGTTCTAGTTCATTGACCGCCACGCACTGACACTGTTTAGTCAGCAATGTATGAAAACAAATCTAATCCACATGACGTCAGATATGAGTTCTGAGAAAACACCTCACGGGGTGATAGATCATCTTCCACCCTTCCACCCCTCTACCCCTCTATTTATACATTGGGGTGAGGGTGGGGTCGATTTGGATCTATATTGGTTTATCTTTAAAGGGTATCAACAATTGTTTTTGAGCTATTTATAATGATTGTATCACAGAATTGATATGTATTACCTTTGAGGCTTATTAAATAGTTAGAGATTTTGAGTCAGAGATTTTGCTTTATGTGAGATCAATCAATCAATCAATCATTCAACCATTCAATCAATCAATCAATCAGGATTTAAAGTCCGTTTCCTCACTATAAGACAATGTCAGGGACTTCTCTGACGAGATCTGTCAAGAGCTGCGTTTTCAGATCTTTAGATGCTACAGTACAGATGTATACATGCCTGAGCGATGAGACTGTGCCAAATCTCAAACACATTCTTGATCAATGCTCAATTCGATGCTGTTTTCGCATTGTCTCGGCAGATCTCCACCCAGAACTCTCGAAGGTGGGAGAGGTGGAGATAACTCAGGAAGGGTGGAAGTGAATGGTGGAGATAGATAGAAGGGAGATAAAGAGATGTGGGAGATGTGTTTTTCTATGCTCCACTGGTGACGTATTGATAGCGTGTCACTAAACCCTGTATCAAATAGCTTGATGGTCAGAGAAGTTGCATAGAATTAAGATTCTTGTTGTTCTGTCATTCAAATCTTGGCTGAGCAACGTTTAAAAGTGTATGTTAAAAGCTGGTAAGGTAAGGTTAACGTCAGATTTCTCACTCGAAGCGATGTCAGTGACGGGCGAGCCCTGGATTTGAATCCCGCACATACTGATCCGCGGTCGAATAACTTACCGACATCGTCACTGGCTCCAGCCAGTGAACTATAGATAAATAAAGTCACTTTAGTCAGTTATAACACAGCAAAAGTTATAATAAATCACATCTCTAACGATATGTTGATATATAATTTGTCTTTTCATTCAAATGGATTTAATTTAAACAATATCTGCAAAAGTACGGAATCTTTAGAGTAAATCATGCCCATATAGCAGCTGATGCACCCACAGGAGTGTTACATCACGGGTTGAGTACCCAGTGGTGCTATACCACGGGTTGGGTACCATGTGGTTCTACACGATGGGTTGGACACCCTGTGGTAAGGCAATGCCGGGTCACGCGGATGGTTTGTGGACAGGCAATTAGTCTGATCTACTCGTGTTGCTTTCCGCTAAATAAATTCTCCTCAATAGAACAAGAGATATGTCTCTATGTCTCTCTCTATCCGTCTACAGATGTGTCTCTATGTCTCTCTCTAGCCGTCTACAGATATGTCTCTATGTCTCTCTCTCTATCCGTGTACAGATATATCTCTATCTCTCTCTCTCTCTCTATCCGTCCAGAGATATGTTTCTATATCTCTCTCTATCTGTCTAGAGATATGTCTTTATGTCACTCTCTATCCGTCTACAGATATGTTTCTATGTCGCTCTCTCTATCCGTCCAGATCTCTCTCTCTCTCTCTCTCTCTCTCTCTCTCTCTCTCTCTTACACACTCTTTCCGTCAAGTCTTCTTCTTTTTCTCTTTCTCTCTCTCGCTCTCCCTCTCCCTCTATGTCTCTCTCTCACGCACATGTTCACACACACACACATACACACACACACACACACACACACACACACACCTACACGCACACAAGTACACATCCACACACGCACGTACATGAACACACATACATACGTAAACATGAGTAGAATGAACTTATCGAAATAGAAAATTATATGCTCTCTTTTAAAATTAATGTTCCTTGGAACAGCTCTACGAGCTAAAAGTCAATAAAAGCGCAATCTCATACAAAATGGATCGATTTTACTGCCTGTTTGAAGTGATACATATTATTTTTCTTCATGACGTTGCTTTTAAGTTTTGGCAATGAACCACTGAAGTCAATGCATCGATTAGTTCAGTTGTTGACATTTTGTGTGCAGAATATTTCGAGAGTCTGAGCGTGGTAACCTAATGTCTCAATAAAACCCCGAGTGGTAACACTTGATACACTGCACTGAGCTATGTGATGACATCGTCATAATAATCACCACGTTGCGTGATGTATGCCTCGTGTACCACCACTGCATTGGAGCATGGAGAGAGTGGAAGAGGTGGAATGTATTGGTCCTTTTAGAGCATGGAATAGTGTGGATGAGATGTAATACATTAGAGCATGGTAGAGAGTGGAAGAGATGGAATTCATTAGAGCATGAAGAGAGTGGTTGAGGTGGATTTTCTGAATAAAGTGAAGTTAAGGGTTGCCAGCGAATACAGAAATAAAATTCAACTGAAAAATTAGAAGTTGTATGAAAAATGTAATATGGGCATAAACAATTTACTGGTTTGGATCACAGCTGATCTTAGAATCTGTTGCTAATATTTAAAATTAAACCTTCTTTAGGAAAGATAAGAACCACAAACAAGAGGATTGTAGGACAGTAATTGCAGGGTTCAAATCCCGTGCTCGCTGCAGCACTGACCTGAGAAAGATGGTTGACGTTAAATTACTCTATAGCTTTATCTTTAGATTTTTACTCTAGTGGTCTCTTTCATTTCTTTTTTTGACGTTGTATGTCATATATCTGCACAATGTTGAAAACATATCTCTTCCCACCATAGACTTTTTCATCTTGCCTGGCTCTTTTTGTTTTGATCACCGGACCAGCACTGTTTAGGATTTTTTCTTTCTCTTCAGCACATGTTTTTCTGATCGTTTGGTGTGAATCTATTTGTAGTGACATGTGACTGGGGACGTCCCTGACATCGTCCTTGTATGAGGAAACGGACGTTAAACCTTTATTATTATTAACATTATATTTATATTTATATAATACAGATACTACGTGATAGTTCATCCAATCAACGCCAAGATGTTCTCCTCTAAGCGACGTACCACTCGGATCATAGCTGTCATTTGGGTGACGTCACTGCTCGTGGCCACGCCTTTCCTGTTGGCCCAGAGCTACGTGTTCAGCATTCAGGGCCAGTGGGGCGTGGTTTCTAGAAACATCTGCACTGACCGCTTTAATGAGATTGACGTCTGGTTCTACTCCATCAGCTCCAATCACACGGAGCCCGATGTTGTCGTGGTCGGACGATTTCGGTCAGGATTTTTCTTATTTTTGTTCTTGAGCATGTACATAACGCCTTCGATCATCATCGTGTATACGTGTGTGCGGATAGCGAGGTGCCTGTGGAAGCCTGTGACCTTGCTTCAGAGAACACCAGCACAGCACCGTGCTGAGGTGAACAAGAGAAGAGTAAGTTAACTCAGCTTACTGATCTACCAGAGTATTTATCAGTTAGGCTCTTACTGATCTACCCATGTTCAGTTAGGTTCTTACTGATCTACTGGTATATTTATCAGTTAGGTTCTTACTGATCTACTGGTGTATTTATCAGTTAGGTTCTTACTGATCTACTGGTGTATTTATCAGTTAGGTTCTTACTGATCTACTGGTGTATTCACCAGTTAGGTTCTTACTGATCTACTGGTGTATTCACCAGTTAGGTTCGTACTGATATACTGGTATATTTATCAGTTAGATTCTTACTGATCTACTGGTGTATTTATCAGTTGGATTCTTACTGATATACTGGTGTTTTTATCAGTTAGGTTCTTACTGATGTACTGGTGTATTTATCAGTTAGGTTATTATTGATCTACTTGTGTATAATCAGTTTGGTTCTTAATCAATATCAATCAATCAATAAGAATTTAACGTGCGGTTCCTCGCCATAAGGCAATGTCAGGGATGTCTCTTGCAGTCACTACACACACAGGCGCCAAAGCACCACACGATGACGACTGAGTACTCAGAGACCACAAGAGAAAGCGAGATCATAACAGTGCAAGTCCAAGATCCAAGGCAAGCGTGTCAAACTTTTGACCTATAGTGGAAAGAGGCGAGTTTTTAGCTTCTTATTGATTTACTGGTGTATTGTCAGTTAGGTTCTTACTGATCTACTCGTGTATTATCAGTTAGATTCTTACTGATCTACTCGTGTATTATCAGTTAGATTCTTACTGATCTACTCGTGTATTTATCAGTTAGGTTCTTACTGATCTACTGGTGTATTTATCAGTTAGATTCTTACTGATCTAGTGGTGTATTTATCAGTTAGATTCTTACTGATCTAGTGGTGTATTTATCAGTTAGGTTCTTACTGATCTACTCGTTTATTATCAGTTAGATTCTTACTGATCTACTGGTGTATTTATCAGTTAGATTCTTACTGATCTAGTGGTGTATTTATCAGTTAGATTCTTACTGATCTAGTGGTGTATTTATCAGTTAGATTCTTACTAATCTAGTGGCGTATTTATCAGTTAGATTCTTACTGATCTACTGGTGTATTTATCAGTTAGATTCTTACTGATCTACTGGTGTATTTATCACTTAGATTCTTACTGATCTACTGGTGTATTTATCAGTTAGATTCTTACTGATCTTGTGGTGTATTTATGAGTTAGATTCTTACTGATCTGTGGTGTATTTATGAGTTAGATTCTTACTGATCTAGTGGTGTATTTATGAGTTAGATTCTTACTGATCTAGTGGTGTATTTATGAGTTAGATTCTTACTGATCTAGTGGTGTATTTATGAGTTAGATTCTTACTGATCTAGTGGTGTATTTATGAGTTAGATTCTTACTGATCTAGTGGTGTATTTATGAGTTAGATTCTTACTGATCTAGTGGTGTATTTATGAGTTAGATTCTTACTGATCTAGTGGTGTTAGATTCTTAATCAGTTAGGTTCTTACTTTTGCTCTACAACGTGTAAGAGAATTTACTTAAAAAACCTCATTGACCTATTCCAATTGACCTATTTTCGTACCCTTCTTTGCGCAGAGTTAAAAAGATTTTATATCGTTTTTAGCTTCGCATCTCTTTGTGTTTTAACCAGGAATACCTCAGTGCACACAGCTCAGTGCACACAGCTCAGTGCACACAGCTCAGTGCACGCAGCTGCATGACTCTTGTTATTAAGACTTTCCCGTGGTACTCACTACTTGGTTCCTGGCTGATTCGCTTTTATTTTATCATCTCTATGCAACTTGACCCGAGAGCAGGAAATTGATTTTTGTTTTTATCTCTCCATCGTTCCGTCAACAGACAGTGATCTTCTACACAGCTCCAGGCCTATGTGACTCTTAATGTGGTCTGTAAATGATATCACAGGCTTTAGATAACTCTTGCCATTTTATACACGATGAACGGTAAAGGCATATATTGTTCACAACTTAAAGGTTATGTTGAAGTATCACCTTTAAGAGGGGATTAACTTGTTGACCGATGGAGCGCTCTTTTGGGAGTTTGAAGGAACATCTTGAGTGGAACTCTTATCTTGGACCTGTCCTTTGACTACATACTACAGATAGACATTGCACTACATGTGTATTGCTTGAGAATGCCTGTGTATTGAATATTGTAGAACATACAATCCATCACTTTTCTTTAGTTAGATAACCAAAAAGGGTCAATCAACCCTGTACAGTTCACAAGCAATGCAAACAGTCAAGTAAATGCAATATGTGAGCACAATTTAAATGTGAATCATGGTGAACTTAAAACGAAAATATAAAGTAGAAATTAAGTAATTGAAATAATAACAATATTTTAGGATTTACACAGGTTATCAGTTTCGCTTTTTGTATGTTCTCTCCATTTCTTCTCTCTTCTTCTCTGTCTCCTTATATTTCTCTCACTCTCTCTCTCTCTCTCTCTCTCTCTCTCTCTCTCTCTCTCACTCGCTATCTCTATCAGGCACCTGCACCTATTTATTAATTGTTTTCGTTTTCTTATATTATTTTTTATTGACTACTCTATTTCATCTATGAAATAATTTCTAGCATAAAATCTTAAAGTTATCAAACATTTATATGCTAAACAAGGAGTAACCTTGATGAAATTCTCATATCTGCTTTACTCGCCTCTAAGCACTTAGAGGTAGTTCACGCGGGTTCGATTAATCTCTTCAATACAATCATCTTTGACTGATCTTTGGTGTGCTCATCATTGTACCTCTTTTGTGGTCTCGATGCTTAGCGCAACACTCTCTAGCGTTCGTTTCAATAAATAAAGTTAAGCAACGTCGGGCTTGGTACGTATTTGGACGGGCGACCATCGTGGAAGACCGAAATCATTTGTGCAGACCATTCTATTAGTTCATCATCATCATCATCATCTTTCCTTGAATCCCAGTTTAACCAGGGTCGGGATACAAATAGATTGTCTCAAATCCTTTCTGTCCCACACCACACCATCAGCTAATTCCCTATTTGAGACTTTCCATTCAATTAAATTTTTGTAGCAATTTCTGGAGCCTAAGCGCTCACCAACCCAATGCCCTTTCTGACGTTGGTATGGATCTTAGTGCTTTAGTCACCTTCTACGACACGTGCAGTCACCGGTTGGTCAATTCTTCAAACAACCCGGACACAACACGGGGAACCATTCTACTTGTTCAAATGAGATATTCTACCCTGGTAAGAATTACAATTTACAGGTTTTTAGTAATTTTCTTTCCATTGTGATTATACCAAAGACTTCCGGGCGGTGTAGTAGGATTCTGACAATTGCAGATAAGACGTAAGAGATATCGGCGGATCCATGGACTCCAGGACTATAAAGCCGGAGATATACCGCAGTGATCTCCAGGGAGAGGAAGATCTCATCGATAAACTCGGCTCTGATTTAATTTACATCCGTCGTTAAAAACTGAGCGCATGACTTCACAGCCCACTGATAACTTACCCCTCTCTCTCAATGTACCTATCTCTTACTCTATCTCTCTCTCCCGCTCACTCTATCTCTCTATCTACCCTCTCTCTATTCTCTCTCTCTCTCTCTCTCTCTCTCTCTCTCTCTCTATATATATATATATATATATATATATATACACATAATGTATATATATATATCCCTCTCTCTCTCTCTCTCTCTCTATGTCTGTCTGTCTGGCTCTCTCTCTCTCAATTCTCTATCTCTCTCTCTCTCTATCTCTCTCTCTCTCTGTGTCTCTCTCGATCTCTACCTCTCTCTCTCCCTCTCTATTAAAATAACACAGTCAATGTATAAATTTCTAAACATCGTTTACCTATTTTCTCGAGTGAACATTGATTTGATCAATTCTAGAATTCTGTATTGTAGAAAAAGAATTGTCTGTATTTTAGCGTGTATTTTAGCGTGTATTTGTCGTATGGTGTTTAAAAAGCTTTGTCACAATTGTTATTTTTATTATTTTCGAATTGAATTCGTACACGCTGATCAGTTTTATTCTTCGCTCACTTGTTTCAAAGCCAAGCTTTTACTCTTTGACTGATCGAAACCGTTCATTGATGTCGCTGTTTCTAAATCACTTTCTGTGTCTAGTAGAGAAACCTAAAAAAGCTAAAGTTAACGTCAGTTTCCTCACTCGAAAACGATGTCAGGACGGGAGAGCCCAGGATTTGAACACCGCACCTACAGATCCGCAGTCGAGTATCTTACCGACTTCGCACTGGCTCTAGCCAGTCAACCCTCCTGACTGATTGATTAATCGATCGTTTAATTGATTTATTGCAGATAGCCCGCATGGTGATGGTGGTTGCTCTAACGTTTCTGTTGTCATGGACGCCGTTCTACCTGGTTAACCTGATCAGTCAGGTGCAAGAGAAGAGTTTTCTGCAGGAGAAGAACTTCCTCTTCACGATGTTGTCCACTCACCTCATCGGCTTCTCTAACAGCAGCGTCAACCCTCTAGTATACACAGTACTGGGTGATAGGTTCCAGGTAGTCATCAATCAATCAATCAATCAATCAATCGAACTATCAATCGATCGATCAATCAATCAATTAATCAATCAATCAATTAATCAATCAGTCAGTCAGTCAGTCAGCCAGTCATTCAATCAGTCAGTCAGTCAGTCAGTCAATCAATCAATCGATCAATCGAACTATCAATCGATCGATCAATCAATCAATTAATCAATCAGTCAGTCATTCAATCAGTCAGTCAGTCAGTCAATCAGTCAATCAGTCAGTCGGTCAATCAATCAATCAATCCATTAATCAATCTATCAGTCAGTCAATCAATCCACCAGTCAATAAATCAGTCAATCAATCAATCAAACATTCCATCAATCACTCAATCGATCCATAAATCAATCCCAAACTGACCAAACTGTCATCCTACATCCAATCAAATAGGAAATAATTGATTCAGTCAATACATGTAGAGAAAGGCCTCGAAATACTCAGTCTATGCTGTCATTTTATTGAACGGCATACTATATAATGTCATTGCATGTATAGAATAGATTATACTGCATTGCAGTACACACTGCTGAATGGTATGTATCTTATAACTTGCATTGCATAAATTTTTTATTCCATAGTATTACATGTACATTGTACTTTTGATATTATATTTTATTGTATTCAATCAATCAATCAATATGAAAGTAACGTCCGGTTTCTCGCCATAGGGCAATGTAAGGGACGTCTCTTGCAGACTCTACACAAACAGGCGCCACGCCTGTTTGTGTAGAGTCTGCAAGAGACGTCACCACACGATGACGACTGAGTACACAGAGACCACAAGAGAAAGCGAGATCAAAACAGTGCAAGTCCAAGATCCAAGGCATTCGGGCCAAAATTTAGACCTATAGCGGAAAGAGATGGGTTTTTAGTTTGTCCAGGAAAGCTAAAACATACTTAAACATATTGTACTGATGCATTAACAAGTTCCATATTGTCGGAACAGAAAACATAGAGGAATATCTGCCAATGGCAGATTTAAAGTTTGGTACAGTGAGAAAGTTTTGTATATTTATTGCACACCACAGAATTATTGCTTTGTGTTGTATTTAATTTATTAGTTTTTATTTTGTATTCACTGTGATGCTGTGCATCGCAGGCCAGTTTGAAGCAGTTAGCGGCAGCAGTGTGTTGCTGCCTGCCTGCCTCCACACGCCGCTGCCTAAGGGACCAGGGGCCGGGGCACAGGCTCTACCGCAGTGGTCGTCCCTCGGGCCTCGAGTCCTTCTCATCGGAGTCAATGAGGGTCCACGAGCCCAGGCTGTCTCTAAGCGTCGTCCAGCTGAGTCATAGGCGTCGAGAGTCGAACCTGAGACCTCGTGGTCAGCTAGATAGGGCTGTAGTGGGTGATCAGCTAGATAGAGCTGTAGTGGGTGATCAGCTAGATAGAACTGTAGTGGTGGTCAGCTAGATAGAGCTGTATTTGATGATCAGCTAGATAGAGCTGTATTAGGTGATCAGCTAGATAAAGCTGTAGTGGTGATCAGCTAGATAGAGTTGTAGTGGTGATCAGCTAGATAGAACTGTAGTGGGTGATCAGAAGGATAGATCGATTTGCACTGATCCGCAGTTTGAAGCTTAACCGATACTGCGACGTCTCAACAAAGATTCTCACTGCTCTATATACAGTATGTGGTCACAGTATCACACAAGTAGGTCTTATGGTAAAACTCTATTTTCTTTGTTTTTACATCTCATTTATCCGAACTCTGAAGTTCAATATATAATTTCATCTATCTCAGTAGAGATATTTCTCTCTCACTCTCCCTCTCGCTCTCTCAAACTCTTTGTCTCTCGCTTTCTCTCACTCTCTCTCGCACACTCTTCCTATCTCACTCTTTCTCTCTGTCTTTCTCAATGTCTCACTCTTTCTCTCTGGCTCTCCCTCTTTCTTTCTGTCTCTTTCACTCTTTCTCTTTCACTCTCTCTCTCTCTCACTCTCTCACACACTCTTTCTCTCTCTCTCTCACTCTTTCTCACTGTCTGTCTCCCTCTCTCCCTTTCTCTCTCTTTCTCTGTCTCTCTCTCTCACCCTGTCCTAGGGGTCTCCTCTATCATTCAGCTTTTCTATCCTGAACTCTGGCAGACTTCAGTGGAGTAGGCGGAAGAGAATAAAGGTCAATTAGTGGGACAGGAGCAGATAATGATGAGTCATGATGTCTCAGGGCTATAACCAGCGTAGCACGTGTCCTTAAGATTACCTTGAGGTCACGTGATATTGACTGAATGGTCACGTGATCAAAACAAGGGTAGTTTAGGGTTTCTAAACATCCATTCATATAATCAAATGCTGTTGATAAACAATTAATTTAGAATTATATTGAAATTATTCAAGAACTAGAGCAGTGTTTATGTGGGCATAACATAGGCAATTCACCCTGACCTCTTTTAACCTGAACCTCTTTTAACCTGAACCACTTATAGCCTAAACTACTTATAGCCTGAACCACTTATAGCCTGAACCACTTATAGCCTGAACCACTTATAGCGTGAACAAATTATAGCCTGAATCACTTATAACCTGAACCACTTATAGACTGAACCACTTATAACCTGAACCACTTATAACCTGAACCACATATAACCTGAACCACTTATAACCTGAACCACTTATAGCCTGAATCACTTGTAGCCTGAACCACTTATAGCCTGAACCACTTATAGCCTGAACCACTTATAGCCTGAACCACTTATAGCCTGAACCACTTATAGCCTGAACCACTTATAGCCTGAACCACTTATGACCTGAACCACTTATAACCTGAACCAATTATCTCTATTGGTATTTTTCTTACTCGTAGATCTTTTAGCTGTAATGTTTGTTTGTGAGCGCGATGCATTGGCTGCTATAATTTATTCCTGAATAAAACTAATAAATAAATAAATAAATAAATAAATAAATAAATAATAAATTTCAATCACTTTCTCCCCTCTCGCCTTCCCTGGTGGAAAGGAAGAGCCAAATCCCCTCCACTGCATCTCACAACAACAGCAACCACAGCAGCAACAACAACAACAACAGCAACAACAACAACAGCAACAACAACAACAACAGAATCATCACTGACTGGAGCCAGTGGCGATGCCGTTAAGCTATTCGTCCGCGGATCAGTATGTGCATGGTACAAATCCTTGGCTCGTCCGTCACTGACATCGCTTTCGAGTGAAGAAACTGACGTTAACATTAGCTTTACATTTTTTACTTACAGTGCTCCTGTCGTCAACGACAGCTTGCAGAAGGCCTCAAATGAAGCCTGAAAACGATATTCAAACGAATATTTGTCTATTTCTATCCGAGGGCAGTAATACCTCGTCAATATTTAGAGCCAGTCAGTGACGTAGCGTGTGTCCCTGGGGTCCAATGTATCAATGAAGAGCTAAATAGAGCCAAGCTGTATGACGTGAGATAATGAGGGATCATCAGTTAATCCACGCATTTAAACTGTCAGCCTGTGAATGATTGATTGCTATAGTCATAAGTCTTGTTATTGATGTAAATGGGCTTGCAACGTACTTTACTTAAAGGGTAGTAACAAAATTTTTTATTCATATGTGGACATGAAGAGGAAAACGGAAGATAGAAAAGAGTGGAGGCGTAATACATAATGGAACTGCCAGTAAGCAGAGCACTGAAAGAGAGAGGTAGTAACAACCTGGACCTAAGATTTGAAAGTGTTAATAATGATGATGATGATGATAATAATAATAATAATAATATTAATCATAATAATAATAATAATCATAATAATAATAATCATAGTAATAATAATAATCATAATAATAATAATCATAATAATAATAATAATCATAATAATAATAATCATAATAATAGTAAAGGTTTAACGTCGCTTTCCTCATACAAGGACGATGTCATCGACGTAATAGAAAAACCACTAATGTCAAGAACTCTATTATAGAAGATATGGTCATCAAGTTTATTCAATATAACTCATCGAATAACAAGGACAATCAATAAATCAATCAATCATAAACATGGTCACATTGAGAAATTTGTTCTAAGTCATACACAATTAGAATTCTACTACCATCCATGACAGCGTCAAGCACGCCAATGAGTGCATATATAAAAGTCGGTATAATAAATGACGCGAATCAAAAACGTAGAATATCAGTGCAGGAAGAGATTTTAATGGAAAAAGGTTCAAACAATTAAGAGCAATGTAATTGATTCTAACCTCAAGCTGGGATCAGACAAACAAATACAAGGCAACGAGTGTAGTGAGCATAACAAAGAAAAACTACGATAAAACAAACAATTATACTTTATCAACATACTTATAGCACGAGTATACATAAAAACCTATGTTAACGTCAGTTTCCTCACTCGAAAGCGATGTCAGTGACGGGCGAGCCCAGGATTTAAACCGCGCACATACTGATCCGCGGTTGAATATCTTACCGATATCGCCACAGGCTCTAGCCGGTGTAGTAAGTTGACAGCCTAATAAAACTCTTTAATATTAATGACGCTATCAACAGAAGAGACGGACGTTAAATCTACATGAATTGTATTGTAGTAGTAGTATGCACTTCTGCGCACGGATGTGTGCAAGCAACACTTGCAATCGTAGGTATGGGAAAAAGAAGGCAGCACACTCGTCCCAATCCACTCCTCTATAAGTATTGTGTAGTATAATTGCCTTATAGCGAGGAACCGGACGTTGAATTCTTATTGATTTTTATTGATTATAATATAGTTAAATAAGCCTATATATAAATTTTCAAAAATAAATTTAACATGGAAAGAGTGCGAACAAATAATTCTTTAAAATAGTAAATTCTAAATTACGTTAACAATTTCATAAATTAATAAAAAGAACCCGCTTTGATTAACACTTATTTTAAATTAAGCGTTAAGTTGCTTCTAATAAACACGAGTAGTTCTTGGTTGGTATAGTCTCAACAAAGGAATGTATCAACCTAACATTATTAGTACGAAAAGTGTTTAACTGCTCACAAGCAACAATGGCCGATCATATGTGGCAGTTACTATGTTTAATGACATTATCATCAAAGCACGAAATACAAAATTGCACATACAAACGGGTCATCAAAGAGGATAAATAAATCCTATCTAGTTGACAGCCCACAATCATAAGCAAACATACACAGACAACAGCTCATAACAATACGCCAATTAATGCAGATTACAACACAGCAGATTCTCATAAAGTTACTTAAATACAGGAAAATACGGTTAAATGATCAAAAGAGAAGTAAATGGTAGAAATAGAAAGCAAGCTAAAGGTGAAACTAATGAGAAAGTTGTGTATAAAAAGTCATTATATCGTTTTATAAAGAGATTAAAAGATTGGACTTTGCGAATGGTAAAAGGAATATTATTCCAGCCCGAAAAGCAATAATAATTAAAGGATTTATAAAAAATGAGTTGGTCTAACACGTGATTAGTAAAAACAGAAATAAATCTTGATAACAACTGAAACAGAACTAAGTAAAATCAAAATGAATATAGAAAATAGTTCAATAATGGCAACATATGGCGTCATTATCTACAAGGACATAAAACAGGAATTCTAATGTTGGAATGAGCGAAGCTGGATTTAATGACAACCTGGTGCTGGAATTCCATCAGTAACGGTCAGGGTAGAGAACAGACTGGCTGGGGTATATTCAGAGAATTGATGGAGGCCTGTACAAATTTTAATCCCCCCTCATCAGCTTCAGTAAAACTTATACCAGTTTAAATAAAATATATAAATATCTTTAGCAGAAGTCGACATCAACTGCATCTGTATCAATTTTATTCACTCTATCCACTGTGCCCCTTGTACCAACTACAAAAATTTTATTATTATCCATTGACACATTTTATTCACTCTATTCACAGTACCTATTTTATTCGCTCTATATATTGTACACATTGTACCTATTTTACTCAGTCTATACACTGTACACATTGTACCTATTTTATTCACTCTATACACTGTACACATTGTACCTATTTTATTCACTCTATACACTGTACCCATTGTACACAGTAGCTACTCTTCTGAAATTGGTCTAAGACAAAGATACCATACTAGAAAATTATTATTAAAAATAGGTACACACTCACTGGTGCAGCAAAACCACATCTACAAATATTACAATTAGCGAACAGAAGTAGAGGATTTCAAAGTTTTAAAGCAGAATAAAAAGCATTACAGACGAATAAAACGAAGCATTACAACAACAGCAACCGTAAGAAAGGAAAATGACATGCATCTGGCGTGTATCTATACGGCATAAAAATTAAAAAAACAAATTAAACACTGCAAGTCTAAGGGTTGGTACATCAATCAGTCGTTGTCAAGTCAGTTAATATAGACCTTTTATAATATGTAACTCTGTTCACATAATAAACAAAGCCTAGTGGGTGTGTGGGGAGGGGTGTGTGCTTCTATTGACGGCTGGCAATATTCTACATATTCGCATATATTTATTATGTATTTTTTCATTTAAAGAATTAAAAAATATATACATTTCAAGTACTTATCATCAAGTACTTATCAAGTACTTATTTATTATCAAGTACTTACTTATTATCAAGTACTTATACTTATCAAGTACTTATTTATTATCAAGTACTTACTTATTATCAAGTACTTATACTTATCAAGTACTTATGATGATACATATGTCTTAATTTACATTTAATATATGTCTAGATAGAATATCTATAGATGATATATAACATTTTTAGGATATATTACATTGCAGTTGTCCTCCGCAAAACAATCAAGTTTATCATTACCCGGGGGCGCCTCCCTCGAATGAGAATTGTTTTTTTCAAAGTAAACACCTTCTATAAAAGGTCTATTATTCAACAAGTTAAGTCAAAACGGTGTTTACTTTACGTTGGAAACAAATACATGGCTACAATACAATGTCAGATGACTACAGATAAACAGCCAAAATATCTCCGATATGAAAACAAAAGCTGTAATTATAATTAAATCTTATAATTAAAACTTATAATTAAAAAAGAAAATAATAACAAATAGAAATAAGATTAGTAAGATTTAACAAGCGGCTTAGAATGACAGAAAAACTAAAACATGATTTAAAATCTTCTGCCATTATCACCGGCACAGCAAGAGAAGGGAAGCCATGATCACCAGCAGGCTAGTGGGGATAGAAAGAACGACACCATGATTAGCTGACATCATGAGCATCAGATCTGAATCAATCAATTAATCAGTAAATCAGTAAGTCAATCAGTAAATCAATCATTCAATAAATCAATTATTCAATAAATCAAGAAAACACTCAATCAGTAAATCAATCAATCAATCAGTGTATAGAACAAAAAACACAGCTAAGTGAGTTCAATAAAGAACAAGCCTAAAGTCAAAGTACAAGTCTAAAGTCAAAGAATAAGCCTAAAGTCAAAGAACAAGCCTAAAGTCAAAGTACAAGTCTAAAGTCAAAGAATAAGCCAAAAGTCAAAGAACAAGGCTAAAGTCAAAGTACAAATCTAAAGTCAAAGAATAAGCCTAAGATCAAAGAACAAGTCTAAAGTCAAAGAACAAGTCTAAAGTCAAAGTACAAGCCTAAAGTCAAAGAATAAGCCTAAAGTCAAAGAACAAGTCTAAAGTCAAAGTACAAGCCTAAAGTCAAAGAACAAATCTAAAGTCAAAGAACACACCTAAAGGCAATTGTTGAGCCAACATTTGTTGTTGTTGTTGTTGCTGAGACCCAGCAGCTGCAGGCTGGTTCTGCGCCTCGAGCTGTTGCTGAAATAACTGCTGCAACAGCTGGGTTCGCCCACCATCAGCAGCTGAGCTGAGTGCAGACTGCTGGGCCTGGCCACCTCCAGCTGCTGCAGCAGCTTGGCTGAATGGATTGAGCTGCTGAGGCACCGCTGCAGGGTAGAGGACTAGAGTGACATCTGATCGACCAATCAGATTCTCAGCTACGAGCAGGTATAGGCCCAGCTGCTGCAGAGTGACAGAGGCTAGAGACAGCTCTACCAGCTGTCTATCTGTAACTGATGGAATATCCTGTCAATCAATCAATCAATCAATCAATCAGTCAATCAATCAATATGAAGCAGCCTAGCTGCAACAGATAGCACTGTGACTAGAGACAGCTGTGACAGCTGTTTGACAGCAGCTGTCAGCAGCAGAGAGCAAGTATCAATCAATTCATCAAAGCATTCCCAGCCATTGCTTGTAGATCAAACAGCATAAGAACAGCTTAGCACTTGATAATGACACAGTGGTTATAAACTCACCACTAGCCAATGAATCCTATAATGCTTCTTCTTCTTCAGTGCCCTGCCAAGTGGCAGTGCACTGGAGAAGAATTTCCTTCCATTTTCTTCCTCAGTTAGATAGACAAATTACCATTAATCCCGGGAGAAAATATTTCATGGTGAGGTGGGTCCCCTCTTGCCATCCTCAGCTCTTGCTTTAGTCGCCTCTTATGTACACGCAACAGATTGTTTGCTTAGCACTTGATAATGGCACAGAGGTTATAAACTCAAGCACTGAGTTACCCTCACTGTTGTCCTGACTCTGGCGCTGTCTATGACAGGAAGTAGCGACCCAGCAGTGTTGTCAGCTCTCATCCAGAAAACCCCGCCCCTGGGATTAGCCGACACTTGACAGGTGATGGTAACATTGCTGTCCAGTGTTACAAAGTGTTCATACAACGAACAACTCACTACAGGTGCATCTACAACACATCATATCACACATCATATCACACATCATATCACACATCACATCACACATCATATCGCACATCATATCACATCACATCACACATCATATCACATCACACATCATATCACACATCACACCACACATCATATTATATCACATCACATATCACACATATCACATTACATCACATCAGACATCATATTATATCACATCACATATCACACATATCACATTACATCACATCACACATCATATTATATCACATCACATATCACACATATCACATTACATCACATCACACATCACATCACATATTATATCACACATCACGTCACACATCATATCACACATCATATCACACATCACATCACACATCACATTGCACATCATGTCACGCATGTCTACAACACACATTGATTGATTGATTGATTGATTGATTAACATAAAAAATATACCAGAGAAATATACATTTAATATACCTTTAGTCACTGTAACGGATTCTTAAAATAGGTGTCCAATATTTCTGTTAAAGTATATATCAGACAAGCATTAACTGTTCAAGCAATATTTTATATTCATTCCACATTTCCAGAGATCAAATAAAATTAAAACAAATAAAATTAGATACCATCCAAAAGGCTAAGCCTAAACGAAATCATAGTGTATCCTAGTGTAGCTATAAAATAGCTTCTGAGGTAGATTTCCATTGTAATTTTAATCATCTGTTAAAAAGTAAAGCTGGTAAAGCTAACGTTAACGTCAGTTTCCTCACTCTGTAGCGATGTCAGTGATGGGCGAGCCCAGGATTTGAACCCCGCACATACTGATCCGTGGTCAAGCATGTTACCGACTTACCATCTGTTAAGATGAGAGAAAAGCCATAAAGAAATCAAATAGTACAGAATAAGGCCTCTAACACTGGACAGAGATGAGAGCCGATGCTGTAGATAGGGCTGACACACTGGCAGAGGCTGAACAAGTCAGAACTTGATTATTCCAAGTTCTCTCAGGCTGCAGCGTCAGCAGCGCTAGCCTAACTGTGCTCAGCTGTGCACCCAGGCCCACCATAGCAGCTGCAGCCTGCTGTCTCAGGCCTAGCTGCTGTTCTGCTGGGCCTAAGTTATGTAAAGCAGCTGCTGAAGCTCCCATCATAGGAATAGTCTGTATACACATACATAAGCACATATACAGAGACATATAATAGAGACACATAGTAATACATAGACACATACACAAAGACATATACAAAGACATACATACATAAATACAATTATACATACATGCATACATACACAATACAAAATGAATTAATAAGCCAATAAGCACACACAAGAATACATGAGCACACAAGCACACACAAGCATACACAAGCACACACAAGCACATTACCAGTCATTATCATCCTCATCTTCCCTTAACTCCCAGTTTAACTAGAGTCAGGAATTACATTAAAAGCACATTACCAGTGAAACTGAGAAGTAACTGATATTATTTTAACCTGTGATTGGACAGTTTTGTGGAAGTATTGCGTAACATCGACTCCGCCCACAGTGATATTAACATTGGGAGTGACGAGAGACCCGTCAACTGTCACCACACAGACCACGCCTCTTTCTTCCTCCTCCTTTAACTCTATCAGTAGCTCAGCACCTGAGCCCAGGGGGGTGGCTGATCCCCCCTCACTCAGTGACATCAGAAATATCTTTCTAACTGGGACTGTAACCAATCAATCAATAAATCAATCTTTCATCATTGAATCATTCAATATATAAATCAATCAATCAATAAATTCAATAAATCAATAAATAAAATAAATAAAATAAATAAAAAAATAATTCAATAAATTCAATATAATATAATATAATTCAATAAATAAATCAATAATCATTCTATAAATCAATAAATCGACCTTTCGTCATTGATATTAATAATAATAATAATAATAATAATAATAATAAAGGTTTAACGTCCGTTTCCTCAACCAGGGATGATGTCAGGGACGTCCTCAACAACACACATCACTACAGATCAATTCACCCCCACCAATCTGCGTGATTGATTGATCAATCAATCAATCGATCAAATACACTCGTCAATTATTCAATTGATCTATCATTCAGTCGAGCAGCTATATGATAACCAAATCAAAATATTTGTCACTGAATTAATAGGTAAATGAAGCAATTATTAATCAATCAGTGAGTGAATGAATGAATGAATGAATCAATCAGCCAATTAAAGAATCAATCAGTAAGTCCATCAGTCAGCCAATCAATGATCAATCCATCAGTCAATCAATCAAGAAGCCATTCAATAAACCAATAACACAATTAATTATTTATTGATTTGATATAACAATCAATCAATCAATCTCACCCAGTACAATGAGTTCTACCACAGCCATGTTGTTGCTGTCAGACAGAGTGTAGCACGTTAAGTTACCTGAGTCTTCTCCTCTCACACCTGCAATAGACAACAACAACAACATCAACAACAACATCAACAACAACAACATCAACAACAACATGACTACAATGCTACTGTTGTCCATGACAATAGTGAGCTGACAGAGAGAGCGGGCCCGTGGCACAATGGTTACAGTATCTGCTGATCAACAGGTATTCGATAAAAATCAAAACCTATCAACGATGTCTCATCGAGAAATAAATTAGAATATTAATTCTGATCTTGGCCCCACTGCCATTTTGGAAAGTAATGAAGAGACTATAAAAGAATTCAAAACGATACACAACTTTAAAATTTAAGTTTCTGAGACATTTAAAAAAGTTATTTTAATATTTCTAGAGAGGTTCGTAGTCAGCCAGCTATGGACTATTCAAAAATCCTTGCCTTTTGGCATACTGCAAAAGCTAAATGAATTCACAATCAGGTTGTAAACAATTTCATTGTTACTCTTTAGTTGCGCTGCCAACAAAATCTTACTTACATATGATTTCAAACAGTTATCACAAAAAAGCAATAAAATAAAAAAATTAAAAATATAAAATATAAATAATAAACAATAGAACAGCAACAGCAAATCTCAGATTAAATGGTCAACAAACCATCATACGAGATGATCATTCGTGCCGTTGGGACGTCGTATTTATACACGAGAGAATATCTCTCAGTCTGCTGAAACACCTGCTTCACGTTGTGCCCGTCAGCTATCGTGAGAGGTTGGGTGTCGCTGTCTCGCTTCAGCTCCACCCGCACGATGTCAAACGCTCTGACAGGAGTCACAGAGCAGCTCAGTGTTACCAGATCCCCCTGAGTCACCTCAACCCTAGTCGAATCCCACGACACCGAGGTGGTAACAGTGCCAATTACTGCTATCAATCAATCAATCATTGCAATCAATCAATCATCCAGTTATTTACTAAGAAAACTTCACATGATATACTAAAAGATTTGTTAAAATAACATCATCATCATCATAATCTTCCCTTAAATCCCAGTTTAACTAGAGTCGGGATATGAATAGACTATCTCAAATCCCCTTTGTCCTATCTCATATCATCCATCAGTAAATCTCCTATTTGAGATTTTGTCCATTCCATTTTTTAAAATAACAATTTGAAATAAAAGGAAATAGTAAAAGCAAAATATTTGAATATTAAATACTTGAATAATGCATTGAAAATAATATTCCAGTCTCAAAATTTAATTTGAAGATATTTTTAACTAATACTAGTATTCCCGATCAATTAAAATACCTGAGCAGCCGTAAATGAAGATCAGTACCAGCATCTCAATATAGGATATATTAATCTGAATAAATAGCAACAACACGTCAATTGAATTATAATCTAACAATTTAAAAACCATGATAAAACTTTCCATAAATATAAGCTGTTAAGTTCTTACCTTACGGGAGGATGGTTTTCTGCAATATTGGTGACCTAATTCTATATATATATATATAACTGCGGCCTAATTAATATTTGTGGTTGGCTCAGAAATTTTTAGCCTAATCCAGTCAAAGTTTACATCTCAGCAGTAAACTTAAATCAGAAAAAGCACAAAATGAACAGTATAAATAAAACAGTATACCATTATAATTCGCTACATGACGATTATTTAACAGCATAAGCATAAAAATAAAGTAAAAAGCATTCCTAATTCATCTCTAACTTCAATATTATTTCTTTTGCAAAACATTGCTTTTAAAAGTAGATAAATATACTACTTACAGTCACGTCAGAGCAGTAGAATCAAATTCTTTATCTATGAAGAATAGCCTTTCACAAATCTAATCATCATCATCATCACCATCATTACATTTTCAAGTAAGTAAATTTATATTAAATAAAATCTTACTATTTTACATGATTGTTTACATTTAATTAGGTCAATTATTTTGGGCGTGGCACGACAATGTTAGGCGTTTTATTATAAGTAAATTGATTGGACTAAAATTGAGTTCGCTATTTTTAGCTATTTTAGCCACTTCTTGATTGGTGGAGAACTAATGTTACATTGATATCGGAATTCCCAGTACGGGATTTCTGGATTGATTTCCTTTGTTTACATTAGTAACGGATTTATTTTGATAGAAAATGTGTTTGTAAAGTAAGTATTTATTAATTAGGATGTGGAAAATGGTGATTAAAAGCAGTTGTGCATGCTTTAAAATGAAGTTACGCATTCTAAGCATGTTCCGAATGTTAAATGTGTTGTTTCTAATTACCACCAAGGAACACACGCGTTTAACACCGTTTTTGGACCTTTTTGCTCGCCGGCTTGATTTTGTCTCAATAGTGTTCGATGTTGTCATTGATGACTGTAGCACTCTAATTGTTGTTATTATTCTAATTGTTGTTATTGACACATTCGTGACTAGGAATTTACAAATAACACATTTGTATATACAAGTATTTTATTTTTAAAAAATAAATCCATGCGCCTTTCCTTATATTTAGTCTTAATTTATTATTCACTAAGATTTGCAACTATGTTTAAGATGTTTAATTGCACTTCTCTATTTGATATTTGTTAAGGAACTTTATTAGCTAGATATGTGTTTCATACTGTAGAATATTATTACATTTCATGTATTATATTGTTATTATATTATAGAATTCTACATTGACTCACCCTCCCCGTGCTGTAAATCTGAACATGACGGACGCTGAGGAAGCTATTGCTAGGGCGGGACTCTACTTTGATGATCTGAACAAGATCAGAGTGCTAGAGCCTGACGTGTCCTCACAGACCCTGGAGCTGAGAGAAGACTGTCTGGACTTCAGCAGCAGTGAGTAGTTGATTTATCTATCGGAAGATAGATTAAGCCTCCCTCAGTCACCCATTTCTCTAGACTCTAGACTCTACAGTCAGCCTGCTGTGGGGCCAAGTTCCCTTAGTTTTAAGTTTTCTTGCTGCAGTATAGAGAATGTCGCACAATACAATGGATCGGTATTGTGCGCAAGTATTGTGATACCAAAAGGGTTTTTAACCCTGTGAAAGTCACTATAAATACCGCATTGCACAAAATAGTACATAACAGTATCAACAGCTATTTTTGGTGCCTATAAATGATTAGAAAAAATTTAAAACTGTGCAAAAGTTGAATCAAAATACTACAAAATATTTATTCAATATTACAATAACAATAAAAGAGATGTTAAAGTTACATAGCAGTTTTTAACATTAGTAATAAAAGAAAATGTAACACTAATTAGTAATAAAATAAGATAGTAGTTTTCATTGGCTGAGTGCCAGAACAGTGAACTGCTAATAAATGTGATACCATAGGTCCATTTGTGATACTGATATTGATGATACTGATAGTGGTGATACTGATATTGGTGATAGTGATATTTCCTGACATTGCCTTATGGCGAGGAACTGGATGTTAAATTATTATTGATTAATTGATTGATGGATATGGGTGACAGTGATATTTGTGATACTGACAACTTTATCTCTATTAAATTTAATTAACAATTGTAAAACTATGGAAATACAGACTAAATATTGCAGTGAAATTAGTCATTCTATAAATATTATGAACCTATGAAATTCCAGCAAATTTTAACCTTATGTTAAAAATTCTGAATTATAATTTTACGAAGCCAATGATAATTTTATCCTATTGGTCTGTATATTTACGGTTATAAATGTGTTATACTTTTAGAGACAGCGCAGTTTCAGAAGATAGTCAGTGATTTTATGGAGATGATTGATGGAGTGTCGGATGTTGTAGAAAGGGAAAAAATAAAGGTTAGTCAACCAAATTCTAAATTCTAATACTTTAGTATTTGTAAATTTTTCAAAGGATATAATGAGATTAATTTTGGACCTACTTTAATAGAAATGGAACAAAGACCTACAATTATGAACAAAGCCATGCATGATTAATAAAATGCAGATTGCTGCTATATAGTAATTTGATTGATTGATTGATTGAGTGAGTGAGTGAGTGAGTGAGTGATTGAGTGAGCGATTGGTTAATTCCTTTATTGAATCATTTATGGATTGATTGGATGATTGGTGATTGATTGATTGACTGATTGATTGAATAAGTGACTGATTGAAGGATTGATTGGATGATTGATTGATTAATTGGTTGATTGATTTATTGATTGGATGATGGATTGATTGATTGATTAGATGAAAGATTGATTGATTGATTGACTAATTGATTGATTGATTGATTGATTACTGCGTGAACAGGCTATAGGGTCTCGCAACCTGTTGAAGTCAGTAGTGAAGCAGAGAGAGACAGAGCAACAACAGCTGAGAGCTCTGATAGTAGAGAAGAGAATGGAGCTTGAGAGGTCACTAAGTATCGTCTCATACTCTAATCAATCAAGCCTATCATTTGCTTCCTATGTATTAGTAATAAAAAAGGTTAAACAAGCTTAGGTTAACGTCAGTTTCCTCACTCGAATGCGATGTCAGTGACGGGCGAGCTCAGGATCTGAACCCCGCACATACTGATCAGCGGTCGAGTGTCTTACTGACATCACAAATAACAAATGTTTCAAACAAGCGGATCTCAGGTCTATCACAGTGTGTACGATTATGATGTTAGAAGAATCTGATGAGAATGATGGACTAGATGCCTGTGACAACAATTAGAGCGCTACCATCATCCTTGACAACATCGATCACGTGACAGAGCAGAACGTCTCTGTGAGTTAAGATTTGAGGATCTATCAGAGCTTTTAATTAGAATTTCTTGAACGATTTGTATATTGATTTAGTATTTTTATGAATTAAATTGTTGTTTAATTTATGGATTTATTGGTTGCTTAATTTAATAATTAATGTATGGATTAAGTTGTTATTAATTTCCTGATTGATTTTTAAAATTAATTTATTGCTTAATTTAGTTATTAATATGCTGCTTAATGCCTTGATAATTTAACTGATAAATTGTTTGATTAATTTACTGGATGATCTGTTTCTAACTTTATGAAGTGATTTGTTGTGTAATGTCTTCATTGCTTTATTGATTGATTGATTGATTAATGTATTCATTGCTTTATTGATTGATTGATTGATTAATGTCTTCATTGCTTTATTGATTGATTAATGTCTTCATTGCTTTATTGATTGACTTGTTGATTAATGTATTCATTACTTTATTGATTGATTGATTGATTAATGTGTTTTGTACTTTATTGATTGACTCATTGATTAATGTCCTGATTACTATATTGATTGATTGATTTGTTATCAACAGACTGAGGGGGGAGCATGAGTCTCTGATGAAGCAGGAGAAAGAACAGAGTGACTTCATAGAACAGCTCGTCCTGCAGAAATAATTAATTTAATTATTAATAAATAATTTAGTGAATTTAATTACTAATAAATAATTACTCCGTTTAATTATTAATAAATAATTTAGTGAATTTGAAACAAATGGAAGTCCCAATTAGATGATTGGTTGGTGGTGTGGTATAGGGACAGGGAGGATTTGAGACAGTGTATTTATATCCCGACCCTGGTTAAACTGGGCTTCAAGGGATGATGATGATGATGATGATGATGATGATGATGATGATGATGATAATGATGATGATGATGATGATGATAATGATGATGATGATGATAATGATGATGATGATGATGATGATAATGATGATGATGATGATGATGATGATGATGATGATGATGATGATGCTGATAATGATGATGATGATGATGATGATGATGATGATGATGATGATGATGATGATGATGATGATGATGATGATGATGATGATGATGAATTTAGTGAATTTGAAAATCTTTAATTGTAAAGTTTTCTAGTATTTTTTGTTTTCAATTATTCATGTATTGGTCTTACTGGTCATATTTTATCTGTTACACTGCATCGACTAATTGTGTCTTTTATATTGTCGTAAACATTATTTATGTAATTATTGTGTTCTCAGTTTTTTGCCTAAAGACGTTTGTTTTTATTGTATTATTTGTTGTTATCTGATAGATTTTTGTTTTTAATACCCTAAGGCAGCTCCCTGTAGAATCTGTGACTCCTAATTTCATATCCACTTGTTTTTTTTATTTCCTGTGTACTTTAAATAACATTCCTACTGACATTTATTTAAATTTTCTATCTTTAGATAAGACAAAATGATCGGCCTCAGGATTTGCTTGAAATCTTGTGCTATATAATAATTAATTACTCACTGCTAATCTGTTATATTCCTTACATGATGTCGTTTTCAATAGAGTTATTGTAACAATTAGGTACAGAAATGTCTAAACTTAGGCCTGTAGTTTTGCCTTAAAATAAAATAAAATTGACTTCGGGTTTTTTTTCTTCAGACCTGGATCATGTTTATAGGACAATGTACTATTTGAATCAAAGTGCAATATTGTATTGAGATTAAAGCATTCCTATAATTGTTAACAATTAAAGTGGCAAATCTTTCTATTAGTGATTCTCTCGTGCCAGGATTTTGTCTGCAGACAAAACCTACTCGACATAACTCTACTGATTCGTCGTCAGTTATTCCTGATTTCTACTAAATATTGGCATCAGAAACTTGTTGACTCTTCAAATAATTGAATGTTTGCTTGATTAATCTGTTCAATCTTCATTCGTGAACGTTAAATCCTTATGGATTCATTTACTTATTTAGTAATTTATCCTGAAATATTTTAGTATCGTAGGTCTATTTCTAAAATAATTTCTTGTATAATGTGATGTAATGATACATTTGACAATATTAGTGAGGAGAAATACGTATTTCTGTTATGCAACTCTGCAGCTGTTAGTGTTTGTATGTGTGTGTGCGCGCGCGCGTGTGTGTGTATTTGCTCTGAATATACGTGTATAGCATTTAGCATATCTAACGTTTGTTTATGACTCTCTCATTTCTATTATAGTCAATCTGCTCCAATCTTATCTAAGTAGTTCAAATCTTAATTTCTCATCCGCTGTGTTCATAAAATGCAAAACCGAAGCATAATGAAGACAATGGAAAAACCTCCTCGAATGCCCTATTTACCTTGGCTATGTTGAGCTTTTCCCGTTTTATGTCATAATCATTTTAGAATAAACAAACCGTAAACAACATGCGCAGTAAGAGGCGACTGGTATTAGAATGAGGAAGGCAATTAGAGACCAGCCCAGAAGCTGCATGTATATTATTTTCGAAAGTTACGACAATTGTAGGGTTTTGAAAGATCTCTTGTGATGAGATTTACCTGTTTATCAATGGATTGCTCGTGGGCTGAGTGAAAATAGAATGCGAATAGTAATGTGTCTTGAAGCTCCCAATTGGCAGAATAAATGAGAGAGAGAGAGAGAGTTCTTACAAGTTCCGTGAAATTTACATATCGATTGATCGATGGACTAATTGTTTATCGATTGAGTTAATTATTTTGATTGATGATTTGACGAATAGATTTGTTGATAGATCGATACGTTGGCTAGATCGAAAGACGGTATTGATTAGTTGATAGTTTGGTTGTTGATTGATCATTAAAAGATTGATTAATTGATTGATTGTCGAATTAATATCTACGTTTTCTTTACACTAATTCTACGTTGGGCTGTTGGTGACGTCCCTGCAACACTAGAAGATGTTGTTGCTGTTGACCCCTGTGACGTGGCAGTTGGCAGAGAGCCAATCCTATCTATACTACCGCTATTCTTCGATCCCTCCAACTTTTCCAACTTCTTCCACAGTTCCTCCTTCTCCAGCCTTCGCTTCTTCTCCAGAGCAAGCTCAGCCCTGAGCCCAGTGGTAAGCTCATCAAAGAGCCTCCCGTCCATGCTCATAAAGAGCTTGAGCACGTTGTAGACCATGGTTAGGATAGACTGGTTCCAGTGTTCCTTAGAGATCCGGTACAGCGCCGGGAACATAATCGGCATGATGATAGAGACGTTTGATCTGATCTGACCCACCAGGAACTCATTGCTGAAGAACGCTAGAGACCTTTCAGCCACCTGTAACATTACACCAGATAAATATAGATCTAGCTGGAGAATTCCACCAGTAAAATATAGATCTACCTGGAGCATTCCACCAGTAAAATATAGACCTACCTGTAGCATTCCACCAGTAAAATATAGATCTAGCTAGAGCATTCCACCAGTAAAATATAGATCTAGCTAGAGCATTCCATCAGTAAAATATAAGCTTATATGTAGCGTTACACCAGTAAAATATAGACAAATTTCTCTCAACCGTCTGAAATAGTCAACGCATAGAATAACACATTGATTGATTGATTGATTGATTGATTGATTGATTGATTGATTGATTGACCTGGAAGTGTTGACTAGCCACACACAGAGCTATTTGACGGAAGAGTGGCTCAGCGATGGCTCTGAACTCTGATTGCTCCACGACGTCGAGTATTTCCTCCACCTCACTCAGAAAGATGACTTCCTTGTGCGAACAGGACCGCGGCCAAAACCTGGTGCATATAACAAGTGGCATCAACTGCGCTGATATCTATCACTTTTAATATCACATGTTAAATACTTTTGGCAATTTTGTCAATTTCTCTATAACGAGTCAAATGAATGTCCGAGAATTTACTCTCAGATCAGCGCGGCTGGGATTCGAATCCACGAGGGTTCAATTCACCTCAGGATCTGTCAATTAAAACTTAATGACGTTATCTACACCTCAAATCATTGCGCTATTGAGACATTCATGCACCATAACTTGGCCAGAACCTGGTGGACTACAACTAGGTGGGATCAAGATTTGGGTCAGAATCTCCAGTAGACTAACGCATTGTAATGAATACAAAGATTTGAAATAAAATGTGAATTATGGTTTATATTTTAAGTTAAAGCCCTTGATAGGCAAATATATAGTCCCAATATAAAGTTGCTATAGACCTAACATAGAGACCTAAAATGTAGGCTAACATCTGTAGTAGAGTTAATCGAGTGAGACGTCAGTTGTAATTGATGTGTAGTGATGTGTGCTGTGGGGACGTCCCTGACATCATACCTGGATGAGAAAACGGACATTAAACCTTTATTATTATTACTATTATTATTATTAATATTGCTAATTGTATTTTTATTTTTATTTTTTACCCGGTGTAAAGAACCTGGGGTTTGATAAAAACGATTCAAGCAATACGTGCTGAATCGCCGCCCGGCTACTCGAGGTCATCAATCGGCTTAAAAGATTTGATGAAGCAGACTGCATTAAATCTTTGCAAAGTCATGGAAAGCCTTTGCCAAAGAAAAGATGTCTCTCGCTTATCGCCGGTTTGCTCTGCAATAAGTCTGCCTATGCCATTAATAAAGTCACCTCCTTCGGGATTCATCCGGCCCATGGTTTCAATGGCCACCGGAACAACTTCATATCTTAAGGACAGATCACGGTATTTATCCAACTTCCTAGAGGCGGCATGAACAACAGCTCCACCGGCTGTGACTGAAGTCGTATTCAGGTAGGAGTTTGTCATAGTGTCAATGACCGTGACGTCCCATACGGCACATTAATGCCCTGATGCAACGGTAAAAGTCATGCCGTTCGGACGCTTTCCGTCTGATCTGGACAACCCACTTGGTTCCTTAGAGGAAGGGATGCCTGCTCTTGAAAGTGCTCGCCATATTATTATTATTATTATTATTATTATTATTATTATTATTACTATTAACTGATTGATTCAAACCTGATGAGAGACTTGATCACAGGTAGCGTCAGCGTAGGATCTTTCTCCAGGAACTGCACTACACAGTATGTCAGCTGATTAAAATAGAGGTGAAGTGATTTTCCCTTGTGTAGTGGCATCAACACCTGCCGATATCAATCATTCGTTCATTCATTCATCCGTTCAGTAAATTTAATTGTATCAATAGAGAAGTAAATCAGTGGATATTTCTCAACTTATTGAAATGGAGGAGAATCAGTAATTTCCTGTGCATCATAAATATAGTGTAGTATGAGTACAGTAGTACCTGATAGTGTAGTATGAGTACAGTATCAACCAATCAATGAAATGAACACAATGCATCGTGTACTTTAAAGTCGTACAGATGATTTAACGAGGTATCATTGGTGACAGCTTTATCAGTTTTTGTGTCACCAGAAAGGGGTTTTAGGCACCCAGTGTATATGCTCGCCGGCTTGATTTTGACTCAATAGTGCTCGATGTTGTCACTGATGACTGTAGCTCTCTAATTGTTGTTGCTGTTGTTGTAACAACCCTTCGTTGTGTCACGTGCTAATAAGGCAGCCTCCGGGCTCAGTGTTTGACTCTGTAGCTTTCTTTCCCGTGTTATGCCCGGGTGTGGTTGGACCACTGCGGAATAGGACAACCGCAATCTGCCGCGTGTACGTAAGAGGCGACTAAGGCAGGAGCTGAGGAAGGCAGAGGAGACCCACCTCACCATGAAATTTTTCTTCCAGGATTAAATGGTAATTAATCCATCTAACTGAGGAAGGTAATGAGAAAGCACCTTAGAAGCCATACTTTTCCCAAGCTATAGGCTACACAAGGTATGGATAAGGCATAGACTTTGTGCAGGGATTAACTTGCTGATCTAAGGAGTGCTCGTATAGAGCGAGAAAGCAGACTTTGAGTATGAATATGTACCCTGAACCTGCCCATTGGCAGTGCACTGAAGAGAGAGAGAGAGAGAGAGAGAGAGAGAGAGTGAGAGAGAGATGCTACAATAATTACCACTGAGTACTAATGTTAAGGGAAGCCCTATCTAAATGATTAGTATTAAAGGAATCCCTAACCCTGAGCAGGAATTGCTGATGTTCAGATTTGAGAGGCAGCGCGAAACCGTTGATGATGCTGCCCAATATCTCGAGCAACTCCGATATACCGTTACACTGTTCTGTCTCATAGATAAACCTGTCCACAACAATACCTAGCACCGTAACACTACCTGCGTCCATAACAATATCTAACACTGTTACACTGTTATGTCTCATAAATAAACCTGCATCCACCGCTTCTGATTGATTGATTGACTACCGGTTTACTGATTGCTTGATTGATTGATTGACTTCTTGACTGATCGGTTGATTGGCTGACTGACTGATTGATTAATTGATTGATCCTTTGATAGATTAATTGATGTATAGATTGATTGATTGACTGAGAGAGAGTTTAAGTTTATTTCAGAATCACACGCCACTACAATATTACATACAAGTTATTTGAAGTCCAAAATAATATTCATGAATTCATATCAGAATAAATATTTCAGTCAAAAACACAAAGCTATGTCATACTCACAACGCATTCCTTAATTTTCCTTAAATAAACATTGGTGGAACTGATTGCCTGTATGTTTTCAGGGAGCATATTCCGCAAATGGGAACATATGTAACTGGTAGTTCTTTTTCCATAGTTAGTATTTGTATGAAGTTTGTATAAACTCAACCGTTTCCTCATATGATCTAATGGGAAAGACTGACCTTAGAAAGATTTTTTGATGCTCTTACGTTTAATAAAAGCTTTAAGTGAGAAGAACTTGATTGATTAATAGATAGATAGATTGATTGATTGATTGATTGCATGATTGATTAATTGATTGATTGATTAACTGACCTGAGGAAGATGTTGTTGATACTCTTACGTATTGTTAGGAATTTGATTGATTGATAGATAGATAGATAGATAGATAGATTGATTGATTGATAGATGGATGGATGGATGGATGGATGGATGGATGGATGGATGGATGGATGGATGGATGGATGGATGGATGGATGGATGGATGGATGGATGGATAGATAGATAGATAGATAGATAGATAGATAGATAGATAGATAGATAGATAGATAGATAGATAGATAGATAGATAGATAGATAGATAGATACATAGATACATAGATACATAGATGCATAGATAGGCTGATTGATTGATTGATTGATTGATTGATTGACTGATTGACTGATTGATAGATTAACTGACCTGAGGAAGATGTTGTTGATACTCTTACGTATAAAAGCTCGCAGTGTTAGGAACTTGCCGTATATCCTGTGCAGTATCGTCTTCAGACAATCTCTCTCTCTAGGGTCCTCAGAGTCAAACAGCTCCAGCAACTGTCACGTGCAGTCAACGCAAGGTCTATTTCAGGTTTTATGTTTAGACTTATATCAGTAGAGCTGTCATGTGCAGTCAACGTAATGTCTACTTCAGGTCTTTATGTATGGACTTATATCAGTAGAGCTATCACGTGCAATCAACGCAAGGTCTATTTCAAGTTTTTATGTTTAGACTTACATGTATATCAGTAGAGCAGTCACGTGCAGTCAACGCAAGGTCTATTTCAGGTCTTTATGGAGGCCTATCAGTATATTCTCTACTCGATGTATTCTAACGCAGCTCCTGGAATTGATGTGAATCAAAAAAGCTAATGTTAACGTCGATTTTCTCACTCGAAAGCGATGTCAGTGACGGGAGAGCCCAGGATTTGAACCCCGCACATACTGATTAATTCAACACAATTAGCTCCTGCCCAGTAAATGATAGTCGAAGCTGAGGAAGGAATAGGGGCCCACCTTGTCGAAAGCATACCCCTAAGAAAAGAATGGTCAAATCGAATATCTTACCCCCTTTTTTATTACGTTTAGTTTCACACATGACATGTGGAGTATTGTTTTACGTTCTTTTGATAGTTTTCTAGTAGTTTTTTTGTAGTTTTCGTTATTTCCTCCATTCCTCTCCATGGTTATTAGTAATAGTTGCCTTTTGTTGGCGCATCAATTGCAGTCGGCTCGGATTTAGGAATAGCCTTCCTCGCAATTTTTTATTCATATCTGTCAACACTCGGTCTTCGAACGTGGTCACCTACAAAATTCTAACCGGGCGCGATGGAGCTTAACTTCAATCAATTGGCGAGCAACTTAACCGAGTGCGCTAAATTTGGCCCCAGACATTACCACTGGCTAACAGCCAAACCAGACAACACAACTTCTTCAAGAGATCTAATTGTGTTGTCCAAAGTCTACTCTAACAGCTAGTGAAATACACTGGTAGCCTGATTTAGGCTTGATTTAGGTTTAGTCTTCTATTTAGTTCACTGAATGTCTAAATAGCGCAATGGTTAGAGCAGTAGATAACGTCATGAAGTTTTAAATGACAGATCCTGAGGTGAATTAAACTCTCGTGGGTTCGAATCCCAGCCGCGCTGATCTGAGAGTAAACTCTCGGACATTCATTGGACTGGCTACACGGAAAAAGGACAAATTTGCCTAACGGATTAAACATGTGATATTAAAAGTGATAGATATCAACATAGTTGATTATTTCACTATAATGCATGTTTACTTTTTACTGCCATCATTAACGATATCACTCATACGGATAACTTTTGTGTACAAAATCTTCTGATGTCTTCTCACCTTTAAGATGAACTTGTGGTCGATGAACTTCTTGGCCAAATTCTGCTGAAACTCTGAGCTCTCTAGAAACCGTAGCAACACCTCGTAGACCAGCTGTGACAACAAAACATGAGCTGTGACAACAACAACATCAGCTGTGACAACAACAACACGAGCTGTGACAAAGAAACACAACATGAGCTGTGACAACAACAACATGAGCTGTGACAACAACATGAGCTGTGACAGCAGCAACATGAGCTGTGACAACAACAACACGAGCTATGACAGCAACAACACGAGCTGTGACAAAAACAACATGAGCTGTGATAACAACAACATGAGCTGTGAAAACACAACCTGAGCAACGATTGATAACGACTGGTTGATTGATTGATTGATTGATTAGTTGATTGACTGATTGATTGATTGGTTGATTGACTGATTGATTGATTGATTGATTGATTGATTGAATAGTCAGACCTGTAGATGAGGCCAGCTGGGTTCAAGGTTAGGTTCATCATCATCAGGGTCAAGGTCACCTGGGTGGATAGGTGGAAAGATCCTGAAGATATTGGATGAGACCATTCGAATGAGCTCTGAATAGACTGGCTCAGAGAAGACAGTCTTATCTGATAGCATGTACTCTACTATCTCACTCAGTGCCTGCCTCTTTATCTACTCATCGTCATCATCATCATCATCATCATCATCATCATCATCATCATCATCGTCATCGTCATCGTCGTCATCGTCATCGTCATCGTCATCGTCATCATCGTCATCGTCATCGTCATCATCATCATCATCATCGTCATCGTCATCATCATATAGACCGGCTCAGTCTTATCTGAAAACATATACTCCACTATCTCACTATCTCAATTAGTCGAATAGGATGATTTATTGTGATTGATTGATTGTGATTTATTGATTGATTCTGGCAGATAAAACTGATTGATAAAGATGAGTGTAAGCAACATCAGCACTTCTTAAAACAGCTATATATTCGTACCCACACTCTACGGCTCCACAGCTTGACACTTTAACCATTGTGTCAATTAAGACATAGCGCTAGCTTGGAAACCTTGCAGATAGATTTCGATTTCTTCAGATTGATTAATCTCACCTCTTTATTATTCACATGGCTTGCTGGATCATCAAAGTTAAACACGACAGAGCACTGCCGCAGCTTCTCTATCAGCAGGGGTCCCACTTCTGCTCTAGTCGCCTCTTTGAGTAGAGGCAGCGCCTGCAATTCTGTTCCCGGGGCGGCGACGTGGAAGCGGGAGGTGCTCTGACGGGGTCGCAGTGTGCGCTGAACCCCCGCCCCGCCGAATAGCTCCGTCTTGTCGTAGAATGGCTTCATTGGTCGATGTTAACTTGTGCGTAGTGTAGGGATAAATCTACTGGTTGTCGTTGTTCTTACTTCGTTAAATGTATCAATAAATCACTTAAATCATTTTTATTGAATCATTCAATAAAAATGATTAATAATTAAAATCATTTAATAAAAGCTTACAATATTTTCATTAAATAAGTGAAATATTGCGCTGAAATTTAAAATAAATTATATCATAGAGTTCAATGATTCTATTCGATTTTCGACTGAAATCGAAAATTGAGACGAGCCGTTGGCTTGTTGGCAAGTTGTTCTACAGCGGATCAGCAGTAGATGCAGGGTTCTAATCCAGTGCCTTCCCCGTCACTAAGATTCTACTGAACAAGAAGCTAACTGACGTTATATTTGGCTTCTTCTTTTATTGGAATTATTTGAGTAAATAATAGAATTGAATCATCAAATTAATGGCGTTGCTTAATATTTAACTGCTTCTTTTATAGCATATTGTATTGTATTACTATAACCGATGATAGGAAATGTGAGACAGAAATATTCAGTAGGATTGCACAAGCAAAAGCGGCCTTTGGTAGTAGAAAAGAACTATTAAAAAAAGTCTCAAGAAAGACACAAAGATAAGGATAGTGAAAACTTTGGTTTGAACCACGTTATTATATGGGTATGAAACATGGACCTTAATGAAGGAAGATATTAGGAAACTGGACGCATTGGAAATGTGGATTTGGAGAAGAATGGAGCGGATTAGCTGGACCCAAAAGGATACAAATGAGGAAGTCCTGGAGAGAGTTGGCACAGATAGACAGTTGATAAATGTATTAATAAATAGGAAGAAGAGATGGATAGGACACATTCAAAGGGGGGAAGGTCTATTAAAAGAGGTCATAGAAGGTAGAATGGAAGGAAAAAGAGTCAGAGGCAGGCCGAGATTAGGTATGTTAGATGATTTAAAGACCCACTCATATGTGGAAATGAAGACGAAGGCGGAAGACAGAGAAGAGTGGAGGCGTTATGTACCATGGACCTGCCAGTAGGCAGTGCACTAAGAGAGGTATTGCATTATATTCCATTGCTTTGTTTGTGTGCCTTCTATCGTAGTACTGTAAGAAATGGATTTATTACAACAGTATATACTAGACTACGGGTATACAGTAATTATGAACCTATATGCTCATCGCTGCTGAATTATGTCTATGGCTGGATAATGTGGGAGAGGTATAATTTTAATTACGGTTAACAATTATATTTACTGTATAATTAGATTAACAATTATAATTACTGTATAATTAGGTTAACAATTATAATTACTGTATAATTAGGTTAACAATTATAGTTACTGTATAATTAGGTTAACAATTATAATTACTGTATAATTAGGTTAACAATTATTTATTATTTATTGTTTGTAGCGTCATAAAAAATTAGATCAAAGACACTGCACTTATTCTAAATAAACAACGCCCTGTTATATACCCTGTGCTGAATATTGTACAGTTATATAGGCCTATACATACATACATACATACATACATACATACATACATACATACATACATACATACATACATACATGCATACATACATGCCTACGGATCCAAGGACCTCAGGAATATTGAAGAAGAAACTTAACACAAAATGCATACAATCTGGCGAAAAGAATGCAAAATATACACACCTTGTAACAATTCAATCATTAATCAATACACTAAAAAATTAATTGGCCATCAAGAGAGCGCAGGCAGTTCTATCTATATATAGTTGAACACCTATTATAGTCAGAGTTATGATGAAGAGTCATATGTACAAAAAACAAAAAACAAAAAAAACACAATTTCATGCCGTTGTGCTTATAACTAACGCACCAAAATACGTGCATCCACTTATCGACATGTTTATTGATGTAGGCATATCTGTGTTTTCCTTTAATACCAATCGTTGGACTGCTTTTCCGGTTAATGGAATTGCATATATTGATGACACCTTTTTGTTTTTTTATAGTCCTATTGATCTAAGCAGTGCTCTTATAGAGCGAGAAAGCAGACTTTGAGTATGAATATGTACCTTGAACCTGCCCCTTGGCAGTGCACTGAAGAGAGAGAGATAGTCGGCTTCACTTTTGATCCAAATAATGCTCGATGCTGTGTCATTGGCAAGCATAGTGAAAGCAGTGCTGCAGTTGCTGTTGTTGTTATCGTGTTGTTACTTTGCATCAGCGTCTTCTGGCTGAAGCACTACGGCCATGTTATTTTGTTGTTTACTGATGTATGTGTCAAAAATTGCTCTTAACTCTCGTCAACTTGTGCAGTAAATGTAATATAAATATTTTTATTTATTTATTTTTGGCAATATATTTATCCTAAAATACGCCGCAGGCTTTGCGAGAGTAGTAGCCAATACTACTATCTGTTACTATAATACTACTGTGAGTTAAGATTTAATCACCTTTAGCATTTATTGAAAGCAAAATTTTACAAAATTGCCTAGATTTACTGGTAACTGCGTCAGCTGTTCATTGTTTACTTTATAGTTTTATATTTTCGTATGATTTTTCAGTTTTTGTCTAATTCCATATGTTAATTATTTGTTATGTTGTATTTGTCAATGAACGTCAAACTGTCTTGTGTTTGTCTTAAATGTTTCTAATTTCTGAGCCTGAAAACAAATCATAGTACTAATTTTATGTAGTTACCATATTTTTTTCTTCGTTAATTTTGAAGAGAAGAATATATTAATAAGTAAAAGTTTTAAGAGTAGTAAATGCAGTTAGCAATTTATTGTGATGAGGCCTTTATTTTGTCGTGAAATATGCAAGAATTATCTAGTTTTTATTTTAAGGTGATGAATAAGAGAATTTATAACAGTTTCTATTGTTTGAAACAAAAAGCGGTCGGAAAATTGGTAAAACCCGATTATCTAAATTGCAATATAGAGGCGTCGAAACTTCATTCGGACTCTTAGAGAAATTCATGGCTAATAAATTCTTCTGTTTTTACCCTTGAACGATAACTTATTTAATATACCTGGAGGATTTAAATAATACCATTCAAAAATATCTAATTCACTAGCAGGCTTCTGACCTTTATATTAAACCTGTAACTCTGAATTTGAAATTGTTTGTTTGTAGAATTTAGAGGTCGAGTATTGTAGCAAATAAGAAATTGTAGGTTACAATTTGAAGCAATGAATCCTGAATAGTAAGTGATGCTTTTAAATATCTTCTACGTTTTTACCTTACTTATTTAAGTGTCTTCTACCTGTGTACCTTACTTATTTAAGTGTCTTGTACCTGTGTACCTTACTTATTTAAATGTCTTGTACCTGTGTACCTTACTTATTTAAGTGTCTTGTACCTGTGTACCTTACTTATTTAAGTGTCTTGTACCTGTGTACCTTACTTATTTAAGTGTCTTGTACCTGTGTACCTTACTTATTTAAGTGTCTTATACCTGTGTACCTTACTTATTTAAATGTCTTTTACATGAACGCCTTACATATTAAAATGTCTTTCACCTGTATACCTGTATGCATTTAAATGTCTTCTACCTGTACATGTATACATGACATTTAAATGTCTTCTACCTGTACATGTATACATTACATTTAAATGTCTTCTACCTGTACATGTATACATTACATTTAAATGTCTTCTACCTGTACATGTATACATTACATTTAAATGTCTTCTACCTGTACATGTATACATTACATTTAAATGTCTTCTACCTGTACATGTATACATTACATTTTAAAATCTGAGTAAATTTAATTATGCATTTGTTAACTTTTGATTCATACTTAAACAACCTCTTATAGTAAGACATTTGATTAAATATCCTTTGCAATTAATATTGCAATTAATTAGTAATTAATTAATTGCTAACAAATTAATAATAATTAACTGTGCATCTTTCATGTATGAAACTTAAGAGTAACTGATGTTATATATTGATATCGGCAACTTTATGCATTGGAGTTAAATATGTTCGTTTGACAGATTTTTTGGATTTTGGAATTTACACCTCTTTGGATCTTCCTTTTGCTCACGGGCTTTGATTTGTCTCAATTCTGCACAATGTTGTCATGGACGACAGTAGCACTCTAATCACTGTCACTATTATTGTTATTGAGTTTTACCTTTAGGAATGTTTTTGCGTTGTGCAGCATTTATCAAAAGTTTGTTGTGTTGTTGTTGCAGTGACTATCTCTTCAAGCTCCTCCTTATTGGAGATTCCGGCGTGGGGAAATCCTGTCTGCTTCTGAGATTTGCAGTGAGATTCTTTTATTTATTTAGCATATTTATTCAATTTGACTCGAGCAGATCTATTTCATAGAACTATTTATTAATGTAGAGGTTTGTTTCTATAATTTATATGATACAATTTACATGGTATATATACATTTGGACATAAGGAGGAAGGTGGAAGACAGTGAAAAGTGGAGGCATTATATACCATGGACCTGCCAGTAGGCAGTGCACTAAGAGAGAGATATATATATATACATACACATTACATATACACATAATTTACATTTACAATTTAATTTGACTGGCAGTTTAACCAGTGCTTTGATAAATGAACATGTAGATGAATTTGTGAAAAGATAGTCTGAGATAATTTTTCTTTGCCTGCCTTTTGTGTCCTAGTGTTTTAATGAGCTCTTATGAAACACACAGAGTTGTCTGTTAGCTACATCAGAGCGTTCATTACGAGATTCCTGATCATATACTGAATATTCTTCAGATTTGATTGATTGATTGATTTATGATTTATTTGATTTCTCTAATTGTCATTTCTATACAGGATGACACATACACTGAGAGCTATATTAGCACCATAGGGGTCGACTTTGTGAGTATTGCTTTCTTTGTCTATTAGTCACATTTAATTTCTGAAAAATATGTCTCGTGT
>CAJHZI010000295.1:267500-295000 GCA_905160935.1 Enchytraeus crypticus | reverse complement strand
ACCTTATGTAACCTATAGCTTGGAAAAAGTATGGCTTCTGAGGTGGTTTCCCTTTGCCTTCCTCAGTTAGATGGATTAATTATCATTTAATCCTGGGGGAAATATTTCACAGTGAGGTGGGTCCCCTCTTGCCATTCTCAGCCTCAGGTCCTGCCTTAGTCGCCTCTTACGGACACGCAGCAGATTGTTTGTGGTTACCCTATTCAGCTGTGGTCTAACCACACCCGAGCACAACACGAGATTGTTTTATCAATGTTGTTTTAGATCATTATCTAACAGTTGAGTTATTGTTTGATTGATTGGTCGATTGATTAATTGAATCGTTGAAAGATTGATAGATTAGTCATTTGATTGATTGATAGGTCGATTGAGTGATTTACTTATTGCTCGATTGATTGATTGATTCATTAATTGATTGATTGATTTATTGATTGAATGATTAATTAGTTAATTAATTGATTGATTTATTGATTGATTAATTGATTGATTGATTAATTGATTGATCGATTGATTGATTTATTGATTGGTTGATTGATTGATTGATTAATTAATTAATTGATTGATCGATTTACTTATTGCTCGATTGATTAATTGTTTAATTGATTGATTAATTGACTGATTGATTGATGCAGGAGTTTGCTGATCAGATGGGTATAGGGTTGTTGGAGACAAGTGCTAAAAACGCCACTAATGTGGAGCAAGCCTTCCTCACAATGGCCGCAGACATACGCAACAGATTGGGACCTGGAACAGGCAATGCCGGTGCCGACACCGGAGTCAGGATTAACGCCAGTACACCAGTTAAACCTGCTGCTGGTGGAAGTTGTTGCTAGCACCAGTCTGCTGCTGGTGGTATTTGTGGCTAGCACCAGTCTGCTGCTGGTGGTAGTTGTTGCTAGCACCAGTTAAACCTGCTGCTGGTGGAAGTCTCTTGCGATGTTTTGAGAGGGGAACTCGATGTTAATCTTAATTGATTGATTTAATGCCTGATGTATTGATAGACACGTGGATGTAACATGTGTTTAGTGTAGGCATTTGTACACTTGCTTGTGGGTGTATATGTATGGGTTTATGTGTGTCTGTGTACTCGTGCTTGTGGGAGTGTATGTATGGGTTTATGTGTGTCTGTGTATGCGTGCGTGTGGGTGTATATGTATGGGTCTATTTGTGTCTGTGTATGCGTGCTTGTGGGAGTGTATGTATGGGTTTATATGTGATGTGTAAGTGTTTTTATTATGTGTGATGTGTGTCTGTATGTGTAATGTACGTGTTTATGTTTATGATCTTCTAGTGTTATATTCCCATGCACTTAGAGGTTCCTACACTAAGTTTAACTACAGTTTCCAGGCTATAAAGTACTGTTGGACGCAGCCGGGATTTGAACCCATGTTTTATAGAACCAGGATGCTAAATGCTCTGACATACAATCGCTTGGTTTATCCGCTCTTACATAATTGTGAAAGTGTTTGTGAGAGAGTTTAAAATGTCTGTCATTTACAACAAGTTAAACGTTGTTTAATAAATAGAGTTTAAATAAAGTTTAAATAGAGTTTACTTAGAGTTTAAATAGAGTTTAAATAAAGTTTACATAGAGTATAAATAGAGTTTAAATAGAGTTACATAGAGTTTAAATAGAGTTTAAATTGAGTTTAGAAAAACGTGTGTGTTGAACTCGTGTGGTGTCTCAATGGTAAAGTATTGAATATATCACACTCGCTAGTCCTGCATTCTAGTCTCCACAGATTTTGACAATACTGGTGCAGCTATTAACACTGCTTCACATTGTAATATAAGATGATTGAGGGAATAGTTAGAGCATAATGCAGTGCCATTAAGCATAATTTGAGGCTGGTCCAGTCACTGATGGTGCTTTAGGGAGGCTAAGATATCTTTAAACCTGTTGCGAATGTCGATCCTGTGATTACTGAATAGTTAAGTGAATGTTCATACCAATAATTAATAATTATTTACTAGTATTAGTTACTGCATTGAAATAATATTTAGCTTATGCCAAGTACTGACTTTATGATTAAATGATTGAGTAATTACCTAAATGATTGGGGTATTCATCCGTTAATTGACTGAATGGATTGATTTAGTAATTGACTTGCTATTGATTAGTGTAATTGACGCTAGATATATAATCACCGACAGTTGATAATTTTGTTTATTTTCACTTTCATTATTAACTCGTTTAATTTGTAATCTACTCGTATATTGGATGTCAAATCCACTCGTTGTGTTCTATTTATAATTGCTTAGTGCACTCTTCTCTTGAGATATCAACTCAACTTAGGCTATGATAGTCTGTAAAGAGATAGGCTGATAGACTTCTGTGGCTAGACTAATTATCAACTCCACTATTGACAGATCTTTTTCTAGATAATGTTATAATGATAGTAACGGCCTGGCTTTTGTGTTTATAAATAAGAATTCCGGCATGATGGAAACTTTTCTGTTTTCTTGATAGTAAATTTCACCTCATTTGCTTTAATTGATGTATGATTAGTTCATGTAATATATCATTACTATTGGTTCATGTAATATTATGCCTTTTCTTTTAGTTCATGTAATATTATGCCATTACTAGTATTACTATTAGCTAATGTAATATGCCATTACTATTAGGCTCATGTAATATTATGCCACTTATGTTTTATGCTCTACTTTGCAAGTTGACCCACTAATGGTTTATTGTATTTACTGATAAACCAAAGATGCTGCTTCATTTACTGTCATGCACTCCACGTACCTGCTTGTAGTTCTGAATGATAATATTACGTGTAATTAATCTGTTTCTTATTTAATAATTGTATCATCACAACTGTATCGACAGAATTCAACGATGTAGACTCCATTTTGTGTTATGTTGCTTTGGTGGCTTATTTGTATTTCTTGCCATTCTGTTGTAAATAAATAGAAAGAATTGTTCTGAGTTCATCCACTGTTAACTCCATTATATACCAAGAGGCTGTTTACTATAGTCCTCTCTCTATCTCTCTCTCTCTCTCTCTCTCTATCTCTCTCGCTCTCTAGTAACTACTAAAGACTAAGTTTATTTATCTGAAAATGGAAACATGATCATTTTGAAAGCATTTATTTACTGTCATGCACTTCACAAAACTGGAACTCATTTTCATGCGATTTATTTTATTTATTCATTTTTGGAAGTTTGATGAGAAATGTGAGACAGAAATATGCAGTAGGATTGCACAAGCAAAAGCGGCCTATAGTAGTAGAAAAGAACTATTAACAAAAAGTCTTAAGAAAGACACAAAAGATAAAGATAGTGAAAACTTTGGTTTGGACCACGCTATTATATGGATGTGAAACATGGACCTTAAGAAAGGAAGATATTAGGAAACTGGAGGCATTGGAAATGTGGATTTGGAGAAGAATGGAGAGGATTAGCTGGACTCAAAAGGTTACAAATGAGGAAGTCCTGGAGAGAGTTGGCACAGATAGACAGTTGACAAATATATTAAGAAATAGGAAGAAGAGATGGATAGGACACATTCTAAGGGGGGAAGGTCTATTAAAAGAGGTCATAGAAGGCAGAATGGAAGGAAAATGAGGCAGGGCAGGCCGAGATTAGGTATGTTAGATGATTTAAAGACCCACACCTGTGAAAATGAAGAGGAAGGCGGAAGACAGAGAAGAGTGGAGGTGTTATGTACAATGGACCTGCCTGTAGGCAGTGCACTAAGAGAGATTCATTTTTATTTATAGACGTTTTATAAAAGATGTTTACTGTGAAAAATTACCATATGTATTATTTCATTCGTTGTAGCGGCGCCACTGTGCATCATAAAATTAATTGTTTTGTGGCAGGCAACTGCAATATCCTTAAATATATGTCCTTAAAATGGAATATATCCTCTCGAGATATTCTATCTAGACATATATTAACTGTAAATTAAGACATATGTTTATCATCATTTGACAAGAAATAGAAATATAATTCTTTTTGTAATTATTTAAAACACCATTCTGTTAATAAATGATTAAATACGTAATAAATATATGCGAATAAGTAGAATATGGCTAGCCGGCAATAGAAGCACACATCCCTCCCCACTCTCCCACTAGGCTTTGTTTATTATGTGAACAGAGTTACCGCTTCATATTATAAAATGTCTATAGTCATTTTTTCTGTTAGTTCATTGGATTCTAAGCTGAAAGCTATCATCACCGGGGAATAAATGGAGTTTACAGGAGGGGAGGGGGGGGGGGGCAAACCTTTGGACTAGGAGTGGAGCACTTGCCCCTTAGTTAATGAGTTAAACGAGGCTTCAAGATCTCTTATCTCCCATGTAGGTCTACATGTAGGTCTACATGCTAGTATAGACATTAGTCGTCCTCTACGGATGCCTATAGATGTTGATTGGTCACTTCAGAGATTTTCTTTTGGCATTCACATAGCTGAGTTATTAATCAGATCACGGAATGGATGGAGGAAGGGAAAGGTGATGGATTGGGAGAGCTAAGTGGAGTCAATTAGACGTGAGCTCTGGGTGAACTCACGACGTTATAACTTCTGAGCTCACTCTAGTCGTGTTGTCGATAAACTAAATGGCATCAAGCACTCTTTGATGTCACTGATCGACTCTTTTATATCATATGAACTAAATTTAAATGTCTTTTCTCCACTACAGAGTTCTGTCGGTAAGATACTCGACCGCGAATCAGTATATGCGGGGGTTTAAATCCTGGGCTCTCCCGTCACTGACATCGCTTTCGAGTGAGGAAACTGACGTTAACCGTAGCTTTACCAGCTTTTTACATTGTTTGCTTGAAGAGTGTAGGGATAAGCAATGCTATAACGATCTACATGCTTGTATTAGACGTGAACTAAAGCTACATGTAGAGTATTGCAGACGAGTAGAATGAGCTTACATTGAAGTAAACTGAACCTGTGTTAAATAGAATACGAGTGGGTTAGTATCTGGAATACATTTAATATAGAATACGAGTGGATTAGTATCTGGGATACATTCAGTATAGGATACGAGTGGATTATTAACTGGAATACATTCAGTATAGAATACGAGTGGATTATTAACTGGAATACATTCATTATAGGATACGAGTGTCTTATTAACTGGAATACATTCAGTATAGGATACGAGTGTATTATTAACTGCAATACATTTAGTATAGAATACGAGTGTATTAGTATATGGAATACATTTAGTATAGAATACGAGTGTATTAGTATATGGAATACATTTAATATAGAATACGAGTGTATTAGTATCTAGAATACATTTAATATAGAATACGAGTGGATTAGTATCTGGAATACATTTAATATAGAATACGAGTGGATTAGTATCTGGAATACATTTAATATAAAATACGAGTGTATTAGTATCTAGAATACATTTAATATAGGATACGAGTGGATTAGTATCTGGAATACATTTAATATAGGATACGAGTGGATTAGTACTGGAATACATTTAATATAGGATACGAGTGTATTATTATCTGGAATACATTTAATGTAGAATACGAGTGTATTAGTATCTAGTATACATTTAATATAGGATACGAGTGGATTAGTATCTGGAATACATTTAATATAGGATACGTGTGTATTATTAACTGAAATACATTTAATGTAGAATACGAGTGGATTAGTATCTGGAATACATTCAGTATATGATACGTGTGGAGTATAACTATAAAACATTCAATACTCACGCCTGAACTTTAGTCATCACAAAGATGAGTATATCAACGAGGTATGATACGAAATACACAGTCTGCATTTAAACAAGTTCTTCTATTGCTAATTATTAAGTAGTAGTCCTTTATATATCTTTTTTTAATAGGAGTTCTTGAGGGATCTCGATGATTGATTAATTGTGTAGAAGGTTATCAGAGTACGGAGCACGCTGTACTTGGCTACAGAACTCTAAGTTCTTGAGAGATCTCGATGATTGATTGATTGAGTGTTTGATTGATTGATTGATCGAGTAGAAGGTAATCAGAGTACGGAGCACGCTGTACTTGGCTACAGAACTCTAAGTTCTTGAGAGATCTCGATGATTGATTGATTGATTGATTGATGACTGATTGACTGATTGATCGAGTAGAAGGTTATCAGAGTACGGAGCACGCTGTACTTGGCTACAGAACTCTAAGTTCTTGAGAGACCTCAATGATTGATTGATTGACTGATTGATCGAGTAGAAGGTTATCAGAGTACGGAGCACGCTGTATTGATCGAGTAGAAGGTTATCAGAGTACGGAGCACGCTGTACTTGGCTACAGAACTCTAAGTTCTTGAGAGATCTCGAGGCTGATAATGTCGACTCTGATATCATTGATGAGGAGCTGAGACTACTGCAAGAGGGAGGACCTATCAGGTACCTGATGATTAATCAATAAATAAAATCAATCAATCTATCAATCAATCAATTAACCAATCAATCAGTCAATCAGTCAGTCAGTCAATTAATTAATAAATCAATCAGTCAATCATCAGTCATTGAATCAATCTGCAAAAGGGCGAGCTTATCAGGTGCCGTTGCTAATTAAAGAACCGTATAGTGTTGTATTGTATTGCATTGCGTTGCATTGTATTATCTTGTATTGAGTTTTTTTGTTGTATATTGTATTGAATTGTATCCTAGCGTATTGCATTGCATATTATTGTATTGTATTTTATCATATCGTATCGTATTGTATAACGTTTTATTGTGTTGTATTGTATAGAAGCATTTAGTATTTCATTGTATTGCATTGTATAGTATTGTATTGTAATGTATCGTATTGTCTTGTATTGTATCGTATAGTATCGTATTGTATTGTATTATATTTTATTTATGTGTTTTTAGCTGGAGGGAGCGGATAGTGAAGTTTCTAGAGAGCAACCCCTGGCAAATCTTCACTTGTCTGCTCGTTCTGATCGATGCTGTCGTGGTCGTCGCTGAAATTCTCCTCGATCTTAATGGGCTTAGAAGTGAGTCAATCAATCAATCAATCAATCAATCAATCAATCAATCAATCAATCAATCAATCAATCAATTAATCACTCAATCAATCAATTAATAATCAATCAGTCAGCCAATCATTCAATAAATCAATCAATCCATTCATCGTTCAATTATTTAATCAAAAAAGAAATCAATCAAGCTATCAATCAATAAAACAACCAATTATCAATAAATTAATCAAGCAAGCAATCTATCAATCAATCAATCAGGTTATCAATCAATCAATTAAATAATTATCAATAACTATCAATCTATCAATTGAATAATTGTTAAATCAATCAGCCAATTAATAAGCAATCAAGCAATATTATTCTCAAGCAGAAATTGATCGAGAATTGAGGGATCTAGAGTTTATCAATACATCATAAAATAAATAAGTATAAATAAATATAACTTCCACAGAAAATTTAGTCACAATTGTAAATAAGAGCGAAACAAAAACCGAATATTAGCCTATTAATAAAATTAAGAAATGAAAATTTGATATCTTTCATTCTACATGTATACGTTATTGAGCGATTGCTTTATTGGTTTAAGGCTAAAACTAAAAAGCTAAAGTTATCGTCTGATTCCTCACTCGAAATCCGGGTCAGTGACGGGCGAGCACAGGATTCGAACCCCACACACTGATCCGCGGTCGAATATCTTACCAACATCGCCAGTCGCCAATCCAGTGGCAATGTCGGTATTTACAAATTTATCAATGAATGAAAACGATTCAACAAGGCGAAGGCCATCTTCATGCGTACTGGCCTTATGTTATCAATAGGTTGGTGCAGAGAGCTATTAGTAATCCATAAAATCATTGTCTAGACCTGAAAGTAAGGATTACTTGAATTGAGGTGGGGCTGTGTAATTATTTTAAGGGGTAGCAAGTAGAACTACCCCTTATCCTAATTTACATTAGTATGGTAGGGTAAATAGAGGTGTGGGGTAGGATGGGTATTCATCCTAGCAGGAAATGTTGTATTGACGGATTGAACTCCTGATCCTGATAGTCCTTTCATTGTGTCCGTGATATCCGGTAAGAGAGATAGATAGATAGAGAGAGAGAGAGAGAGAGAGAGAGAGAGAGAGAGAGAGAGAGATAGAGAGAGAGATAGAGAGATAACTATGTTTTATTTCAAAAATACACTCAAATATGCACACACACTAGGCCGTCAAAGAGGTCTAAAAAACCTATCTAGTTGATCACCCATCATGCATGCATAAAGTGCAAACTAAAACATGAATATGCAAACTAAAAATGAAAAAGCAAATCAACTCAAAAATGAATATTAAACTAAAAAAGAACAAAGCAAATCAACTCAAAGAATAGAAGAAGTGTACACATAAATATGCATAAAAATGCACATACATGCAAATAAACATATGTACATAAACATAAACAGAAATACATATTCAAATAATCTCATATGCACCCAGTACTAAGTAGAAATTTTCGTATACCCAAAAGTTAAACGTTTAGGCATGAAATTATAAGACATACCAACAAAGATATGGAAAAAACAAAATTACCTATAACAAACACAACTCAAGCAATAAACTAAGATAATTTTTGAATTTAGTTATAAACAATTTTAGTGAGCGAGAGTTACGAATATCAAGAGAGAGAGAGAGAGAGAGAGAGAGAGAGAGAGATAGAGGGAGAGGAAGAAAGAGAGAGATAATATATTAGCGAGACAGAGAGAAAGAGAGAGAAAGAGAATGATAAAGAGAGCGAGAGGAGTGAAATGGAGATCATATTCGATAGCTATAGATAGAAGATGGGAAGAATAATCTAACATACCGAATCTCGGTCTTCCTCTGCCTCTTTTTCCTTTCATTCTACCTTCTATGACCTCTCTTAATAGACCTTCCCCCTTAGAATGCGTCCTATCCATCTCTTTTTCCTATTTCTTAATGCCTCTTCTTCGTTTGAGCCATAATACTTCTACATACATGTATATCTCTCTCTTAGTGCACTGCCTACTCAGGTCCATTTATAAATCTGGTAAAACTAAGGTTACCGTCAGTTCCCTGACTCGAAGGCGATGTTAGAGCGACTGGCGAGCCCAGAATTTGAACCCCGTACATACTGATCCGCTGTCGAATATCTTACCGACATCGCCACTGGCTCCATCCAGTAAATAACTATATTTCACGAAACTTTATGAATTTCCCACTGATACACGCAGTGATATATTCATCAGATCAGTACCAGGAAGCTAACTCTGGGCTACAGATGGCAGTAGATTTCCTCAAGGAACTCTTTCTGGAAGATTTTATCTCCTTTGAGGGAAACGACATCGCCTTCATCATACATAGCATCCGTGAAAAATTATCATCATCATCTTCATCATCATCATCATCATCTTTATCATCTTCATCTGATCATCTTTACGTCAGTCCAAAAACTGTCAAATCATCACCTGACGTCATTCGTCTACGTCATCATCACCACGGTAACGTTGCTACGTCACTGAGTGACGCAGATCGAGTGACGTCACAGAGATACACGGAGAGTTACGTAACGATACTGAGCGATACAGGGAGAGGTACGACTAGAGGGACACAGGGGTACACCAGGACTCAGTCCCACTCTAGGACTCTCTTCCAGGTCGCTCATGTCTTCCACTACCTCAGCATCGCCGTGCTGGGACTCTTCGTGCTACAGGTAAACACGTTATCCATGACAATATCTAGAATTCATAATTACATGTGTGCAAACCTTTACAGATTTTAGTTAGTTATCCACGTTACCAGTCCTGTGAATGTCTTAGAGTGATAATATCTAGCACTCTCAATTCAATGTGTTTAAACCGTTAGACGGATTTTAGTCAGTTATCCATGATACCGGTCCTGTGAATGTCTTAGAGTGAAAATATCTTGCACTTTCAATACAATGTGTTTATTGTAGCGTTGATGCGTGCAATCATAGAAATGATAAAAAGGTTAGAGTCTGATCTACGCATAGCTACTGCTTGCAATGTCATCTCATTAAAATGTCTAGACTATCGTATGTATTGTATTTAATTGCGTTCAATAAGGCGTACACACAAACAACAAGGCATACATACATACAACAATATTCACACACATACTGCATGGCATACACGCACATACTACACACGTACAACAATACATACACACACAAACAGCAATGCATACACACATACTACAAGGCATACACTGTACACACACAAACAATAACGCATACAACAATGTATAGGCACACACAGCAAGGCATACACTCATATATAACAATGCATTCACACCTACACAAGGTATACACTCACATATACAACCATGCATTCGCACATACAGCATGGCGTATACTACAACAGTATAAAAATAAATACAGAAGTTTGAATTCCATACTTCTAGATATATTTATTTACTGACTGCAATAATTGATTGATTGATTAATTGATTGAGTGATTGAAGTTTGATGAATTCTTGACTGTTAGGTCGCCACTAAGCTCTTTGCTATGGGGAGAAAATTCTTCAAGAAGAAGATGGAAGTAAGATTTACGCTCTGATCAATCAATCAATTAACATCTATAATTAATTCAAGAAGTCTAGCCTATCACTGGCCACATCTATAATTAATTAAAGTAGCCTAGTCTATCACTGGCCACATCTATAATTAATTCAAGTAGTCTAGTCTATCACTGGCCACATCTATAATTAATTCAAGTAGTCTAGTCTATCACTGGCCACATCTATAATTAATTCAAGTAGTCTAGTCTATCACTGGCCACATCTATAATTAATTAAAGTAGCTTAGTCTATCACTGGCCACAGATCTCCACAAGTCTGGTGAATGAATAGAATTTAGTTCATGAAAAATCTCTCTTCTATGATGATCCAGTTTATTCTGAAATGAGTGAAGAGAATAAGTGAAGTGAATGAGTGAAGAGAATGAATGGAGAGAATGAGTGAACAGAATGAGTGAAGAGATATTACACTTTTAATGAGTGAAGAGATATTACACTCTCAATGAGTGAAGATATTTTATTCTCTTAATGAGTGAAGAGATATTGCACTCTCAATGAAAGAAGATATTTTATTCTCTTAATGAGTGAAGAGATATTGCACTCTTAATGAGTGAAGAGATATTGCACTCTTAATGAGTAAAGAGATATTGCACTCTCAATGACTGAAGATATTTTATTCTCTTAATGAGTGAAGAGATACTTGCACTCTCAATGAGTGAAAAGATATTGCACTCTCAATGAGTGAAGATATTTTATTAATTGATTGATTGATTGATAGATATTTGACGCAGTGATCATCCTAGCGTCGTTCACCCTAGACCTCGTGTGATTGATAGATTGATTGATTGATAGATATTTGACGCAGTGATTATCCTAGCGTCATTCACTCTAGATCTCGTGTGATTGATTGGTTGATTGATTGATTGATTAATTGATTGATTGATTGATTGATAGATATTTGACGCAGTGGATCATCCTAGCCTCAATTATTCTAGACCTCGTGAGATTGATAGGTTGATTGATTGATAGATATTTGACGCAGTGATTATCCTGGCATCGTTCACACTAGACCTCGTGTTTCTCGAGGGTTTGGCAGAAGTACAGGGAGAGGAGGCAGTGGCTCTGCTTGTCGTATTCCTTCTGTGGAGAGTTCTACGTGTGGTCAATGGTCTGATCTCTCTCTCTCTCTCTCTCTCTTTCTCTCTCTCTGTCTCTGTCTATATATATATATATATATATATATATATATATATATATATATATAGTGTATATATATATATAGTGTATATATATATATACTGTATATATATATATATATACACTATATATATATATACTGTATTTATATACTGTATATATATACTGTATATATATATATATATATATATATATATATATATATATATATATATATCTGTGTCTCCCTCTCTTTATCTTTCCGTGACCATGTGACCAATGTGACCAATGTGAAGATTGCGGCCTATATGACCTTATAGCCATATAACCTATGTGATCTTATGACCTATGACCTACATGAACTACATAACCTAAATCAGCTGTCTTAGTATGTACCACTAATATCAATATTAATATATAAATAAATATAGAATATAAACAAACAAATAATTTTTTTATAATTAAATAACTAAAATTCTAATTAATTACTTAAAGACTAATATTTAAATAAATAAGATAATTAGTGGAATTATTAGATTTATAATAAATTAAATTCTAATAATAAATGAAGCTATAAAAGATCGAAAACCATGATCATTAATTTGCAACTGAATCAAAATATACACAAAGCGCCTACAACGAGACAGAATACAAATAAAACGGCCGTCAGAAAGAGCACAATTGAGCTCTATCTAGCTGACTACCGGAATCACGGAGACATAGCAACAGAGCAACATAGGATAGTAGAAAAATTGGAGACAATAAACATAAATAATGAAAATAGCATTAAGCTGTAAAGAGCAAAACACTATAAAGTAGCCTGTGTTTTCAGGGATGATGGTTGCAGCAGAGCGTAGACATGAGTTCAGGGTTCGACTACAGAAGAGAGCGAGAAGATCAGCAGAGAAGAGAGTGGAGTATCTGGAGGATGAGAAAAACTGGAAAGAGGTTTGACTCCTCGTCATCTTCTGGTCAAAGATCTTCTCTTGTTTTTTCTTTCTGCGACTCTTTCTCTCATCCCATGCTGATTTTAATTTATTTTATTTTATAAAAAGTAAACACGCATTATAGTGAAATGACCAACTATGTTGATATCTATCACTTTTAATACCACATGTTTAATCCATTAGGCAATTTAGTCCATTTTCGTAAAACCAGTTCAGTGAATGTCCGAGATTTTACTCTCAGATCAGCGCATCTGGGTCTTTATTATTTATAACTTGTTATTTTATGACTTTTTACTTTCAGTTTCTAAGTCTATGCTCTCCATAGGTTCTATCTTATTGGAGAGCTAAATCCCACCCTCTCTCTCTCTCTCTCTCTTAGTTCACTCCATACTGGCAAGACCATGAAATAGAACACCTCCACTCTTCTCTGTCTTCCGAGAGTTAGCTGAGTAATCCATGATATACCACATCTAAAGTACACTTAAATTTTACTTAAAATCATGTGGTCAATCGAATACTTAAGTGATTGCTTGCTTAATTGATTGCTTGATTGATTCATTCATTGATTCATTGATAAATTGATTGATTGATTTATTGATTGATTTGATTGATTACTTTGATTGACTTATTGATTACCTTGATTGATTGATTGATTGATTGATTGCAGAGAGAAGTATTAAATCTCAGGAATCTCTGCAGAGATCGCGGTGTGGCTGATGATCAGATCGCCATATGTAGACCAATGAGAAGAAGTATTGCACATTAGATTATCTACAACAACAACAACAACGACAACAATAGCAACAACCATGATCACAATATCAACAAAAATGCAACAACAATAAAACAACAACGGCAACGCCATCAATTGCAACAACAATAACAACAATAGGCCTACCAACAACGGCAATATTAACAGCAAAAGCAGCGAGAGCACTAACAGCAATGAGAACATGCAAAGTGCCACAATGTATTGATGCCATAGGTTGAGCGCCCTTGTCTAAACGATTTCTTATTTTATTGTAAGCTATAAATTACCTGTTGTTATGCTGCTTATACTAAATTAACTTCTGATGATTTGTAACATAAAATTAAATATCTTATAATCTTATATAACATTATATTCCAATATTAAATTAATGCTTGTTCTATTTAGTAGATATAGTGATTGAATATTTGATAGATTGATTGATTGATGGATGGAGTCATTGATGTGATGACTGATTTAGTGATTGATAGATCGTTTGACTGATTGATCGTTTGATTGATTGATTTATCATGTGATTAATTGATTGATTGATTTATTGACTGATTTATTGGTTAATTGATTGATTGATTGATTAATCGCTTGATTGATTGACTGATCAGGCGTGTATCAGAAGATGGACACCTCCACAGGCTTGTCAAGCATTGCCTCTCTCTCATTGGTTGTTTCTATGTCAATGAGTCGTACTGGCCGCACGCTATTGGCTAGGTCGGTAATGAGATACGGGTCACGAAACCTACCTCTGATTGCCATTATCCCGGGAGCATGCACACACAACCCCAGCACAAGCAGACAGGGGAGTGTTAGTATAGGGGTGTCTCAGAAGTGTTCAACACCCAGAAGAAACACGGGTGTCACTACCTCCTCCACTACACCCAACTCCAGGCGAGTCCTTACTCCATCCTCTTCATTTGTACAGAAATATAGTAGTACTGCCGTTCAGTGCATCTCTCTCTCTCTCTCTCTATCTCTCTCTCTCTCTGTGCACTGCCTACTGGCAGGTCGGTGGTGTATTATGCCTTCACTCTTCTCTGTCTTCCGTTTTTCTCTTCATGTCCATGTATGAGTGGGACTTTGACTCACTCATATGTGCACATGGAGACTTTGACCTCTCCACTCTGACCTGGATGCTAGTCTATCTTAACAAAGGTCAACCCATGTAGCAGAGTTAACTGACCAAAAGTATATCTTATTTATCTTCTATTGGTTGGTTGATTAATTACTGTACTGAAGGATTATCTAATTTATAATTAGATTTACTATTTATAAATTGTTTAATTAACGGATTGTTTGATTCATCAATTAGTTTGATTGATTGATTGACTGATTCTTCGATTATTTGATTGCTTGACTGATTGATTGACTATTCATCGATTAGTGGATTGATTTATTAATTCAATAATTGATGTACAAATCTATTTAATCTCTTGTAGTTCAATTTCATTGATTTATTCAGATACAGTCGGAGTAGTGACGACATTATCAGTAGCGGTGGTTCGATTTCTGCTTATTTCTCTCCATACAGTGAGGCCACGCCTTCCGGCCCACATGGGCGGGGTTACTGGCTCAGAACTGGGTCATTCCGCGGATCAGTGGTAAATGGCGGATCAGTGGTAAATGACGGATCAGTGTTAAACAACGGATCAGTGGTAAACGACAGATCAGTGGTAAACGACGGATCAGTGGTAAACGCCGGATCAGTGGTAAACGACGGATCAGTGGTAAACGACGGATTAGTGTTAAATGGCGGAACCTCAAGAATTCTCTTGCACTCAACCATCAGTTCAGGTTGAACGGTTTGGCTGAACTTAATTAATGCAGTGCCACAATAGTTTATTGGTTAGCGTGACGCGCTTCAGAACAAACAGATCAGAAGTCGGTGATTCAAAACCCGGGGAGAGAGTTAAAGTTTATTTCAGAATCACACGTCACTACAATATTACATGCAAGGCTGCTATACATGTGAATTACAGCATGGGTGACAAATCAATGTCTGTTAGGCTAGTAAACTTATATATCTGGACTTTAGTCCTTACGCATATTTGGAACTAACGATTAATGGTATTTCACGACTGGTTACAGATTACTGGCTGGAGCCAGTGGCGAAGTCGGTAAGATACTCGACCGCGGATCAGTATATGCGGGGTTCAAATCCTGGGCTCGCCGGTCACTGATATCGCTTTCAAGGAACTGAGGAAACTGACGTTAACCATAGCTTTACCAGCTTTTTAGCTGTAATGGCATTAATTACTACTGTACATGCAAATTTTGTATAGACTCTGAATATTTCATGTCATTTGTTTCCTAGCTACTGTATGATACAATATTTAGTCTTACACAACTTCATCGTCGTGTTTTTTGTACACTGTGCAGATCATGAGGACTCTAAGCTCAGAGAGAATTTGTCAGTCGTCTACACGCCCATCCAACGTGGCGTAGTGTCAGATGACTATAATAAACGTGTCGTAGTGCAAGATGACTATCAACGTGCCGCAGTGTCAGATGACTATCAACGTGGCGTAGAGTCAGATGACTATCAACGTGGCGTAGTGTCAGATGACTATCAACGTGACGTAGTGTCAGATGACTATAAACGTGTCGAAATGTCAGATGACTATCAGCGTGGCGTAGTGTCAGATGACTATGACGAGGAGAGAATTCCTCTCCTGTATCAATCAATTCAACACCCGGTGACACAATCAATCAATCAACCTGTAAAACAGTCAATCTTCAACACCAATCATCAATCAATCAGTTCTCAAATAAATCAATATCCCTATAGAGATCAACCTAGTGCAATGACCTCTTCCAGGTCCTATACTGGTTCAAACTGGATCAAACCACTCAGCCGGTATTTCTCAGCCGGAAGTGAGATGACGTCACACGGTAGCGGAAAGGTGACGTCATATCGATGCAAAGAGGATAACAACGGTTGCCAAGGTAACGAGTTTAAACTAATAAACGGTGCAGTGAATAGTAGAGAGCAGCGTAGATCGTTAAATAGACAGTACAGAAGTGAAGATAGAAGCATTGTGATTGGTAGAGAACTGATGACGTCACCTTCACTAGATACCCATAGAGATGAACATGGGTTGAATGGCACGTTGAATTCACGATCTCACGCTTACAAATCAAGCATGCTACCGCCTTGGATACAGAGCGGAGAGAATATAGGTCTGCAGGAGTGTGGTGGAGATAACGAAGTTAAGATGATAGACATTCATAGAGATGTGAAGCACAAATGTGAGAATAAACAAAGCAGATCACAGCATAGTTTTAATGAAATCACTCCTATCAGAGCTCTGGTGTCGACAAGAAGTTATACTGGAAATATCTTGACGAAGAGTTTTAAAAGCTCGTCAGTTGGAAATGATAGCAGAGGAGCTACCAACAGATTTAATAGCGATGTCGCTCTGAACAGTCACTGGATTTCTACAAGACATTGCTATGGAATGAGAGATGATAGATTTTCCATTGACAAAGAATACTATTATAGGAAAGATGATAGATTTTATACTGATAAACACTGTTATGGAATGGGAGATAAGCAATGTTCATCTGATAAAGATTTCAACAGTAATAGTGAAGTTACATTCTCCAATACAACCGATAAACTTTCCATGCCGCAACTTTATGATGAAAATTTCAACGGCTCTATTGATGCTAAGTCAAGAATTGTCAACCTTGAAAACTTGAAGAGCGGAAATGAACATATAACCATTCGAGAAGAAGACAAAAGTCAACAAGAGTTTAAGTTCTGTAGAAGAGTTAGAAGTAGCAGTTTCAAGCAAAGAAGAAGAACTAGGAGCACTGATGTGGTCTACATGGTGTCCACTAATCCCTGCAGTAAGCTGCAGCGATACAGGAGGAAGTGTCATAGTCTGAGACAGCGTGCTAGAGTGGCGAACAGCAACAACAAGCCGTCCAATCAATCAACACAACAAACGAGAGGTAACTTAGAGTCAGTTTCTTCCACCGACAGTGATTTCTTGGACCCTGAAGACACTGCTTGGTGTGGGAGATTAGTGAAAGCAAGAGCTCTGGACTGCCTATCCGCCAATCCTCAGTATTCCCACAGCTATACTGCCGCTGAGCTGCATTATGCTGGGTACTGGGAGAATAGCGGATCCGCTAAGTCTGGCAGACAAATTCGTGAAGCATATCGTTCCGCTGATTACCAGAATTCTGATAATACAGAATCTTCAAGTTCAAGATCGAGCGGATCCGCTAATTTCAGTAAACAGGAAACGGATTACGTGTCCATGCAATCCATGCAGTCCAGCCACTCCTCATGTAGAGGCAACTCCAGTGGAAGAATCCTCGGATTTGAGCTGAACTGGAGTGTGGATAGAGATATGGAAGACATCAGCGACAGGATGGATCCAATCTCTTGTAATCTTAAATCAAAGGAAAGCAGGATCAAAGACGATATTCATCTAACGCCGAGAGGTGAAGCAAAATTGAGCAAAATAACGAAAAATTCGCAAAATACCGAGCGAGTTGATGACCGTGAGGAATCGAATCAACGTCAAGTTTTTCTCAACCAGGACGACCACTACAGATATACTGTAGATACAGCTGGAGTTTATAGCACGACACAAAGAGGCACTGACACCGTGTCACACTCTGCTGAGCGCCATTTTGCGTCCATTTCTCCATCCGAAGAGGCTGTTAAAGACGTGATCGACAGTTACCACGGTGGAGATCTGGCAGAGTGCCAGGAAAACTTCTGTTTCTGTCCTCACAGCTCAGTGGATCATCTGCATATGACGTCAGTGGTGAGAAGTCGTAGTGACGTCACTGGTAACCTAGGTAACGTCACCTGGCAACCGTCCACCAATCAGAGCAGAGAGCCGATTGGATCACTGCAATTCATTCACTTCATTACCTCCAGTCAGTCTTGCAGCACGATGCCAGGAGATAGACTCAATTCTGACGAGACGATCAAGGTTGATTTTCCAGATGAAATATGATCTTTTATTCACCAAAATACATGGCAGTAAGAACGGAACAAGAAATGAAAAAAATAACCAACGAACAGAAAAACAGAAATTACGGATTCACCATTAAAGAGTCCGCAAGTAGAAAAATATAAACTAAAATCTCCGTTTATGTTAGGATCGACTTTCCATAATCTAATAAGATCAATATACATGTATATATACGTAAGTTGCTTATAAGTTGTTAATATAACTAAGTTGCTTCACTTTGACTCTTCTGAGATTCTAACACCAGACCTACTGACGCCCCTGACATTGCCTTATGGCGATGAATCGCACGTTAAATTCTGATTCTTACTTAATTCGAGCAACTTACCGACATCGCCACTGGCTCCAGCCAGTGACGTAGTCGGTAAGATACTCGACCGCGGATCAGTTAATGCGGGTTCAAATCCTGGGCTCGCCCGTCACTGACATCGCTTTCGAGTGAGAAAACTGACGTTAACCTTAGCTTTTATAATCGCTAAGGATGTCTTAATAGCGTAGTGATAACGTCATGAAGTTCTACATGACAGATCCTGTGGTGAATTGAACTCTCGTGAGTTCGAATACCAGCCGCGTTGACCTGAGAGTAAAATCTCTGACATTCAATGGACTGGTTATAAGGAAAATGATATGTTACCTGAAGGTTTAAACATGTGGTACTAAAAAGTTATAGATATCAGCATGGTTGATCGTTTCACTATAATGCGTGTTTACTTTACTTTTGCTAAGTAGGTCTACCTTATCTTGAACGTCTAAATAGCGTAGGGGTAACGTCATGAAATTTTAAATGACAACGCTTGAGGTGAATTGAAACCTCATGGTTTCGAATCCCGGCCGCGCTGATCTGAGAATAAAATCTCGGACATTCACTGGACTGGTTATACAGAACATGGTCTAAATTGCCTAACGGATTAAACATGTGGTTTTAAAAGTGATAGATATCAACATAGTTGATTATTCACTATAATGCGTGTTTACTTTACTTTTTGCTAACTAGCTCTGACAGGATAGAAGAAATAAATTTGGTCGAGTTTCTAAAACTAGCGTGACGTCATTTGTTTGTTTATATCTCGTTTTATAGACAGGAATTACTGAGAGGGTAAATTATTGCAATAATTTTCATTTATTGTGATATACAGTAAGATTTAAATAGATTTTTGTTCGTATAGTTACACACAAGGCATACTGCATGTGCTACATAATTTCCTTTCTTGGTTTCTGTTTTTGTAATTATTGCTTCCATTCATCTCCATGATTATTAGTAATCGTTGCCTTTTGTTGGAGCATTAATTGTGGCCTGCGCGGATTTAAGAATAAGAATCATCACCACTGGCTTCGGTAAGATACTCGACCGCGGATCAGTAGGTGTGGGGTTCAAATCCTGGGCTCGCCCGTCACTGACATCGCTTTCGAGTGAGGAAACTGACGTTAGCCTTAGCTATACCAGCTATAACCTTCCAAAACCCTCTTGATTTTACATTAAGAGCTGTCAACACTCGGTTTTTCAAGGCGATCATCCACAAAGTACTAACCGGGCTCGATATAGCTTAACATTGTTCAATTCACGCACAGCGTAACAGGGTGCGCTAAATCCCGCCCCTGCGCTAAATCCTGCCTCATTTAAAGAAAGCATCTGTTTGGTTGTGGATAGAGCAACATGGAGTCTTTTGACCGTGGCACCTACTGCGGGGTTCAAGTAGGACGTACATGTAAAGCAATCATAGATAGATAGACAATTTTGCATACGAGTATGAGCTCCATATACTAATTGTCCGACTACTGAGTCAATGCTGACTAATAATTGCGCCATAGATAAACCTGTAATTATAGCCACTTAACGTAATATACATGTAGGCCTATTAGCATATTAATTAGCTTGGATCTTGGACTTGCACTGTTTTGATCTCGCTTTTTCTTGTGGTCTCTGTGTACTCAGTCGTCATCGTGTGGTGCTTTGACGCTTGCTTGTATAGAGTCTGCAAGAGACGTCCCCGACATTGCCTTATGGTGAGAAAAACACGTGAAATTCTTATTGATTGATTGATTTATAGATTAATTACGTAGTATTTAAATTATTTATAAAACAATTAACACAAAGAGGGTAAACGAGTTTCTTCGGACACTCGACTGTACGTAGCATTATGCTGTCTTGGAAGCCTTAAGAAATACTTGCTGCTAGACCTGGGTTCGAATCTCATGCAATCGATATATAAAACTAAAGCAGTAAGACTAAGTTTACCGTCTGTTTCTGTATCAAAAGGGACACTCTCAGAGACGATCCTTCTGAGATTCAAATCGATCGTCTACTGCTTATCAGGCAATCACGCTATCCATTTTGTCATTCAACCCGAGTAAGATTTCGAACACAAGGTCTGTGCGGTAATAGCTATCTTCTTGATCTAGTGAACTGTCTGACGGGCGAGAGTAAATGATGTTCAGGACAAGCAGTAGATAAAAAGCTAAAAAATTAAAGCTAATAAAGCTAATGTTAACGTCAGTTTCCTCACTCGAAGGCGATGTCAGTGACGGGCGAGCCCAGGATTTAAACCTCGCACATTCTGATCCGCGGTCGAGTATCTTACCGACATCGCCACTGGGTCCAGCCAGTGATGATATTCTAATATTAAAATTTAAAAGAAAGCTTCATTAGAATAGAAACACACATAGATAAAATGAGAGATTAAACTAGAGACCGGGTTTTGAAAAGGATATTAAAGAGTAGAGCGGGGTTAAAGCAAAGCAGCGTTAAGCAGTGTCTTTCTTCATTTCTTTCTATTTCTCTCTCTCTCTCACTTTCTCTCTCTCTCTCTCTCTTTCTCTCTCTCTCTCTCTTTCTCTCTCTCTCTCTCTTTCTCTCTCTCTCTCTGTCTCTCTCTCTCTCTTTCTCTCTATCTCATACGTTCTATCAACTGATTAGTCAAATGTTCACATTTCTTCTAAAAGTCTATTTAACACTAGCATTTATTTGTCATATAAGCCAATCACAGCACACAGGCAGGTATGTGCAGAAACCATTGATCTAGCTTTTGGTCTGAAGGAATATAGCTACTGAGCTGGTTTTTCTCTGGCTTCTCCAGTACTTGCTGGCATGGAATCCACATACGCAATAAAGTATAATTCCTAATCATAGAAGTGACCCCGTGTTAGAAAAGTTATTTAACATACGTGTATATGCAACATTTTCACTGACCCCACTTTGATCTCGTATGTCCAAATATATAAACTCATCAAATCCCTTACTGATGTTAAAATACACAAATATACAGCAGCGTTGTTCTTATTGTTAGCTTTCAGACAGGAAGAGTTGTTAAATATTGTTCAAACGTCTTAATCTATGGTTAATTTTAGACACGATTGTGTTATGGTTGTGTTAAAATACTCAGCTAAACAACAGCTTTGTTCTTATTGTTAGCTTTCTTACAGGAGGAGTTGAAAACTATTGCATAAACGCAATCTAATGCTAATTTAAGATACGATTGTGTTAGGGATTAGCTTATTCGCTTAATCTAAGGCTATTTTTAGAAGAAATTGTAAGACCCTTAGTGATTGGCTGTTCACCATGTTAGTACTACTTTGCCTGATATATCAACTCTCAGCGACCTTGATATCGGCCAAGAACATGACGGCCATCAGAGAGAAAACCCTCTGCCGCTGGAGGGTGACCCCCATCCTAACCTCATCGGCATTCTCTCAGCCCATACAAGTGCCTCTTGTCCCTACAAACATCTCCACCAAGATCAGCGCAAACCATCTCTTCATCGGTCGTGTTGAGGTCTATGGATCGAACTTTCAGTACAAGAAAAAGGTTTGATAGTGTTTCACTTCAGCGTGGAGGATTTAGAGTCACGCGATCATCTCAATGCCTACCTTGTTGTGTACAAATGCATCATCAAAGTTTCTTTAAAAAGCAAATAAATATAAATACATACACATTCTCCATATATATATAGTAAACAAAAATATATATCTATTATTTCATTCAAAGTGTTTCATTATAGAAGTACGCAGGTGTAAAAGCTGCGCTTAACGTCAGTTTTCTCACTCGAAAGCGATGTCATTGACGGTCGAGCCCAGGATTTGAATCCCGTACCTACTGATTCGCGGTCGAGTGTCTTATCGACATTGCCACTTGCTCCAGGCGTTAATAGATGCAAATGAAAGAAGAATATTTGACTTCAGTAGTACATGAGAATAGGCTCAATTTGTACATTGGAGATTGTTTTATTACTGAGGAGTAACTGACACTATTAGTATATGACAGCAGTTTGTATGAATAATATATTGACAACGTTTATGTGCTATGTTGTATGGTAGACATCAGTCTCGTTGGCTCTTTGCTGCAGCTCAGTTCTTCATATATCTAGTTTCTGGAGCCAGTGGCGATGTCGGTAAGATATTCGATCGCGGATCCGTATGTACGGGGTTCAAATCATGGCTCGCCCGTCACTGCTATCGCTTTCGAGTGAGGAAACTTACGTTAACATTAGGTTTAAATTTCCACTTTTATGCATATTTTGATGCTCATGTATTTTGGTATACACGTACACGTATGTATGTTGATCGCAGATGGACTATGTCGCTTATAAGAACAGCCTCAGAATTGATATAGACTGTGACGAGAGGGTCAGTGATCAACCACGTCTCTATTTAAATCTCGACATTTATCATAACTAATTGATTGAAATATTCCAAACATCAGTCAGTAGCGTGCGCCTAGGCTCCAGACATTGCTACAATATTTCCAAAGTTCCAAACTCAGTTAAACAGGGGTTAATTAAAAGAAGATGATTATGGTTGATTGATTGAAAGACTGATATATTGATTGATTGATTATTGGATTGGTCTATCAATCGAATTATTCATTGGTTTCTTGATTAAACGCTTTAACGAATTATTGATTGATGCTTAATTAATTATTTGATTATGGGGTGGATTGAATTACTGATTGATTGGTTACTGAAAGAGAATGAGATGAGGATGGCTGGGAGAGCTGTTATACTTGGATACGCTATGATGTGATTGATTTATTGATTGGTTGATTGATTGATTTATTGCCTTACCTTGCACTTCTCTGGTAGTCTCATAGTTAACGCACAGCATCGTGTTGATTGATTGATTGATTAATTGATTGATTAATTGATTGATTGATTGATTGATGCAGGATGATGAGAACAGAATGTCACGTGCTGCTCTTATACTAGGCTATTCTCTGATGGCTGATTGATTGATTGATTAATTAATTGATTGATTGATTGATATATAGATAAATAGATAGATAGATTGATTGATTGATTAATTAATTGATTGATTGATTGACGCAGGATGATCAGTCTAGGATGGAACGTGCAGCTCTTATACTCGGCTATTCTCTAATGGCTGAGCTCTGTACGAGGATCAATCAACACGACGCTAGGAGACTGTGTGTGAACTATGAGACCACTAGAGTAGTGCAAGGTAAATCAATCAATCATTCAATCAATTAATCATTCAGTCAATTAATCAATTAACACAATGCTAGGTGACTGTGTGAACTATGAGACTGCCAGTGTAGTGCAAGGTGATCAATCAATCAATCAATCACTCAATCAATAACTTAGTTACTCAAGAAGTCAATCAATCAATTAAGTCAACTCAATTAATTAATCTTAAATCAATGAATCCACCAATGAATAAATCGATCAATCAATCTATCTGAACGCCAAACAATCAATCTTAATTTTTCAGTCTATCAGAGAATATATTCATGAATTTAGAGACTGATTGATTGATTAATTGGCTGATTGATTGATTAACTGATTGATCGATCGATTGATTGACGTCCATGACATTTTTATGGGGAGGTACCGGAAGTTAAATTCTTCTTGATAGTTGATTGATTGATTGGTTGCTCGATTGATTGATGGATTGATTCCAGGCGGAGTACCGTACTGGATCCTGCCTCTGATGGATGAGATGATAAGTGGAGCTGTCAGGATGGCAGAGTTTGAGTCAAATCAGTTTCCTCTCATCCCTCATCAAAAGTCAGTCCGGTTTTGAGTTTATAGTTACCGCTGAGTCATTATATCAATACAGTAATTTGCCGGTCTATTCGTTTTGTCTTTCTCTTGTTCTTTTATATTAAATTAAATTATTCAGTGATTTATTCAGTTCAGAATTCAGTAATTTATGCATTTAATTATCATCTTTTACAATCATTCATTCATTCATTCATTCAACAAGTTAGTTAAAGCAGGTAGTTAGATAATGACGCATAGAATTAATTATTATGTCTTGATAATCTAGTTTGATTGATTGATTGATGGATTGATTGATTTATTGATTGATTGATTGATTTATTGACTGATTGATAGATAGATAGATAGATAGATAGATAGATAGATAGATAGATAGATAGATAGATAGATAGATAGATAGATAGATAGATAGATAGATAGATAGATAGATAGATAGATAGATAGATAGATAGATAGATAGATAGATAGATAGATAGATAGATAGATAGATAGATAGATAGATAGATAGATAGATAGATAGATAGATAGATAGATAGATAGATAGATAGATAGATAGCTTGATTGATTGATTGATTGATTGATTGTCTAATTGCTTGATTTATTGATTGATTGATTGATTGATCGCGTGCAGAGTAACTCTGCTGCACGACTACTATGAGCGGAACCCTGTAGAACGCTTGACGACGCCCCTGCCTGCCCTGAGAGGCTTCAGAGGCTTCGTGCCGGTCCAGCAGTCGATCACCTCAATGACCGGCATCCATTTCGTGCCTCGAGTCAGCATGGGCGGTGTTAACTATGAGCTGAGCAGTGCTGATAAACACTCAGAGTCTATCTTCATCCTCAACGATCTACCATCACAGGTCTGATGTCTCTCTCTCCCTCTGTGTGAATGTGTGTCTGTGTGTCTGTCTCTCTGTCTCTCTCTCTCTCTCTCTCTCTCTCTCTATGTGTGTGTGTCTCTCTCTATGTGTGTCTCTCTATTTCGATCTCTCTCTGTGTATCTTTCTCTCTCCCTCTCTCTCTCTCCCTGTCTCTCTCTCTCTGTGTTATGCTTGTGTCTCTATCTCTGTCTCTCTCTATCTCTGTCTCTCTCTCTCTCTCTCTCTCTCTCTCTCTCTCTGTTGTTTTTGTGTCTCTACCTCTGTCTCTGTCTCTCTCTCTCTCTCTGTCTCTCTTTCTTCTCTCTCTCTCCCTATCTCTCTCTCTCTCTCTCTCTCTATGTCTCTATGCCACTCTCTGTATATCTGGCTCTCTGTAATTATCTCTGTCTCTCCGTCTCTCTCTCTCTCTCTTTCTTTTGGCGGCTAATTAGAATTCATTCACACCATCGACGATCAACGGTCAATCAATCAGTATCAATAAAAAATTTAACCTCCGGTTCCTCGCCATAAGGTAACATTAGGGACGTCTCTTGCAGAATCTATACAAGTAGGCGCCAAAACACCACACTTTGACATTGTGATTAAACAAAGACTACAAGAGAAAAGAATCTATGCTTAGACCCCAGTGTATTTATATATATAAATGTGTTTTACTTATAGAGTGATTGGGCCGCAGCTCCTGCTGTAAGACCTGGGTGCTCCTGTGGGAGCGCAGCAGAGAATCCATTCTACCCCACGGCACATCTTCCTGGAGATCTTATTCTAGCCACAGAGGTTTAAATTACTGCATAAGAGCATGCAATTGATCATTTCATCGTAGGATTAATTTAATTTAAATCGTAGGGTCATGCAATTGATGATGGTATAATTATTAACACTCTTCGTATGACCGTTTATATACTTAGGCCATGTTATGTAATGTTGACATAATGATGTAAAAAGATATGATAGCTCTTGTCTATTTGACGTCCCTGACATTGCCTTATGGCGAGGAACCAGATGTTAAATTTTTATTGATTGATTGTTGATTGTGGTGATATAACGTCTGATGATATAACGCGATATCATTTAATACATTGAGAGTATAACAAATACTTCATTCTGTTTCACTGAAGCTAGGCTATAGATAATCTTTAACTTTACATTAATTATGTCTGAAGCCGCAGTTGTGGGGATCTTCGTTTTTTTCAGGAGTAATTCTTAATCCGACCTTTGCAGCAGTTTCTTCTATAGCTGATGTTTTTCTTGTAGTTGATGAATATTGTTTGTTGGTATCACTCTATCGTCTGCAAAGTCAAGATCAGTTAAATTCCTATGACTGAAGTTTAGTCTCCATTCTCTTTCATCATAAGCCTTTCTCAATATCTCTCTCTCTCTCTCTCTCTCTCTCTCTCTCTCTCTTAGAGCACAGCCTACTGGCAGATCCATGGTATATAACGCCTCCACTCATCTCTATCTTCTATTTCCCTCCCTATATCCATATACGAGTGGATTTTTAAATCACCTAATATTCCTTTTGATTTACCATTTTTCTTGGAGGATTCTGCTTATGATGAGGAAGGTTTCCTATGCAGCCTCAGCTTAGACTAACATTTACATGGCAGGAGCGTCATTCTCTGAGAAAATTATCCGGTTTACTCCATAAAATAAAATAAATAAATAAAAATGAAATATATGATAAAAATACTGTTTTACGAAATTAGTATTATGAAGTCGGTAAGATACTCGACCGCGGATCAGTAAGTTGTGGGTTTCAAATCCTGGGCTCGCCCGTCACTGACATCACTTTCGAGCGAGGAAACTGACGTTAACATTAGCTTTACCAGCTTTGACTGTTAGTAACGGTTAACTGTTTTTGATAGAGAGGTGTGCTGTACGTTCAATTTGACTCTGACGATGGTTTGATGAGGAAGAGGTGGGTATCAGATGATTGTGTGGGTCAAATGTCTGTGCGTAGCGCCATCAAGAATATCTACGTTGTGTTGAAGGGCGAGTGTAGAGACCAAGGCAAGATATTCTTCTTCTCTCCTGCCAATGAACAACGAGGTCTCTCTCTGTCTATGTGTGCCTCTATCTCTTTCTCTGTCTCTGTCTCTCTCTGTCCCTGTCTATATGTCTATCTCTCTCTCTCTCTCTCTCTCTCTCTTGGAGTACATGTACAATATTAATACAATATAGTAATTTGAATACTGGTACTGAATCGCTGTATAATGAAACAGCAGCAACTGCAATAGCCATGAACCATTTA
>CAJHZI010000295.1:25000-262500 GCA_905160935.1 Enchytraeus crypticus | reverse complement strand
TTATATGGAAAATATCATTTAAAATATTACTCTACCATTGCAGATAACAAATGATGGAGGAACCCTTCGTTCATTCGCGCTGCCTATCAATAAAATACTTCAGTACGCTGTAATGCTTAGTGACCTAGAGTAAGTAAAGTAAACTTCAGTACGCTGTAATGCTTAGTGACCTAGAGTAAGTAAAGCAAACTTCAGTACGCTGTAATGCTTAGTGCGCAACAACAACAACGTTAACAACAACAACAGGGGCAATATAGACAACAGCAATGACAATAGTTACGGTAACAAGTAAGACAACACAAGGGTAGAACCTGATTAAATGTCAGATGAAATTTTTGAAATCTTGTCTATAACGTAGCGAGCACTGGGTTTGAACTCTACACCCAGTGATCCGCAATCAAACACCTAATCCATCAGGCTACGCTAATCTGTACATACGAGAGAGGTGTGTTTATTTTAGCATTCTTTTAACTCTACACCAAATGCGCTGATACCGCACAAGTAGACAAATAGTAATAAAAGTAATAAATGATTCTTGGTGATACAAGGAATCAGATAACAAAACCATGCAGTATAACAATAATAATAGTAAAGGTTTAACGTCCGTTTCCTCATCCAAGGTTGATGTCAGGGACGTCCCCAACAGCAAACATCACTACAAATTAATTCACCCCGACCAATCTGCGAAAGAAATGAGCTGAGGAGAAGTAAGGTCCTAAACGAAAGCCAGTCCGGTGATCAAAACATGGTCAAGGTAGATTGATTATGTCTATGGTGGAAAAAGGTAAGTTTTAAGACAACAACAACAACAACAACAATAATGAGAATACAAACTAGAAGGAGAACCAACAGTCCGTTGTTGTTGTTGTTGTTGTGCTATTGTGTTGTTGTTGTTGTGCTGTTGTTGTTTTGCTGTTGTAGTTTAAATGATGTAGAAATGAGAGGAATATCTGAGACTGGGTGTTGGTGTGTAGGAAGGAGATGTCGGAGGACAGGAGCCAGCAAGTCCCTACTAGTGTTGTTGTGTTGTTGTTGTTGTTGTGTTGTTGTTGTTGTTGTTGTATTATTGTTGTTGTTGTTATTGTGTTGTTGTTGTGTAGGAATGAGTTATTGGAGGACAGGAGCGATGCTGACTGTCCCTATCAATCCTTCTCGTTCACCATGAGAGGAATCCAAAATCCTCTCAGATACGAGGTGAGTGAGCGAGCGAGAGAGAGAGAGAGAGAACGAGAGAGAGGGGGCATCTCTCTCTCTTTCTCTCTCTCTCTCTCTTTCTCCATCTCTCTTTCTTTCATGTATTTTTATGATGTATCTTGTGTAGACCTATGACCTGTATAGTATCATGTACGCAGTAGTGTATCCATTATCTGATGTATTGTTGATGTATCAAGTAGTGTTAATGTATCCTGTAGTGTGTAGACAAATGACCTGACATCTAGCTTTTCCACTGCGCCATTGAATGTCTCAGTAGCGCAGTGGTAACGTCATGAAGTTTTAATTGACAGATCCTGAGGTGAATTAATCTCTCGTGGGTTCGAATCCCAGCCGCGCTGATCTTAGAGTAAAATCTCGGACATTCACTGGACTGGTTATACGGAAAATGGTCTCAATGGTCTAACAGATTTAACATGTGGTATTAAAATTGATAGATATCAATAGTATAGTTGATCATTTCACTATAATGCGTGTTATTATTATTATTATTATTATTATTAATATTAGCGCATTGGAGAGCAGCAACGTATCCTCTGACGTATCATGTATTGTTGATGTATCTCATGTACTATTGATGTATCTCATGTATTATTGATGTATCTCATGTATTGTTGATGTATCGTGTATTGTTGATGTATCATGTATTGTTGATGTATCATGTACTGTTGATGTATCATGTATTTTTGATGTATCTCATGTATTGTTGATGTATCTCATGTATTGTTGATGTATCATGTATTGTTGATGTATCATGTACTGTTGATGTATCATGTATTGTTGATGTATCTCATGTATTGTTGATGTATCATGTATTGTTGATGTATCATGTACTGTTGATGTATCATGTATTGTTGATGTATCTCATGTATTGTATCTCATGTATTGTTAATGTATCTCATGTGTATCTCATGTATTGTATCTCATGTATTGTGTGACGTATATCATGTATTGTATGATGTATCTCATGTATTGTATCTTATGTATTGGTAGACGTATGACCTGAGCTCTAATGCAGTAGAGGGCAGTAACGTATCGTCTGATATATCATGCATTGCTGATGTATCTCATGTATTGTATCTCATGTATTGTTGATGTATCTCATGTATTGTATGACGTATCTCATGTAGACCTATGACCTTAGCTCTAGCGATGTAGAGGGCAGCAATGTATCATCTGATGTATCTCATGTATTGTATCTCATGTATGATATGTCTCATGTATTGTATCTCATGTATTGTATCTTATGTATTGGTAGACCTATGACCTGAGCTCTAATGCAGTAGAGGGCAGTAACGTATCCTATGATCCTCAGCTCAAGTACTTCATATACAACACGGCCCTGTCAGAGTTCATAGGTCAACGTGACGTGGTTCGCCCTGTGTGTAACAGATGTAGACACAGTGCCTTCAGGCAGTGGCATCAAGATCTCATCGATAAATATGAGGTCTCCAATCAATAAATCAATCAACTCAATGTGTGAATCTGCCAGTAAATCAATCAATCAATCAATCAACTCAGTCTGTGAATCTGTCAGTCAGTCAGTCAATCAATCAATCAATCAACTCAGTCTGTGAATCTGTCAGTTAATCTGTCAATCAATCAATTAATTAATCCATCAACCAACTCACTCTGCGAATCTACCAGTCAATCAGTCAATCAATCAATCAACTCATTCTGTGAATCTACCAGTCAATCAGTCAATTAATCAATCAACTCATTCTATGAATCTGCCAGTCAATTAGTCAATCAATCAATCAACTCCCTCTGTGAATCTACCAGTCAATCAATCAATCAACTCAGTCTGTAAATCTGCCAGTCAATCAGTCAATCAATCAATCAATCAATCATTCAATCAATCAATCAACCAATCAACTCACTCTGTGAATCTGCCATTCGATCAGTCTATCAATCAATTAATTAATCCATCAATCAACTACAACTTGTGCTATATTATTACATTATTTACTACAACTGGTGTTTTATTATTTTACCATTTACTACAACTGGTGTTATTTTACTACATTATTTACCACAACTGGTGTTATGCTATATAATTTATTTTTTAAAAATCAAATTTTAGTCAAAGATGAGGAAAGCATAGTGGGCGCACCCTCATCATAAGCAGAACCCCTAAATATAGTGGTATATCAAAAGGAATATCCTAGATGATTTAAAGATCCACTGTTATGTGGACATGAATAGGAAACGGAAGATAGAGGTAAGTGGAGGCTTGATATGCTATGGACCTGCCAGTAGGCAGTGCACTAAGAGAGATTTATTACAACTGTTGTTATGTTATTACATTATTTACTACTACACCTGCCGCTATCTGGTGTTAAACAGCCGTACGGAAGATTTCTCTCAATCAACGATTACCTGAAGAGAGATGAGTATATAATCAAGCCGTCATCGTATAGCAAGGTTAGATTTCTTATAATCAGCTTATAATCTTATTTCTTATAATCGGTGGTCAGCTAGATAAGATGTATATCATCTTCCCTGACGGTCGTTGTTCTAGTTTCTACAGACTGTTTGATACCATGTGTTTCTGGGGATATTTTTTCATATTTTATTTTATTTGTGTCAAATGTTTATTTCTATTTGTATTTGCCAGTGGTTTGGTGTTGATGCTTAAATAAACACATCTCTGTCTCTCTATCTCTCACTCTCTCTCTCTCTCTCTCTCTCTCTCTCTGTTATAATTATTACTTAATTTTAATAGTTATCATAATTTTACAACTTCTTATTCAGTGCTCTGCGAAGTGGCAGCCTGGCAGGTTCAATGTACATATTCATACTCAAAGTCTGCTTTCTCTGCTTTTGTTTCGTTTTGCACTTACATATTACTTATTCGTATTGCACTTGTTACTTAGATTCTGATAATGCTTATTTAATTTTGTTTGTACACGTTCATTGATGTTTTTGATCTGTTAATTTTGTGAAAATTTGGGAAATAAAACATATTTTATTTCCTTTCTTTCCCTCCATAAGAGCATTCCTCAGATCAACAAGTTAATCCCTTCACAAAGTCTATGCCCTATCCTGGGATGCCCTATCCTGGGAAAATTATAGCTACTGAGGTGGTTTCCCGATGCCTTCCTCAGTAATACATAACAAATTATAATTATAAATACTGTATAGAATAATGTAATGTCACGATATTAGAATCGGAGCAATCTACAAAGCTATGGGCTTTAAAGATACCTTAATTTACAAATACTATAATATTTTTACTTACCAATTATTTTCTCTTAATGTAAAATATGTTTAGCCATACGATGAATTCAGTTATTGAACAGTGTGAATTATCTAATTTATTAATTGTATTTTTGATTGGATTGACTGATTGTTCGATTTGTAAACTATTTCTTAACTTGTTTCCTTCTTAATTCTTAGTGTATTGATATATGGAATTCTATAAGTTTAATTGATCTACTTGATTGACTGATTGGATAGATTTAATTGATTGATAGATCGTTTGATTAATTGACTGGTGATTGATTGATTGACTGACTGACGACTAGTTTGAAGCATAGACTTAGTGACAGAGAGACAGACAGACAGAAACAGACAGACTTATTGGCTGACTGACTGACTGACTGACTGACTGACTGTCTGACTGACTGATTGATTGATAAATTGATTGATTGATTTACTGGTTGAAAACTTGACTGGCTGACTGACTGATTGATTGATTGATTGATTTACTGACTGAGTGACTGACTGATTGATTGATTGAAAGATTTACTGACTGAGTGACTGACTGATTGATTGATTGGTTGATTGATTGACTGACTGATTGATTGATTGGTTGGTTGACTGAGTGACTGATTGATTGATTGATTGACTGCCTGATTGATTGATTGATTGGTTGACTGATTGACTGACTGATTAATTGATAGATATACGACAGGAAGGATGATAACCGATATGAGGATCAAGCTAAGTACATCTATATCGACTACGATGACGTCGTGACCTTTGACATTCGACTCCGCATGAAAAGTAGGTCAATGACCCACTTCTTTAATCTATTAACTTTTTCTTTATGTAATTAGCTTATTTAATTAGTGAGCCACTGATAATGACATACGCACGTGTTTACGTAAAAAGCCACTAACCTAAATGCTACAGTGGAGAAGAATAACACTATATTAAAACGACTGATATCTAGCTTATTAAAATAAACTAATCCCTCTAATTTTAGATTTTGAAGTTATTCATATTTGATTATGGAAGTTCGATAATGCATGTGGTAAAAAATACCGCACGTGTTTCAAGAGTCGAGCGACGCTGATATAAAGGAAAAGAAAATGCAAATATATGGTTAAGTTGTCATACATATATTTTAATCTGGTTCTACAGACTGCATGATGTAATGAACTTAGAGATAGATAGAGATCTCTCTATAATATAATGTATATATATATACATGTATATATATATATATATATATATATATATATATATATATATATATATATACACATTATATTATATACATTATATTATTACATTATATATATATATTATATATATATGTATATATATATATATATATATATATATATAGAGAGAGAGAGAGAGAGAGAGAGAGAAAGAGATAGAGAAAGAGAGAGGGAAAGAAAGATTGATAGAGAGAAAGATTGAGATATAGAGATTGAGAGAGAGAAATATATAGAGAAAGAGACAGATAGAGAAAGATAGATGAAGAGATATATATATATATATATAGAGAGAGAGAGATAGAAACACACAGAGACAGAGATGGTGGTTATTTATCATTGTTTGCACACATTACAGCTCTGCAGGAAGTCCTAACCTACAGCCGCTACTCGGAGAGGATTGAGAAGGGATTGATCTACGTGGCTGTCGCCAAGTCCGGGTGTCTCAAAGCTAATGTGACTCGATCAATCGAACTGCAGGATTTCTCCGTTATCAATACGGTCTCTCAATCAATCAATCATGCGATCAATAGGTTATACCATTTTTGATCACCGGACTGGCTTTCGTTTAGGACCGTACATCTCCTCAGCACATTTCTTTTGCAGATTGGTTTGAGTGAATTGATCTGTAGTGATGTGTGCTGTTGGGACGTCCCTGACATCATCCCTTGAAGAAACTGACTTTAAACCTTTATTATTATTATTATTATTAATTAATCTTTATTTATTCATTTACAAACAGAGAGCCATTCAGTTAGACAGTAGTCCATCAGTAGGTTAGTCAGTCAGTCAACTCATCAAATAAATTATTTCGTTGGGTAATTAATCATTCAATACTTTCCTGACATCATCCTTGTTTTATGAAACGGACGTTAGATATTTATTTTTATTAGTATTATTAGTTATTATTCTGTTATGTAGTGTTGTATGTAATGTTGTATGTAATCGGCATGAACCCCGCAGATCAGTGTGTGCGGGGTTTCAAATCCTGGGCTCGCCCGTCACTGACATCGTTTTTGAGTGAGGAAACTGACGTTAACATTAGCTTTAGAAGCTTTTATAATGTTCTAGGTAGTTTTGTATGTAGTGTTGGTCTAAATTTTGACCCGCTTGCATTGAATATTGAACTTGCACTGTTTTCATCTCGCCTTATCTTGTGGTATCTGTGTTCACAGTCGTCATCGTGTGGTGCTTTGACGCCTGTTTGTGTAGAGTGTGCAAGAGACGTCCCTGACATTGATTATACCGAGGAATGGGACATTAAATTCTTATTGATTGATTGATTGTTGTAAGTAATATTGTTGTTGTTATCACTGCTGATGGTGCAGGTGTCAGTAAGAAACATATGTCCTATATCTTCACCCACCAGTGACTACAGGCTTGATGTCTTCAGTGTTTACATTGTGGGAGCCAGTTTAAACTGCTTCTCCGAGTACCGGTCACAACTAGTTCATTCCGTACGTCAATTAGATAATAAATCAGTCCTTCAATCAATCTATCAATCCGCGGAGCAGTATGCGCGGGGTTTAAATCCTGCGCTCTCCCGTCACTGACATCGCTTTCGAGTGAGGAAACTGAAGTTACCCTTAACTTTACCAGCTTTTATCTATCAATCAAGCTATCAAGCAATCTAGCAATTAATCAATCAGTCAATCAATCAATTAATTAATCAGTCAATCAATCAATCAGTCAATCAAACAATTAATCTATCAGTCAATCAATATACCAATCAACCAATCGATCAACCTATAGAGGAATTTAAATACATCATTATTCATTCAGAATTATGGTAGAAACGTAACGCAATTGATTAATTTAATGAAAAGATAATTTTATTTTTGCTAAAGTTACTGATTGATTTATAGTTTGACTGTTTTTCTATGTTATCTACAACATATGGTATACCATATTGCTTCCTAGTACCATTCCATAGTAGGAAATATCTTTTAACAAAATTATTTTCATCTGAATTCAAGGCTTGATTGGATTTTCAGTTTATATTTGCTGTTCATAGAATTGATTGATTGCTTGGTTTATTGACTGATTGATTGCTTGATTTATTTACTGATAGACTGACTGATTGATTGATTGATCGAATGACTGACTGATTGATTAACTGATTGATTGATTGACCAATTGATTGATTTGTCAGGGTATGTTCTCTATGACGGTGCTGTACGGATGTATACCAGGTAAGACTGTGTCATTCAGCGCCAGTCTCAGCCGATCTAACGCCCTGTTCTACCTGGGCAACAACAGGAGAGCACAAGTCGACTGTCTTCATCCTAGTGACACCGTGCCGTGCTTCGACTTCTACTCTCGTATGTTACTAGGGTGCTTTTACTTCTACTCTCGTATGTTATTAGGGTGCTTTAACTTCAACACTCGTATGTTACTAGGGTGCTTTAACTTCTACTCTCGTATGTTATTAGGGTGCTTTGACTTCTACTCTCGTATGTTACTAGCGTGCTTTGACTTCTACTCTCGTATGTTACTAGGGTGCTTTAACTTCAACTCTCGTATGTTACTAGGGTGCTTTGACTTCTACTCTCGTATGTTATTAGGGTGCTTTGACTTCTACTCTCGTATGTTACTAGGGTGCTTTAACTTCTACTCTCGTATGTTATTAGGGTGCTTTGACTTCTACTTTCGTATGTTACTAGGGTGCTTTGACTTCTACTCTCGTATGTTACTAGGGTGCTTTGACTTCTACTCTCGTATGTTATTAGGGTGCTTTGACTTCTACTCTCGTATGTTATTAGGGTGCTTTGACTTCTACTCTCGTATGTTACTAGGGTGCTTTGACTTCTACTCTCGTATGTTATTAAGGTGCTTTGACTTCTACTCTCGTATGTTATTAGGGTGCTTTGACTTCTACTCTCGTATGTTACTAGGTATCACTTTTTTCGCTTTGATATCGATGACGTTAAATACTATTCTATCGCCAAACAACAACAACAACAAGAGTAGGATCATTCTGTTGAGCAGCTTCAATTAGTCCAACATAGCGAGAGCTTAGATCAAAATCGACTGATTGTTACAGTTGTGTAATTGCTTGAATAGTTTAACGATTGATTGGTTTTGATGATGCTATTTGGTTTTCATCTACTTTTTGATTGACGCATGGAACCGTTGATAAATTTATTTTTGAATTGAATGGCATTCCGATTTCTTCATTACATTCTAAAATATCTGGTAAAGCAAAGGTTTAAGTCAGTTTCCTCACTCGAAAGCGATGTCAGTGACGAGCGAGCCCAGGATTTGAGCCCTGCACATACTGATACGCGTTTGAATATCTTACCGACATCGACACTGACTCCATCCAGTGTCGTAACGCAAATGTTAATTAAATTATTGATCGGCTGATCGATATATTGATTGATTGATCTATTTATTGATGATTGATTGATCATTGATTGATGGTCGATCGATCGATCGATTGATTGATTGATTGATTGGCTCATAGCGTTCTACCCAACATTTGTACTTAGAGACGAGGTGACGGGAAGTACAACGTCATACAGCGATAGGTTCACATTGACCGTGATAGCAGCGAGCTATGAGATATCAGACCAGCCTAATCTCTTCTCTCATCAAGAGATACTGCAGTACAATGCTGTAGACAAGTATGCGAAATGATATTTTATTTTATGATCGACTCGGTTTATTTGAAATTTGAAATCATGGCTGTATCGTTAAGGTTCATTGAAACTGGTCGAGACTTCTTAACCGATGAGCCACGATGACAAACGTTGATCGTAAGAACAGTTGCTTTCACTTTACTGTTAATTTGAATTACAGCTTTCACTCTACAGATAGTTCAGCAGCTCATTGTAGTGGACATGTAGTCACAGGCCAGCTTTCAATTATGCCTATCCTTGCCTTTAAATTTATCGTTATATGTATAATCTATAGTTTTTTGCTAGGAACACATTATTAATATCTACATTTATCAGATTCGAAGAATATCTTTAACATCAACATTAAAAGTCCATCGCTTATCTTCAAGACGCACATTCGAGCTACCTTTACAGTGATTAAAATTAAAGCTTATTGCTTCTTTCAAACCGCAGAGGAAGCACCAGATAAAATTAATTCCGAACTATTATTTGAACTTAAACATACATTGTACATGTATATAATTAAACTGTCATATTTTCGACTAAACGCTTAACTTTTGTACTTGCTGTGTGTAAGGTTGTAGTGTGTTTAACGTCAAGGTTCAGAAGCACAAGGCTTCTCTTCAAGACGACTCGACACACTCGAGCTACCGTCACAAATATTGATGTAACAGTAAGTTACTAAAGTTAGTAACTAACTATAGTGTGTAAGCTGTGTAAGCTGTAGTGTATAGCTGTATGTAAGTTGTTGACGTGTTTCGTTTTATAATTGAATTCAGCCAGTAAAGAAAGGTGTGTACAACACCTCAATAATGCGCTACGCAGCTTTTAACAACTCTGAACGTGCGGTTCTGTTTGAATAACGGCCAAATGTAACTTTACCGCGACAGAGGGCTCTATGGCTTAGTTGGCAAAGCGTCTGCCTAGTAAGCAGAAGATCATGGGTTCGATTCCCATTGGAGCCTTGCTTTTTATGTTGCAATAAGCTAGTGTAGAACTTTCATTAATACTATTCCATTGGAAGATTTCACTGTAATCATTGTAATTCGTATCAACATTGCTCTTTTCATAATTATGAGCTGTTCTTTCTTTTAAAGAAAGAACAGCTTCTTTCTTTTCTCTGGATTTTAAAGAAAAATCGACTTATTCAGAATAATATTTTACTGATCTCTTATTTTCGTCATTATGTAGATTAATAACTAAAATAGACTGAGAGACTTAAACATAAAGTAATCGATATCATCGTGAACGATCTCTTCAAAAGCGCACCCAGAGCTGACATTTGACTATAGCTGCAGCTTTACACGAGAAAGATGAGATGAGATTCTCTGCTTGTTTAGACTTCTTGACACGATTTTATACTGGTTGATTGTTTTCATTAATTAATCAATCATTTTTAATTAATTGATATTATTAGCATTGATTGATTGAAAAATGCCTAAACGGAATGTATTCTGAAGCATTTACCGATTCATCTGTTAATCAACAAAATCCCTTCTAATACGGACTCACCTTCATGAAATGTAATCTATTGACTGATTGACTGGCGAATTGATTGATTCATGTGGTCGATTGGATTGATTGATTGATTGACGTAGTGATTTCTCAGGACTGGTATGGAAGCCTGATCCCAATGACATCGTTGGAGCCATTGTGGAATACACAAACGATGGTCTGCCCATTTATTCCATGAGAAAAAATATCTCCTTGGTATCTATACGGTTAGTCTCTCTCAACCCTCTTTACTCCTCTGCTAAATGACACTTCCAAACCATATATTCCTTCCAACAATTCCAACTGGCTGGAGCCAGTGGCGATGTCGCTAAGATATTCGACCGCGGATCAGTATGTGTGGGTTCAAATCCTGGATTCTCCCGTCACTGACATCGCTTTCGAGTGAGGAAACTGACGTTAACATTAGCTTTACCAGCTTCTTTTATTAGTTCCATACATAAGAGTACTCCAGCTGTAAGGCTTTGCTCAATAAGGATCAATCGTGGCCATGTTAATCTGTTCCCAAATGTACTGAGCCTATCTCAAGTATGATTATAACAGTAAGAAACCTGATCAGCTTTGTCTGATTATATTAAATAGAAAGAATTAACCGTTGAGTGTAAGTCATGGTTTACATGAAGAGCGACTTGAAGCCTCTTATAGTATCCAGCTGTAATGTTAGACGATGACTCGAGTGAACACAGGGCTGGTTTATAGTAGGCCTACATGTCTCTCTCTCTCTTAGTGCACAGCCTACTGGCAAGTCCATGGTATATAACGCCTACACTCTTTCGGTTTTCCGTTTTCCTCTTCATGTCCACATATGAGTGGGTCTTTAAATCATCTAACATACCAAATCTCGGCCTGCCCCTGCCTCTTTTTCCTTCCATTCTACCTTCTATGACCTCTTTTAATGGACCTTCCCCCCTTAGGATGTGTCCTATCGAACTCTTCTTCCTATTTCTTAATACATTTATCAACTGTCTATCTGTGCCAACTCTCTCCAGAACTTCCTCATTTGTAACCTTTTGAGTCCAGCTAATCCTCTCCATTCTTCATGTATATGTATAATATATTACCCGCTCCTACAATCTATGCAAGACTTGCTACGGTAGATTGCTTGTTCAATTTATCAATCAAATTACTTACTGACCGATTGATTGATTGATTGATAGACTGACTGATTGCCTGATTGATTGATTGGGTTACTGATTACTTGAAGAACAGTTTTTAAGTGATTAATTTTTGTATTAATCGATTGACTGATTGATTTTTTTTTGCCTGATTCACTCATTGATTGATTTGCTTGTTTGATTGTTCGCTTTATTATCTGAATTTCAGACTGACTGACTGGCTGACTGACTGACTGGCTGACTGACTGGCTGGCTGACTGACTGACTGGCTGACTGACTGATTTATTGTTTGCTTGATTCACAAATTGTTTGTTTATTGGTTTGTTTGTATGGTTGATTTTTTACCGACTGACGGACTAACCGACTCTCTCATTGATTGATTGATTGATTGTTTGATTGATTGATTGATTCATTCATTGTTTGATTGAGTGATTGATTGAGTGATTGAGTGATTGATTGATTGTAGTTGGATGTGTCAGTATAGATCAGCATGTAGTAGAGTGCTACCTCGTCTCTTCGCACCAAATGAAATCTATTTGCTCCTCAAGTTCTCAAACTGGTAAAATAAACTTTTATTAGAATCATTGTTAACAGCGTCAGGTTAGGTTTATTCTTTTATATCTTGTCCTGCATTAACGTCGGAGATCATGTCACGCCAATCTGGATATTCTAGATCCCAATGGCATCAATAGGTAGTGCACTTGCTAGGGTTTAATGTTGAATTTTGCCGATAATAGCTACTAGCTTGCAGTAGGCCTATAATGCACGTGTAGGCACGTTTAGGCACGTGCTTTTTTGAGATCGTTTGGGTGAATCGATTTGTAATGACATTTGATGGGTGGACGTCCCTGACATCCTCCTTGTATGAGGAAACGGACGTTTCTTCATACAAGGAGGATGTCAGGGATTGATTGATTGATATAAGCTGGTAAAGCTAAGATTAACGTCAGTTTTCTCAATCGAAAGCGATGTCAGTGACGGGCGAGCCCAAGATTTGAACCCGCACCTACTGTTTCGCGGTCGAGTAACTTACCGATTACCGATGTCGGTAAGTTATTCGACCGCGGATCAGTATATGCGGGGTTCAAATCCTGGGCTCGCCTGTCACTGACATCGCTTTCGAGTGAGTAAACTGACGTTAACATTAGCTTTACTAGCTTTTGTATAGTTACTGTTATTTCTACTGTTAATGTTACTGATACTGCTACTGCTACTGTTATTATTATTTATATTGCTATTGTTATTGTTATTGTTGTTTATATTGCTATTCATATTGTTATTGTTATTGTTATTACACATGTTATTGTCAGGGTGCCCTCCCCCTCCAGCTCCTGTGACTACAACATGACGTTCTGGATACGACTCCATGGAATCCCTGCAGATCCATTCGTCATAATCCTGCCTGTCACTCTAGTCTGTATCAATACATGTCTCATTAACCAATCAATCAATCAATCAATAAATCAATCAATAAATCAATCAACCAATCAATCAATACAAAATCATTGGGTTTAGCTGCAATATCGATTAATGATAACCATGGATATTGAAACAGCTATCGTCACATGTAATCAGCGTAGCAATCAATCATTGAGTCAGGTGATTGGTTAATGCATTTGTTGTTGGGCTAAACGACTGGCTGAGCGACAGGTTGAAATGTTAGAGAAACCATAGAATCATTGATTGATGGATTGATTGATTGATTGACGTAGGTAAGTCTGTTCCTATGCTCACTGGCCTGCACTCTGGTGTATAGAAGAGCTAGGGGCGCTGTGATGTTGATTGATTGTTAATTGATTGATTGATTGATTGATTGATTGATTGATTGATTGATTGATTGATTGATTGATTGACGTAGGTAAGCCTGTTTCTATGCACACTGGCCTGCACGATTTTGTATAGAAGAGCTAGAAGCGCTGTGATGTTGACTGATTGATTGATTGACTGATTGATTGATTGATTGATTGACGTAGATAAGCCTGTTCCCATGCACACTGGCCTGCACGATGGTGTATAGAAGAGCTAGAAGCGCTGTGATGTTGATTGATTGATTGATTGATTGATTGATTGACGTAGGTAAGCCTGTTTCTATGCACACTGGCCTGCACGATTTTGTATAGAAGAGCTAGAAGCGCTGTGATGTTGACTGATTGATTGATTGAATGATTGATTGATTGATGTAGATAAGCCTGTTCCTATGCACATTGGCCTGCACGATGGTGTATAGAAGAGCTAGGGGCGCTGATTGATTGATTGATTGATTGTTAATTGATTGATTGATTGACTGGCCTGCACGATGGTGTATAGAAGAGCTAGGGCGCGATTGATTGATTGACGTAGGTAAGCCTGTTTCTATGCACACTGGCCTGCACGATTTTGTATAGAAGAGCTAGAAGCGCTGTGATGTTGACTGATTGATTGATTGAATGATTGATTGATTGATGTAGATAAGCCTGTTCCTATGCACATTGGCCTGCACGATGGTGTATAGAAGAGCTAGGGGCGCTGTGATGTTGATTGATTGTTAATTGATTGATTGATTGATTGATTGATTGATTGATTGATTGATTGATTGATTGATTGATTGATGTAGGTAAGCCTGTTTCTATGCACACTGGCCTGCACGATGGTGTATAGAAGAGCTAGGAGCGCTGTGATGTTGAAGAGAGAGAAGGTGATGAAGAGAAGAGAAGATAGGCGACTGTCCCACCGTGCTGCTCATACAGATGTGAGCAATCAATCAATTAATTAATTTAATGAGTTAATTAATCAATTAGAACACATGTGTTTAATTCACATCCCAACACATAGCACTTCAACTTAAGCTAACTTAATAGTAGTAAATAATAACAATTAAATTTAAATGCAGATTAGGCAAACGTGCAAATACAAGGCCATGAAAGGGGTCGCACGACACACTATTTAACTTAACTTAACATAATTATACTGGTTAAGGAAGTCACAAGGACCTGTAATATCATTTAGTTGATCATCTAGTTACCAATCTCTTAGACACTTACAATCATCCTGAAATCTAAATCTAAATCTAAATTTAAATTTAAATCAACTAATAAAATAAAATGTTTATTTATTATTTATTTTTAGTTTGATTGGGCGTATTGTGAGAAAGGCAGATGAGGATGTAATGAAGAGAGTTTGGAGGGAAGAGCTGGATGTTAAGCTATAGAGAGGTAGCCACAATTGACTTGGGATGCGGTAATTAAGAACTTAAGAAAGACATGAAAAATAGGGGATTGACTGATGATATGGTGTGGGACAGGGAGGACTGGACAAGGTCTATTCGTATCCCGACCCTGGTTAAACTAGGATTTAAGGGGAGATGATGATGATTGATTGATTAAACAGCAAAGCGAGGTATCCAGCGCTACCCAGTCGTTCATGACTTTGAGAGACGCGTCACATAACAGTTCCTCCCTCTCTAGTCCCTATCTGATGAGTCATCAGCAGATGAGTCAGCAGCAGATGAGTCAGCAGCACATGAGTCAGCAGCACATGAGTCAGCAGCACATGAGTCAGCAGCACATGAGTAATGACGACACGATTATCACTCCTGATCTCTCTAGTCAGGATCTTGTGTCGACACTGGGCAATAGTAGCAGAGACATCTAGAAACAGAACTCTTCTCTAGTAGAAACTTCTAGATACAGAACTCTTCTCTATCAGAGACGTCTAGATACAGAACTCTTCTCAAGCAGAAACGTCTAGATATAGAACTCTTCTCTAGTAGAGACGTCTAGATACAGAACTCTTCTCTAGTAGAGACGTCTAGATACAGAACTCTTCTCTAGCAGAGACGTCTAAATACAGAATATCACTCTTTAGGCCTATCATACAGCCAGCTGCATGAATTGTTTGAAAAAACTGACTGATATAATTAGGACTTTAATTAATTAGTTAATGTTGACCAAGTTAATTATGTTATTTATTATTATTTGTATATTTTATATGCACAATAGCCACAAAAGATAGAGAATATAATATCTTTGTGGCCAACATATATCTAATTATTCTAAAAATGTGAAGAATATATCTAATTCTTTATTTTGTGATTGGCCATTTACGTTTAATAAAGTACATTAAATGTTATAATGCACTTTATTGGGCCTATAGTTAAGTACAATATAATAGGATAACGTTACTATAATCGTCAATGACTATTTCATGTTTCATGTGAAGCTTTGAATTACATATAATCGCTGCTGCGTCTGTGTGTCATTATTTATTAGCACATTACATAGCAAAATTACAGTGAGTGAGTACGAGATAACACAGGAATAATATAAGGTATAGAAAACATTAACATAACAACAATGTGTCAGAAAGCATAATTGCTTGTTTGAAACCAGCTTTTTTGATAATGATGATATTAAGTGCAGCGGAATCATATATTTCACTTTTTGCCTTCTAAAAAATTATAAATAGCACTATTAAGCTACTGCATTGTCACCATATTGAATTTAATATGAAACTGAGAAACAAAACGTAAGCTACTCTTAAAGGAAGCCTTAGACAAGACGTGAAGTAGGAGGTGTGGCAGTTATGTAAACATTGATTACATATTCTGTCCCATACTGAGATAAAATTTTAACTTTCGCACAAATGATGCTTAATTTCTTATATTAACATTTTATATAATTTCACTAAAATTTTCGAAAGTAACAATTTTCTTTTGTAGAATAGTAACTTATGCGTGCTAGTCGAAGTCTTTCGATGGCTCTTAAACAAATGAATAGATTGACCAAATTAACGAAACTAAATTTAAAATTCACAATTTTGCAGCAGCTGCCCTTTGTACAATATGCTAAAATTACATAAATAAAGACATTTAAAATTAAATTAACTAATGACCAAAGCTGTTTAACAGAGACTCGACTCCATATCTCTTATATTAAACTGTAATATTTTGGTAATCTAATGCTTTAAATTTGATAGTATTTGTCGATTTTTATTTACACAGAAAAATAGCAAGCGGCGATATTGTGCTCTAAGTTCTAAATTATCTCGTAAAATCTATCGTATTTTTGGCTTCACATTGAATGAGTATGTCAGGTGCCAGCAGCAATGGGTTTCAGTCGTACAATAGGGATCGGGGGGGCATTCCGGGGGCCGCAGGGGGCTCGGGGGATAGGGCGGATAGAGATGTGGACGTGGCGAGTGACCCGGCTAGTAGCAGCTTCTTCATGAACGACTACCGCAAGTATGTAGCGACACGAACTTAGATCCTAGGTTTATTTGTAAAATGAAATTAACGAATTTGATTCTAGAATAGTTTAGGGTTAGGGTAATTGGTGAATGGTTTTAAAAACAAGCTGGATGTTGTAATTATGTATAATTGCTAATAGAGAAAAGAGCCCTTGGCTATCTTCCCTTGTTCCTGAGCACTACCTAAATTTGAAGGATAGGAATAACGAAAGATGGTAGCAGTTCTGGTAAATTATGGTAGCTCCGTGAACTTAGATCCTACCTTTATTTGTAAAATGAAATTAACGAATTTGATTCTAGAAGTTAAGAAATTCTCTTGGAAATAATACATTTATAGTGATGAATTGGATGTTATGAATTCGGCAGTGGTCATTTAAATTATTACTTAAAACAGAGTGATTTAGGCGGTAGTAGTTATGAAAACTTGAAACGAACTTATGAAAAACGCACCAATTTAAGTCCTTGGAATTTTTTATTTCTACTTTTTATTAGTATTTTGTAAGAAAAATATCCGCCATGCAAATGTAAGGCTGTTACCTTGTAGTAGCTTCTAGAACTATGTAGCTGAACTAACTTGGGTCAGCAAATAGATTTCTTAAGTGCTTAGGCTCCTGAAATTGTTGTAAAATTTTCTAAGCGGATTGCAAAAAAGATCTAAATTTTCTAAGTGGATTGCAAAAAAGATCTATTTGTATCCAGATCCTATTTAAACTGGGATTCAAGGGAAGATGATGATGATAAAATATACTTAAATTAGTAGACTAATTGTTACGTTGTATAGATTGAATGCCTATAATTATCAGTTTATACAGCAAGTGTTTGTTGTTGTTGCTGTAGACACGAGGATTTAAAGCAGATGCTGGACAGTAATAAGGATAATCTAAAGTTAGAGGCCATGAAGAGGATAATAGGGGTAACATGAACAATATATTTAAAATATTAAATATAAGACGAATACATTGTAACATTTAAAATATAAAGCAATACACTGCATAGGGTAACATAACATATAACATATATATAACATATTATAGGGGTATCATGAACACTGCACTTCATTTATCAACTAATCTTTCCTTTGTTTTAACCCTGTTAGATTATTTAATGGATTTTCCTAGAACCTTGTAAAAAAAGCTGGTAAAGCTAATGTTAACGTCAGTTTCCTCACTCGAAAGCGATGTCAGTGACGGGCGAGCTCAGGATTTTAACCCCGCACATACTGATCGGCGGTCGAATAACTTAGACATCGCCACTGGCTCCAGCTAAGTGATAAGGTATTTTGCTTACTGATCTATATATTGATTAAACATTGATTGGACATTGAGTGTCTCAATAGCTGAGTGTGTAGAGCATTGGGTAACGTAGTGACATGGCTGTTCCTGAGATTGTAGGATAACTAAAGGCTTTGCTCTTTCACTTGTATCTTTATAAATTGACTACCTGCTCTGCTCTTCTTTATAAATTGACTACCTGCTTTGCTCTTTCACTTGTATCTTTATAAATTGACTACAAACATCCTAAACTTATTTAAAGCACTGGTTACCAGAGCTGATAGATATCATCTCATCAACCACAAACATTCGTAGTGAATTGGTTATTGTTGTCTCTTATGATCTGGTTTGAAGTAAAAAGAACTAATTAGATAGATCTTGATGAATTTTGATGAAAAGTCGCTGCAATGTGTGGTTATTATTGAAAGTTCCAGTTATCATCATTGATTATCATTCGATGTATTATGTGCGTATTGCTGAATGTAATGTTGGGCAGAGATCAATGTGCCCTATGCATTGCTGGGTTGATAACACAAGTTCTGCTGTGTATTCCTGCAGATGGTGGCCAAAGGAAAAGATGCGTCCGATTTATTTCCCGCTGTTGTAAAGAACGTAGTGTCTAAGAATATTGAGGTATAGTACAACACCATTTTAATGTTTTTTTGTAATAAAATTGTAATTATATATTACTATAGTTATACCATTATGTGATTGGAACAAACAGACGCTGGGTCCCATATGGTTAAGTTTGCAGTTTTGTAGTTTATCAAGTTTTATTTTATGTTATTATTCGAACAGCTGTTTCACACTGTGCCTTTCATCTCTAGCAGAAATACTAAATGTACATAGAATGTGTATAGCTGATCCTAACGAAGCTACTTAATAAAAGTTAAATTCTCTTTATTGCCCAGCATGCACTGCATTCATTAGCATTACCCAGCATGCACTGCATTCATTAGCATTACCCAGCATGCACTGCATTCATTAGCATTACCCAGCATGCACTGCATTCATACCCAGCATGCACTGCATTCATTATTACCCAGCATGCACTGCATTCATTAGTTTTACCCAGCATGCACTGCATTCATTAGCATTACCCAGCATGCACTGCATTCATTAGCAATTAATTATTGGTGAGCATGCCAATGAATGATTAGTTCAATTCATGATATATTTCATCAATAATTCATGATTAATTCATCAATAATTCATGATTAATTCATCAATAATTCATGATTAAATACTGTTGATCATTGTTGATCATTGTTGATCATTGTTGATCATTGTTGATCATTGTTGATCATTGTTGATCATTGTTGATCATTATTGGTTGATAGAACTTACTGAATATGTTTATGCTTGTCAAACAACGTAGAGATTTATATTTATTGATTTTACCCGTGTTGTGTCTGGGTTGCTAAGGAATATACTAACCGTGGACTGCATGTGTTGTAAAAGGCGACGAAGCACTAAGTAACAAACCTATCTTAGAAAGGGCAAATGGTTGCTGAGCGCTTGAGCTCCAGAAGTAGTTATAAAACTTTATAATCCCGACCCTAGTTAAACTGGGATTCAAGAGAAGAGGATGATGATGATGACTCTGATGATGATGATGATTGATTGATTGATTGACAGGTGAAGAAGCTGGTGTATGTATATCTAACAAGATACGCTGAGGAGCAACAAGATCTAGCCTTGCTCTCTATCAGTACATTCCAGCGTGCACTGAAGGTAATCAATCAATCAATCAAACAATCAATCAATCAATTAGCATGATCTAGCCTTGCTCACTATCAGTACATTCCAGCGTGCACTGAAGGTAATCAATCAATCAATCAATCTGTCCTTGCTACAGTTTCCTTCTTTAACTAAAAGCATTTGTTATATTTGATTGCAGAGTATTGCTTTGATTGTATTCTATATTGCAGTAATTATTGTGCTGTGTATTGTATTGCTTTGTAAATTTTGTTGTGTACTGTATTGTATTGTATTGTATATTATATTGTATTGTATAGTATTGTATTGTATGGCATTGTATTGTATTGTATGGTATTGCATTGCATTGCATTGCATGGCATTGCATTGCATGGCATTGCATCGTATCTTATCGTATATTGTATTGTATTGTATTGTATTGTATTGTATAGGACCCCAATCAACTGATCAGAGCTAGTGCACTGAGGGTGTTGTCTAGTATAAGGGTTGGTATGATTGTCCCCATCATGATGCTTGCTATCAAGGAATCAGTCATGGATATGTCGCCCTATGTGAGAAAAACTGCAGCCCATGCCATACCCAAGCTTTACAGGTTTATACCATAATAATAATAATAATGATGATAGTGATAATGATAATGATAATGTTAATGGTAATGGTAATGATAATGATAGTGATAGTGATAGTGATAGTGATAATGATAGTGATAGTGATAATGATAGTGATAGTGATAGTGATATCGATAATGATAATGATAATGATAATGATAATGATAATGATAATGATAGTGATAGTGATAATGATATTGATAGTGATAATATATGAATGATCATGATAATGATAAATATAATGATAATGAAATGAATGATATTAGGGATATGATATAATAATGATAATGATAGTGATAATGAATATGATAATGATAATGATAACTGATAATGGTAATGATAATGATAATGAGATGTGATAATGTGATAATGATGATATGATGATTGATAATGATATGATAGTGATAGTGATAGTGATAATATAGTGATAGTGATATGCTAGTGATATTGATAAGATATTACATGATAATGATAGTGATAGTGATGTGTCATATGTGAATAATGTAATGATAAGGAAATGTCATGAAATGAAATAAGGATAATTGGAGAATGATAGTGATGGGCGTTCTGGGCGTGATAATGATAGATAGTTAAGTGATGTGATATGATAGTGATAGTGATATGTCATAGTGATAGTGATACTTATAATGATAATGATAGTGATAGTGCTAGTGATAATGATAATGATATGTAGTGTAGTGATAGTGATAATGATAGTGATAATTATAATTATATTGATAGTGATAATGATACTGATAATGATATGATAATGATAATGATAATGATAGTGATAGTGATAATGAGATGATAGTGATATTATAGTGATAATGAATAGATAAATGATACTGATAGTGATAGTGATAGTGATAATGAAAAAAAAAAAATTTAAAGTTTTGGAAAAATAGTGATAATGATAGTGAATGATAATGATAATGATAATGATAATGATAATGATAATGATAGTGATAGTGATAATGATAATGATAATGATAGTGATAGTGATAGTGATAGTGATAGTGATAGTGATAGTGATAATGATAATGATAGTAATAATAATAATAATAATAATAATAATCATAATAAAGGTTTAACGTCCATTTCCTCATCCAAGGATGATGTCAGGGACGTCCCCACAGCACACATCACTACAGATCAATTCACCCAGACCAATCTGTGAAAGAAATGTGCTGAGGAGAAGTAATTGTCAGGTAAGATTCAATTGATGATTGCTTACATCAATCAATCAGTCAATCAATCAATGCATTGACCCTATTGGGTCTGTGTAGAAGACGTAGATATTTTTACTTTTTAACTGTTATTTTACAGAACTCCTATATCACGGAGAGAGCAAGAGAGTTGTTTTTTTTTTGTCAGTAATGAGTATGGTGAAAATATTTAGTTGTAGAACTGCGAGCTGTTAAATCGTTTTACAGGTTGTTAGTTGGACTTTCTCTTTTGTAACCTTTTGAGTACAGCTAATCTTTTAGATTTTTATTTGTTATTTCTGTGTTTATATCTTTATTATTTCTGTGTTTATCTATTTGTTCTTTCTATGTTTATCTATTTGTTCTTTCTATGTTTATCTAATTGTTCTTTCTATGTTTATCTATTTGTTCTTTCTATGTTTATCTATTTGTTCTTTCTATGTTTATCTATTTGTTCTTTCTATGTTTATCTATTTGTTCTTTCTATGTTTATCTATTTGTTATCTCTGTGTTTATCTATTTGTTATTTCTGTGTTTATGTATTAGTTTGGACCCTGAGCAGAAGGAGTTGCTGATTGAGGTGATTGAGAAGCTTCTGGCTGACAAGACGACGGTAAATATAACTCACATTATATATAGGCTACATAAGGTGTGGATAAGACATAGACTTTGTGAAAGGACTAACTTGTTGATCTAAGGAGTCTCTTAAAGTCACTTAGTAACTTTCCTCTGTAACTTTTTTATATATAAATGATATGGCCTTTTGGCGAGGAACTTAACGTGAAATTGTTATCGATTGATTGATTGATTGTAGGATTGACTGATTGATTGATTGATTGATTGATACAGCTGGTGGCTGGCAGTGCTATACAAGCGTTTGAGGAGGTATGTCCAGAGCGTATAGATCTGATACACAAGAACTACCGCAAGCTCTGCTCTCTGTTGGTGGATGTGGAGGAATGGGGACAGGTCGTCATCATTAACATGCTCACTAGATACTGCAGGACTCAGTTCATCGACCCCAACAAGGTTAACATGACAACACTGAGCACTTTGTGAATAGGTTAAAGTAAAATAGAGAGAATGCTCTGGAATTTGCTGCAATATAGACAGATCTCTGTTAGGATCATTTCTACGCTTAGCTGTCTGTGTTTTGAAAAAGTTGAATAATTATAATATTAATAATACTAAAGGTTTAACGTCCGTTTCTTCATACTAAGATGATGTCAGGGACATCGTCATTAACCGATTGATTAAATAACTAAATATTTGAGTGTTCGAACTATCAGTTGATTGGTAGATTGACTGAGCACCTAATTGATTGATTGATTGACTTATTATGTCATCGATTGATTATATATCGATTAATTGATTTATGGATTAACTGATTGATCAATCTATTGATTGATTGATTGAATGATCGATTGATTGATTTATGGATTAACTGATTACTCAGTCTATTGATTGACTGATTGATTGATTGCTTAATCTATTGATTGATTGACTGATCGCAGGCGACGGCTGACGAGAACGACGCTAAGAACTTCTACGCGTCGTCAGATGACGATGATGATGAGGAGAGAGAGAAGGAGAGAGGAGAGAGAGAGGGTGTGGCAGGGAGAGGCAAGGTCTACGTGATGGACGCAGATCATAGGCTGCTGTTAAGAACCTGCAGACCACTGCTCAACAGTAGGAACGCTGCTGTATGTGTCTCTATAAGTATTTCTACAAGTGTCTCTACAAGTGTCTCTATAAGTGTCTCTAAAAGTGTCTCTACAAGTGTCTCTATAAGTGTCTCTATAAGTGTCCCTATAATTGTCTCTATAAATGTCACTATAACTCGCGCAAGAGTGTCTCTACAAGTGTCTCTCTAAATGTCTCTATAAGTGTCTCTATAATCTACTTCAGTTCTTCTTTCACCCTGTTGTTTAGAACCTGCAGACCTCTGCTCAACAGCGTTTTATGTGTCTCTATCATCAATAACCACAACAACAACGCACATTATAGTGAGATGATCAACTATGTTGATATCTATCACTTTTAACAACACATGTTTAAACCGTTAGGCAATTTAGACCATTTTCTGTATAACCAGTCTAATGAATGACCGAGATTTTACTCTCAGATCAGCGCGGCCGGGATTCGAACCCACGAGGGTTCAATTCACCTAGTATCTGTCATTTAAAACTTTGTAACGTTACCCCTAAACTATTAAGACATTCTAATCATCTACTTCAGTTCCTCCTTCTAGCTGCTGCTTACTGCTTCACAGAGTCATTGTTTAGCTTTATATGTTGTTACCGAGTACATTAGATTAGTAGTTTTATCAATAAATCAGATTCATTACTTTTGTATTTGCAATTAACATTTTTTTCTCAGCTTAAATGTAGTAATAAATGAATATATAAATAAAAAGAATCATTAGCCGATCTCATTAAAGACTCTTCAGTAAAGTTGGTGCATTTGTAGTAACATATTATATCACTAGCATGCTATGTTGATTTGATAGGTTATACTATATTGATTTGATTGATTGATTGATCTGTTCTTATCTGCACAGTTTGTCATGGCACTGGCTTAGTTGTTCAATTAATCAATCATCACTGTGCAACCACTGTGATTGACTGATTCACTGATTGATTGATTGACTGACTGATTGATTGATTTTTTGATAGGTTGTCATGGCAGTGGCCACAGTTGTATCATCACTGGCAACCAGTGTGATTGATTAATTAATTGATAGTTTGATTGATTGATTGATCAATTGATTGATTGACAGGTTGTCATGGCAGTGGCACAGTTATATCATCACTGTGCTCCTAAGTCAGAAGTGAGCACAGTGGCCAAGGCTCTCATTCGTCTACTGCGATCTAACAAGTCTGTCACTTCTCCTGTCTGTCTGTCTTTATATCTCTACCTTTATCTCTCTCTCTCTATCTCTCTCTCTCTCTCTTGTCTGACTGCTTGTCAGTTTGTCTCTCTCTCTCTCTCTGTCTGTCTGTTGATTCCATTCAGTTTAGCGAATGAAATGCACTTATGGAGACTGTTTGCTATTAGTCTTAAAACCTTAGACAGTTTAAACAGAGCTCTTTAATGAACCAAATGAACCAAATCAGCGCAATCAGCGTCCAAGAGCTCAAATATCATCCTTCTTCCGATACACTATTATCATCTTCATCATCATATTCGTCATCGTTTTCATCATCGTCATCATCATCATCATTATCATCATGGTAAAGCCAATGGTTAAGCTAACGTTAACGTCCGTTTCCTCACTCGAAAGCGATGTCAATGAAGGGCGAGCCCAGGATTTGAACCCCGCACATACTGATCCGCGGTCAAGTATCTTATCGACATCGACAGTGCCTCCATCCCGTTGTTGTAATCATTTTTAATATTAAACACATTATTACTATTATCATCGTTACTATTACTATTAGTATTAATTGTTTATAGGGAGGTGCAATACGTTGTTCTCAGTAACATTGCCTCAATGTCCGTCAAACGAAAGGTTACCAGTTTACTCTAGTCTATATCTGTGTTGTCCTATTTAAGGTTGTTTACTGTCTTCTGTCATTGTTGCTTAGGTTTTGGTATTTGCATGTGTCTATTATTATACATTCATTGTTTGGCTGAGGATTGAACGGTCCTTGTCCATTGCGTTTTTTAAAATTATATCAGGTTTGACTCTTACTCGTTTAATTCCTTGTCATCTGTTGCAATTGTTATATTTTATATTATATGTTTTGATATTGTTTTTAAATATTGTTCTGATTGAATGGCCTTTTGCCCGACATGCAGTAATCGTGGATTCGAGTCATCATCAGTTAACATCTGATCATGTTTAATCGTCTGGTATTTATGATGAGTCATCACACAAGTGTCTAGTCGTCTAGTATTTATGATGAGTCATCACACAAGTGTCTAGTATTTATAGTGAGTCATAAATACTAGACCACTGGAATACTAAATAATAAGTCATGACACGTGTTTGCTGTTTTTAATACTTGCCGTTGTGTTGCTTATAACTCACTGTCTCAAGCTTAAGAGCTTCTTGACTTAGTTAAGATTGTCTCACATTCTAATTCATAAAATTACATTAAAGGTTTTACGTCCGTTTCCTCATCTAATGTTGATATCAGGGACGTCCCCACAGCTCATATCAGAACAAACCAACTCACCTAAATCATTCAGCGAAAGAGTTGATCAATGGAGAGCTCTTGAGCGAGCTAAATGATGATGATGATGTGTAGAATGTGTGTGACAGAGGTGAACGAATGCTGGATTATGTTGTTTATTACAGGATACGAACATTGCAGATCTGATTGGATTCCATGTATGATATATCTTATGTCATAGTCTTATATCATAGTCTTATGTCATAGTCTTATAGCATAGTCTTATGTCATAGTCTTATATCATAGTCTTATATCATAGTCTTATATCATAGTCGTATGTCATAGTCTTATGTCATAGTCTTATGTCATAGTCTTATATCATAGTCTTATGTCATAGTCTTATGTCATAGTCTTATGTCATAGTCTTATATCATAGTCTTATGTCATAGCTTTATACTAGAGGTGTTATAGCATAGTCATGTGTCATAGCTCTATACTAGCATAGTCATGTGTCATAGCTGTAGACTAGCATAGTCTTGTGTCATAGCTATCTACTAGCATAGTCATGTGTCTCGCTGGTTACTAGTGGGTGAGATGTTATGGTATTGTAGTAGTGTATCTAGCACACAGTGACTGGTTGTTTCTGGTAGTCATCTCCTAGCATTAACCTATTAGCACTGGTACACCACCATTAATATGGTGGTGGTTATATTCGGTTATTTATTCGGTTAGAATTCTCTCTTAGTGCACTGCCTACTGGCAGGTCCATGGTACATAACGCCTCCACTCTTCTCTGTCTTCCGCCTTCCTCTTCATTTCCACATATGAGTGGGTCTTTAAATCATCTAACATACCTAATCTCGGCCTGCCCCTGCCTCTTTTTCCTTCCATTCTACCTTCTGTGACATCTTTTAATAGGCCTTCCCCCCTTAGAATGTGTCCTATCTATCTCTTCTTCCTATTTCTTAATACATTTATCAACTGTCTATCTGTGCCAACTCTCTCCAGGACTTCCTTAGTTGTAACCTTTTGAGTCCAGCTAATCCTCTCCATTCTTCTCCAAATCCACATTTCCAATGCCTCCAGTTTCCTAATATCTTCCTTTCTTAAGGTCCATGTTACACATCCATATAATAGCGTGGTCCAAACCAAGTTTTCACTATCTTTATCTTTGTGTCTTTCTTTAGACTTAAACTAAGGTTAGATTTATATTCGGTTATTTATAATAGTAAAGGTTTAACGTTCATTTTATCTAGGATGTCAGAAACATCTCCCCATCATACGTCACTTCAAATCGATTCACACAAACGATTTGAAGAACTTAATGCTGAAGAGAAGAGAAAGGAGACTATCGTCATTCTGCTATTTTATTGCTGTTGCTTTTCAATATTAATTTTCTTTTGTAAAGTTGAATCAGTTATCAATGTTTAGACACTCGCCTATCTAACACAGCGTAACAATTAGAGTGCTTCGGTCGTCCATGATAACTTTTAGCTGTTCGCTTATCTAACATAACCATTAGGGTGCTACTGTCGTTCGTGATAACGTCTATACGCTTTATCTATAGAGATTTTAAAGTTTATTAGTCACTTCTACTAATAACCCTAATATTTAATATCTCTCTGTCTCTCTGGTGTTGCTGCTATTGTTTACTCGAAGCTTTATATTTCATTTCACTTCATGGACTCTTGTACCGTCTAGAACTACTGAAAGGTCTTCTACATACCTAGCAGCTCCTCCAGTGTTAAAAACTGACGTTAAATCGTCTTCTTGACGTGCCACTGGTCTTGCCTTTGATCTGTCTGTGTGACAACTTAATCAAAATTAGTTAATCAGTTGCTCTTAATTGAGCGCTACCCGAGGCCTTCTATCTTTATACATTGAGCCCTTAGATACTTGACATAGTAAAAACCTTAAAGTCAATTCTTCCTTGACGAATATTTCCGCATTTATTTATTTCTTAGACGGTATGTTTTGGGTGTATATTTATGCTGATTAATTTTGTTTTGTTGCCTTATTTCACTACCGCAATTAGTCATATTAAATTTATTATTTTAGTTGTTTTATAAATTAGTATTTGTCTTGTTAGCATGGTAGATAATGTTACTACTCGGTTATTTCGTTGAAAAAAATTGTATCCTTTGAAATTATGGTGCAAGTATAAATGTAGATGTAGTTTTTACTTAATTATTTATGCACTTTCTACTCGATTCTTGTACACAACTCGTAATTTAAACGTAAACGTAATCTATGTTAAATTATACCTCTGCATTTCATTAAGGAAAAACAGAATTTATTGAGATTCATATCATTTTGTAAGTACGCCTCATAAAGTGGTAGCCTATGGTTGCATCTCAATCTTGGACTATTTTCTGATTTAAACTTCTACTGGTTTTTTTCTAAATATTTTCGGAATCCTTAAATTTAGCCTTTTTTAAGCCACCTTTTTGTAACATCTTGGTATTTAAGTCTTTTATCAAGAACTAGAATTAGAGTTCAACTTTTGTTCATCATGATATTAAGCACTGCAATTAGTGAAGTTACTTCCTCTATTTCATGTGATATTCTTGGTTTGACTCGTCTCTGATAGTGCTTTAGGCATATAAAGTGACGTAGGAGCATGCCTTCTGATTAACACATAACCTAATGCCTATCCGTAGATATTGTTATACAGCATCCATGATGATATTTAGCTTTTGTGTATGTTTGCAGGCAATGTTTGAACCTTTCCTCAAAAGCTTCTACATTCGTTCATCAGACCCCACACACGTCAAGCTACTTAAGGTTAGTTCTGCCTGTCTAACATTCAGCCTCGTTCTCACTATGATTTTCCTGTTCTATTTAAAGATGGTAAATATTAACGTCAGTTTCCTCACTTGAAAGCTATGTCAGTGACGGGCGAGCCCAGGATTTGAATCCCGCACATACTGATCCGCGGTCGAGTATCTTACTGACATCGTCACTGTCTCCAGCCGACCAATCACTCAGTGCCTATATTCACAGGCTACTATACATCCACTCACTCAGTGCCTATATTTACAGGCTATTATACAATCAATCACTCAGTGCCTATATTCACAGGCTACTATACAATCACTCAGTGCCTATATTCACAGGCTACTATACATCCAATCACTCAGTGCCTATACAGGCTACTATGCATGTTGTTCCGGTGATAAAATATGATCTGGATAGATAGAGCAGTTGATTTGTTATTTGGCTGGTTGATGAATTTATTGATTTATTATTTGGTTGGTGGTTGAATGACTGATTGATAGATTGGTTGATTGATTGATTGTAGTTGGAGATTTTAACTAATCTGGCCACTGAAACAAACATTTCGACGATTCTGCGAGAGTTCCAGGTGACATGATTTACGTTTTCTATCTTGAATTTCTCGTATGAACTTTCGTATAACAGATCCCAGTTGCAAAGATCTGACGTTTTTCTTTAGTATCTCTGCTGCCGGTAACACCTATTTATATATTATAATTACTGGCAGATTTTGTGTATATTAGGCCCTATGTGAGTGTTTGAGTAGGTATGTATATATGTTTGTATGTGTGCAGTATATATACGTACCTTTGTGTATATGTGTATGTGTGTGTGTGTGTGTGTGTAAATGTGTGCATACATGTGTGTGTACATGTGTGTACATGTGTGTGTATGTGTAGACGTATGTGACAGGACCTGATAAGGAATTGGCTGCAGCCACTGTGCAAGCTATAGGCAGATGTGTGTCAGTACATGTGTGCACATGTGTGTATGTGTGTATGTGTACATGTATGTGTACATGTATGTGTACATGTGTGTATGTGTAGACGTATGTGACAGGACCTGATAAAGAGTTGGCTGCAGCCACTGTGCAAGCTATAGGCAGATGTGTGTCAGTACATGTGTGCACATGTGTGTATGTGTGTATGTGTACATGTATGTGTACATGTATGTGTACATGTGTGTATGTGTAGACGTATGTGACAGGACCTGATAAAGAGTTGGCTGCAGCCACTGTGCAAGCTATAGGCAGATGTGTGTCAGTACATGTGTGCACATGTGTGTATGTGTGTATGTGTACATGTATGTGTACATGTATGTGTACATGTGTGTATGTGTAGACGTATGTGACAGGACCTGATAAAGAGTTGGCTGCAGCCACTGTGCAAGCTATAGGCAGATGTGTGTCAGTACATGTGTGCACATGTGTGTATGTGTGTATGTGTACATGTATGTGTACATGTATGTGTACATGTGTGTATGTGTAGACGTATGTGACAGGACCTGATAAAGAGTTGGCTGCAGCCACTGTGCAAGCTATAGGCAGATGTGTGTCAGTACATGTGTGCACATGTGTGTATGTGTGTATGTGTACATGTATGTGTACATGTATGTGTACATGTGTGTATGTGTAGACGTATGTGACAGGACCTGATAAAGAGTTGGCTGCAGCCACTGTGCAAGCTATAGGCAGATGCGCTAGTTCTATCTCGGAGATAACCGACGCTTGTCTCAATGGACTTGTTAATCTCCTCTCAAATAGAAACGGTTTGTAGCTGTTCCTTGTACTTGACATTAGAGAGCTCACTTGCTTAGTTTTATTGGGTTCAACACATACATTTTTAATTACAATTGTTGTGACACCATTGATCTGTGGAAGAAATTCCAGCATGGAATGCTTTGTTGGGCTAATCTACTCTCACGTCACTTTATTACGACATCACTTATAATTTATATTGAGGGTCAAACCCTCCAGACTGAATGATTGTGGTATAGAATTACTAATGTTATCTTCACTCACTCGCGTATTACCTGTGGTAATTATAAATTTTTACCTTTTAGCTATAACTTGACAGAACAGTATAGGTCAACGAGATATATAATATATATATATATATATATATATATATATATATAGAGAGAGAGAGAGAGAGAGAGAGAGAGAGATTTAAAGATTTGTTGTGTGTGTATAGAGATAGTAGTTGGAGAGAGTGTGGTGGTCATCAAGAAGCTGCTACAGATGCAGGTTGTTGTTCTCTACTTTATCTCATAGACTGAATTAGTAAACAGTCAAACAACGATTATTAAAAATCTGGTAAAGCTGATGTTAACGTCAGTTTCCTCACTCGAAAGCGATGTCAGTGACGGGCGAGCCCAGGATTTGAACCTCGCACATACTGATCTGCGGTCGAGTATCTTGCCGACATCGCCACTTAATCTCTTCTTCTATCCAGCTTTAATGACTAGTAACTGTAGATCAGTATTTAATCTCTCGTTCTATCAAGCTCTTTACAATGTGTTTAAAAGTCTGTATGTTTACATACACCACTGTGCATCGTTATGTATGGCTGAGTGCTAGTCTGAGTTCAACAATACTAACAAAACCTTGCATTCTCTGCTAATAATCATGGAATGCCTATTCTCTATGTATTCTAGTCGATACTGATAGCGCAAGGTTACAAGACGTGTTGTTGTTATTGTTAGCCTACAGAGCACAAGGAGATCATAAGTCACATGGCTAAGCTGGCAGACTCTATCAGTGTGCCGATGGCTAGAGCGAGCATACTGTGGTTGATAGGAGAGTACTCTGATAGGGTGCCCAAGATAGCTCCTGATGTGCTGAGAAAAATGGCTAAGACCTTCGTCAATGAGGTACTGTGTCGATTAGTTAATCAATCTGTAAACCAATCAGTTAATCAATTGGTCACTCAATCAGTTACTCGATCAGTTAATCAATCAATAAACCAATCAATTAATCAATCATTAATCAATCAGTCAGTCAATCAGTCAGTCTGACAATCAATTAATCAATCAATCTGTCAATCAAACAGTCAGTCTGACAATCAATCAGTCAATCAGTCAGTCAGTCAATCAGTCAGTCTTTCAATCAATCAGTCAATCAGTCAGACTATCAATCAGTCTGTCAATCAGTCAGTCTATCAATCAGTCAGTCACTTAATCAACCAGTAAATAAGTGAACCAATCAATTAACCTGTCAATCAGTCAGTAAGTCAGTCAGTCATGCAATCATAACGTCTGTATATTGGTGGTACATATGCTGGAGGCAATCTGTATGTATGTAGATGACCTGAGGTCAATCAGGTCGTATGTTGTTCTGCCAGTACGATACACACGAGTTATACAGTGTAGATGAACGTTTATAAGAGATGTATCTTTAGAAATTATCATATAGATAATGTAGAGATTTAAAATACTATTTATATTTCATTCCTCATTCTCGAGCCATGCATGTATTGTACTGTATCTATTGTATTTTAATGTATTGTATTGTATTGTATTGTATGTAAAGTGGGAGGACAAGTAAAGCTGCAGGTACTCAACCTGGCATGTATTGTATTGATTGTACTGTATTATATTGAATTGTAGTGTATTGTATTGTACTGTACTGTATTGTATTGTAGTGTATAGTACTGTATTGTATTGTATTGTACTGTATTGTATTGTACTGTATTGTATTGTACTATATTGTATGTGATGTAGGAGGACATAGTAAAGCTACAGATACTCAACCTAGCCACTAAGCTGTGTATAACGAATCACAAGCAGACCCATCTGTTATGTCAGTACGTCTTCAACCTCGCTAAGTACGATCAGAACTACGACATCAGAGATCGTGCCAGGTTCCTGAGACAACTTGTGCTGCCGCCTGGTGACAGAGGCTCTACGCTGCTCTCCAAGCAAGCCAAGAAGATCTTCCTCGCTCCAAAACCTGCACCAGTCCTCGAGTCCAAGTATAAGGGTGAGTGCTGATAGGATTATAGTTCCTCTTCTAGTTCCTGTTCTAGTTCCGTTTCAAGTTCTAGTTCCAGTTCCTGTTATACATGTAGTTCCAGTTCTAGTTCCAATTCTGGTTCTTCAAATATTGTTGGAAATAATTAAGTGTTGAAAACATTAAAATGCTTCCTGGAATACTTTGTATATACTTAATGTACATTGGTTGTCTCTAACTACGCATACTGGTGACTGTGGGTTCAGTTCTGAGAGCTACAGAGAATTGTGATGTCTTTTAATTAAGTATCTGTATGTACAGGTTTGAGTCAGTTTATGGTTTTTGCCTGTATTTGACTGGAGCCAGGGGCGATGTCTGTAAGATACTTGACCGCGGATCAGTATGTGCGGGGTTCAAATTCTGGACTCGTCCGTCACTGACAGCTCTTTCGAGTGAGGAAACTGACGTTAACATTAGCTTTACCAGTTTTGTTTATTAAACTGTCTGTACTAAAAGTGGAGGTTGCTGGAATTTCCTAATTGATTAAAAATATGTGATTGATTGATTGACTGACTGATTGATTGATTTATTAATGACAGATTTGGATCAGTTTCAGCTGGGCACCCTATCACACACTGTCAGCACTAGAGCACAGGGCTACCAGGAACTTCCTGATTGATTGATTGATTGATTGATGACAGATTTAGATCAGTTTCAGCTGGGCACCCTATCACACACTATAAGCACTAGAGCACAGGGCTACCAGGAGCTTCCTGATTGGCCGGAGGTCGCTCCTGACTCATCTGTGAGGAATGTTGAGGTCCCGCCCATGACTTGGACGAGTGCCAACAAGACTAGCAGCAAGACAAAGAGAGTGCAGGAGAAGAAGTCCTTCTACTCTGAGAGCGAGTCGTCCAGTGCAGGTGGGTTACTGCTGCTTCTGTTGTTGTTGTTGTTGCTGGTGTCGATGTTATTGTTGTTGTTGTTGCTGTTGCTGTTGTTGTTTTTTTAGCCGCTGTTGTTGTTGTTGCTGCTGTTGTTGTTGTTGTTGCTACTGCTGCTGTTTTATTTAGCTCTAATAAGATGGTGTGTTCTAATGCAGTCGTGACATTGTAATGTTCTGTCCTGTTTTAAAGATCTTGTAACTGACTTATTTCTTAGAGTTGTAGCATTTACTGAAGCACCAGCAGATGCTGTAAGATAGCTTCATTCTCTGAGACTAAATTTTGCTGATCGATCGATTGATTGTCCGATCGATCGACGATTGAATGATTTACTGATTGATTAATTGAATGATCTATTGATTCAATTTTTGATTGATTGGTTGATTTATTAATTGAATGATCTATTGTTCGACTGTTTGATTGGTTGATTAATTGATTTTGATCGACTGATTGATTGATTGAATGATCTATTGAGCGGCTATTTGATTGATTGATTGTTTGATAAATAGATTGATTGATTGACTGCTATCAGATGACTCATCAAGCAGCAGCTCTTCAGGCTCCACCTCCTCCAACAGCTCCAGCCAATCAGAGGAGAGCGAGAGCGAATCAGCTGCGTCGAGTGACAGCGACAAGAAGAAGAAGAAGAAGAAGGGGCGGAGTCTCAGTGACTCTAAGAAGAGCAAGAGCTCCGAGGAGGAGGCGGAGTCGAGCAGTGACAGTGACAGCTCGTCCACTGATAAGTCGAGCACTGATAAGAGTGATAAGAGCTCGAGTGATAGTGATAGCAGTGCTGATAGCAGTGATAGTGAGGTTCTCCTGTTCACTACTATATTGATTGATTGATTGATTGATTGATTGATTGATTAAATGACTGTCTGATTAATCTATATGATATAACAGTTTCTTTGAATCGGCATATCAGTCATATCAGCCATCATTTATCTTTAATAATTACAATTTAAGTCAATTATATAACGAAAAATGATGATTCAATTAATTTAATGTTTGTTTTTGAAGGTTTGTAGGGGCTAGGTTGAAATCCAGAGCTCTAAATTCGCTTTGAAGTAGAAAACTGACGTTAAATCTCTGTAGCCTTCAACTTATTCACTGACCATCTCTTTGATTTTTAGCAGATTTCGTCATTGTATTAGTTAAGTTGTTGGTCCATTGTTCTGAATATTGTTTAGATAAAAATTAATTTAGAAATAAGATTTTAATGACCAGTAATTTATCTATGCAGAAGTCTAAGTCTAAGCAGAAGAAGGCGGATTCAGGCAGTAAGAAGCAGTTAGATGTGGGCAGCAAGGCAGCAAACAAGACTGCCTCTGATCTGCTGCTCAACATGGATGACTGTGAGTTGCTGTATTCTGTATTTTGTATTGTATCATGCATTGTATTGTATCATGTATTTTATGATGCAATGTCATGTGATCATCCTGGGGCTGCTTCCAGTCAAAGCTTTCTCTATGATGTTCCTCCAGAAAACTCTATTCCCTGCCATTTCCTCGATGTTCATTCTTTCTCTTCCTTCAGTTCTCCTATAAACACTAACTCCAGCAGCCTTCAAGTCTTCTTCGAGGTAGCCCTTCTATCTTCTTTTAGGTCTTCCCGCTGTTTTCTTGCCGTCTGCTTGATAGTTAAATATCTTACGTGGGTTTCTGTTATCTTCCATGCGCATAACATTATGTGATACGTCATACCATAATGTGTGACTACTCTGTAACGCCCTATACGTCTTTATGGAGTGATACTCTATATAGAGATGTGTGATGTTGGATTATTTGATAACAAATTCATGAATAGAGATGAAAAGGAAGGCTGAGGATAGAATTGGTTGGAAGAGTTATATGCCATGGACCTGCCGTTAGGCAATGCACTGGAAGAATAAGAAGAAAAGGAATAAGAATTAGAAGTAGTGATACCAGCAGAAAACAAGAAAGAAGATTCTTAAATCTTTCTTTTGTTTTTCTTTCCTTTATAATATTTATATTCATATTGGTTCACAATGTATTTTATAGTTTTTAGTTTAAATTTATTCTCACAAGTCTTTCAACCATTTTGTTGTTTATTTATTTGGCTGGAGCCAGTGGCGAAGTCGGTAAGACACTCGACCGCGGATCAGTATGTGCGGGGTTCAAATCCCGGGCTCGCCCGTCACTGACATCGCTTTCGAGTGAGGAAACTGACGTTAACCTTAGCTTTTAGCTTTTTTTTATTTATAATCACTGATCAAATCAACAAATTGTTTTCTACTGTAGCAGAGTTGAATTATTTCTATTCACTCTTCTAAGTTTTGTTACATCGTTTATTATTGTATCGTATTGTATTGTAATTTACTGTAATGTATTGTAATTGATCATATTGTATTGTATTGTAATTTACTGTAATGTATTGTAATTTATCATATTGTATTGTATTGTAATTTACTGTAATGTATTGTAATTTATCATATTGTATTGTATTGTAATTTACTGTAATGTATTGTAATTTATCATATTGTATTGTATTGTATTGTGTCGTATTGTATGATATTTTATTGTATACTATTGTATTTTAGAATGTCTTGATAGCGTAGGGGTAACGTCATGAAGTTTTAAATGACAGATCCTGAGGTGAATTGAACCCTCGTGAGTTCGAATCCCAGCCGCGCTGATCTGAGAGTAAAATTTCAGACATTCACTGGACTGGATATACAGAAAATAGAATATATTGATCAACGGTTGAAACGTTTGCTATTAGAAAGTGATAGATATCAACATAGTTGATCATTTAACTGTAATGCGTGTTTATTGTATCGTATATTACAGTATTATATCGTATTGTATTGTATTATGCACGACGCAGTTGGTCTAACGACTCCTTCTCTATCGGCCACTGTTGTTCCTCTCTCTACCCTCAACCCTACACCAGCTGGAGCCACCGTACAATCATCATCAGCAACCAGCTCAGCCAAAACATCTCAACACAACTACAACAATGTATGTCTCATGCCCGTATTCACCAAATAGATAATCCGCAGTTTAAACTTCAACTGTGATATAAACTATGGAATAGTCACAATTTTATGTTATTTAAATAATCATTTGCTATTCTATCCCGACCCTAGTTAAACTGGGATTCAAGGGAAGATGCTGATCATGATAGATCATTTGCTTTTTAATCGCCCTTTCAGGTTTTTCATAGTTAGCGATTGCAACATATGTAATGCACAACTGAGATAAACCACTGTTTAATACACTGTTTAGAGGATTTAGTAAATACCATCATAGATTTGTGGTGTTTACTGACTAGTGCAATTGCGGCAATGTATGAATCGCTGTACATACCCATTTGGCTGGAGTCAGTGGCGCTGTCGGTAAGATACTCGACCGCGGATCAGTATGTGCGGGATTCAAATCCTGGGCTCTCCCGTCACTGACATCGCTTTCTAGTGAGGAAACTGACGTTAACCTTCGTTGTTTTTATCAGTTGGCGGGCACAACTTACAGACCCAATAGGATAACATAATGATAATGAATATAGAGATGCTAGATGATGTGATGGATGATGTAAAAAGTAAAAAGTAAACACGCATTATAGTGAATAATCAACTATGTTGATATCTATCACTTTTAAAACCACATGTTTAATCCGTTATGCAATTTAGACCATTTTCCGTATAACCAGTCCAGTGAATGTCCGAGATTTTACTCTCAGATCCAGATCAGCGCGGCTGGGATTCGAACTCACGAGGGTTCAATTCACCTCAGGGTCTGTCATTTAAAACTTCATGACATTACCACTACGCTATTGAGACATTTTGTGTGCTACAGTTGGCGGGCACGACGTACAGACCCAGTAGGACGGTTGAGCTGTTGAACAGAGTGACTGGTGGAGGTCTATCAGCTGTCTACAGGTTCACTAGGAACATCTCAGTCTTCTCTCCCAGCATGCTGTCCATCGAGATAACCTTCACCAACAGCTCTGAAAAACCCATCGAGGCCATACATATCACTGACCAGGTGGGTGGTTCATTAACCATTCTAAGCCTGTTATAATTGTATGTTAACGTGTTATCTTAGTACATTCTTAGTACTGGCTGGAGCCAGTGGCGAAGTCGGTAAGATACTCGACCGCAGATCAGTAGGTGCAGGATTCGAATCCTGGGCTCGCCCGTCACTGACATCGCTTTCGAGTAAGGAAACTGACGTTAACCGTAGCTTATTTTACATTCAAATATTAACTGAGCAGATTGAGTGATTTATTAACCGTTAATAAAGTGTTGTACTTTTATGTTAACGTGTTATCTAAGAATAATCAAATATTAACTGATCAGTTTAAGTGACTTAATTACTGTTAATAACGGGCCCCTAGCTCTCATTATCTCTGAGGTGCGTTCCACTGCTGGGGGCATATATTAGATACTAGAAGACCTGTAAATACATTACATGGGGCCCAACAATTCTGACCGTTCGCCTAGCTCTCTATTCCCACTTTAACCACTACATTGAACTCTCTTTAAGGGCATGTTTAAAAAATAATAATTAGTCCATTTTTTTTTTTTTTTTCATCACATAATAAACAGCAAATTCTCCATACTTTATTAGAAACTACACAAACAGTCAAGAAGAAGAGGGCTACCACGAAAAGTCTAGGCTCTGTGAGGTAATGAGTTAGTTTAACGTCATTTACCTGACGCTGTCTGGTTGCTACGCTATTGTATATATATCATATATATCTGTTGTTTGCTCTGATTGTATTCCATATGTTGATAACATAATAATATATAATAGTATATCTTTAGTTTATGTTATTCTGTTATGTGGACCTATATATGTGTCTGAAATAAAATAATTTGATTTCATTTGATTTGATAATATCCTTACCTCTTTGTAATACGTATAGTTTAAAATTGATATATTTCTGTTACTATTCACGTAAAACGAAGAAAGCATTGTCGTCTCACTCTTGTGTCTTTTGTACTGCAGAAGCTTGCTCCGGGCATGAAGATGCAGGAATTTCCAGAAATAGGTAAAGACGCTTGTATTGTTCAGAGTTGTGTATGTGGTAAAGTGTCGTTTAGACCTGTGACTCGAGAGATCTGAGTTCAAATCTCTGCGGAACACGTTTGTTCTCTCTCTTTCACTAGCTGGATTGATTGACTGACTGCTCTACTTAGAGATTACGTGATAGGTTAATTGACTTTTTGATGAAACTTGAAATTGATTGAGTAATTAATTGACGGTTTGATTGATATTGAGAGATAAATTGACTAATTGATGGATTAATTGATTGATTGATTAATTGACTGATTGATTAATTGACGGCATCATTGAAGAACTGGTTGATTTTCAGACTGATTTATTGAGTGATGATTAACTTTTATTAATAATTTTATTTAATATTATTTTAATAATTTATTGATGAATATCTAAATTTACTGATTGCTTCATCGACGGATTTACTGACTGACTGATATTCTGATGATTGATGGATTGATTGATTTAACAGCAAGTCTTTCCCCAGGTGTCAGCACGTCAGCAGTGCTCTCAGTTGACTTCAACGACACGACGCAGGCGGCTCAGTTCAGCATTAGTTCAACAGGTGGCGCCAGACACCCCGTGTCCATCACAGCACCCGTGGGGGAGCTGCTTACCCCTCACACCCTCAACGAGAAAGAGTTCATCACACTGCAAGGTTAGCTCTCACGTCATCACTCGTTCCTTGATTTGATTGATTGATTGATTGACTCTAGCTCTCACTTGACCATTCATTGCTGATCTTTGGTTTGATTGATTGATTGATTGATTGACTCTACCTGTCACTTGACCACTCTTTGTTGAGCTGTGGTTTGATTGATTGATTGATTGACTGATTGATTGATTGACTCTAGCTGTCACGTGATCACTCGTTGATGATCTGTGGTTTGATTGATTGATTGATTGATTGATTGATTGATTGACTCTAGCTCTCCTTCATTAATATAGTACCTATTTATTTATTTACCTATATTATATTACCTCTTATATACTAACCGGTCATTGATCGTCTATATATATATATTGGTATATTTGACTATTGATTGATTAACTGATTGATTGTTTGTTTATATTTTATGGATTGATTGATTGATTGATTTGTTTGTGTTTTATTGATTGATTGATTTATTGTTTGTGTTTGTTTGATTGATTGATTGATTGATTGATTGATTGAATGATTGATTGATAAATTAATTAAATAATTAATTGATTGATTGATCGATTGATTGATTGATTGATTGATTGATTGATTGCAGGTAAGCTGGGAGGGATGAATGAGAACACAGCCTCCACCCCCCTCCCCTCTCTCTCGCCCCAGGAGATCTGTCAGAGAGTCTACGAGGTCGCTAACGTGCTGCTCGTATCGACCGCCACAGATCTCAATTATTACTTCTCAGCCCGCACACTCGCTAGCGGCTCCGATGTGCTGGTCGCTCTCAAGGTCGCTGAGGGCAAGGTCAACATCAAGGTTAACTGTGACAAGATGGTCATAGGCTCCATGCTGTTGAAGGACTTGAAGACTTCTCTTTCTAGACAAGCTTGAGCTTGTGCTTGCAGACAGGCTTGTACTTGTCCTTCAAGACAGGCTTGAGCTTGTGCTTCAAGACAGTCTTGAGCTTGTGCTTCCAGACAGGTTGTGCTTGTGCTTCAAGACAGGCTTGTGCTTGTGCTTCAAGACAGGCTTGTGCTTCAAGACAGGCTTGTGCTTCAAGACAGGCTTGTGCTTCAAGACAGGCTTGAGCTTGTGCTTCAAGACAGGCTTTAGCTTGTGCTTCTAGACAGACTTGTGCTTGTGGAATGCTTCAGTATAATAGTGTATATGGTGCGGAGCTCAAATCCTTGGCTCGCCCGTCACTGACATCTCTTTCGAGTGAAGAAACTGACGTTAACCTTAGCTGTACCAGCTTTAGCATTCATTAATCTATTGAGTACCAACAATACATAGATTTATAGCAAACAATCTCCTATCATTTCTTACTATAACTTGACTGGCAGGTCTTTATTCGTTCACTGGGGGTTTAGTTCAATACATTAGACTCTCTGGTCACTGGACGCTTTTAGAAGAGGCGACTAGTGTTGTAATGGGGTCAGTGATGTAAATTGTTGCCGTGGAATTCTGATGGAATTCATAATTTAAGACACATCATATAAACTGTTATCAACAAATTCAGTTTCATGTGTTGTGTTCTACTGAAAGAGCGATAAAGTAAAGGTTTACATTTTTATAATTTGGACTTGTTCTTTGTTATACTGAACGAGAGATAGAGTAAAAGTTTAAATGTCTATGATTTGGTCTTGTTCTTTGTGTTGGGTATTTTCTTTAAGGATTGGGTATTTATAGTTAATGCGCATTGTGTTTTGTTGCGGAATTCTTCTTGACTTCTTTGTAACAGTTTATTAATTACTGTCTTTAGTTTGTTCTCAGTTCAGTTAATTCCCGTCCCTTCGCTTGGGGCGCCACTTGTAGACGGCTTCACGTAGAATGGTTTAATGTTTCTTCTTTCTATAAGCCTCACAATGTTTGTGTTGAGAGATGAAGAAATAAACCTGGCTTATTCAAACGCTTATGTTGTGCTATTGTTCATTCATAATGATCTTTCTCACTTTCATTATCGTACTTGACTATCGTTTAATCGTGGAGAGGAAATGGATCTTAAACAAGCATCTGTGCTTCCTGACCCAGTGTGCCGTTATGTTATATTATGTTATGTTATGTTATGTTATGTTTAGCAGTTTGACTGTTGTCCTATGTTTCATTAACAGCAGCTGCTTATCAAATGCAGCTGGCTGGAGCCAGTGGCGAAGTCGGTAAGATACTCGACCGCAGATCAGTATGTACAGGGTTCAAATCCTGGGCTCGTCCGTCACTGACATCGCTTTCAAGTGAGGAAACTGACGTTAACATTAGCTTTACCTGCTTCAACAAAAGTCTCAGTTCAAAGGCCACATCAGTTACGACACGCTAGACCTTTAATTTTGTATAATTTAATAGAGCAGCCAAGTAAACGCTCAGAATTGACTTCACCCTCTTCATCAAATATACCATTTCCTTCTGTATATAATCTATCTATATGTGCGTTGATCACCTCTTCGAACACTAGTGAATGAAGGCTGCTCTAAATATTCTCAAAAGTAATGGTTTTTTGTTGTGTCAGAAAAACCCAGACCCTCCTTGATCAGGAAGTAAAGATTGGACTTTTCAGGAAATAAAAACCAGTGTTTCTGAATACGACTCATTGAGTAGGATATTACGATAGAGAACGATAAGGTTTTACCTAGAGCAGCTGGGCGAGATAACTGGTAAATAACTCACGACTCTGGTAGTAAACACATTTCACGTCCATTATAACGGCGAATTCTGTTAAAATATAACCAGTCGTTGTAAAATATACTTAAATATATATATACATGTATATACGTATATATATATATATATATATATATATATATATATATATATACATGCATATTGTATATATCTTAGTGCACTGCCTACTGGCTGGTCCATGGTAAATAACGCCTCCACTCTAACCTGTCTTCCGCCTTCCTCTTCATTTCCACATATCAGCGGGTCTTTAAATCATCTAATAGATCTATACCTAATCTCGGCCTGCCTCTGCTTCTCTTTATTTTCATTCTACCCTCTATGACCTCTTAGTATAAAATAAGCTAAGGTTAACATCAGTTTCCTCACTCGAAAGCGATGTCAGTGACATCGCTTTCGAGTTTTGCTTAGGATTTGAACCCGCACCTACTGATCCGCGGTCGAGTATCTTACCGACTTCGCCATTGGCTCCAGCAGATATTAGATAGTACAAGCACAATAGGCTGCATGACCTGCAATCTCTTCCTAGAGAAGGCACAGAGGAAAACAATTCTAATACAGAATTTATTTCCTATTAATTGTTTTTAGTTGTAGTGCGACATGACAGAGTATGTGAATAAGATATCTATTTTATGAAACAGTAGAAATAGACGAATGTTAGCAATAATCGCACTGGCTGGAGCCTGTGGCGAAGTCGGTAAGATATTCGACCGCGGATCAGTGTGTGCAGAGTTAAAACCCTGGGCTCGCCCGTATTAGCTTTAGCTTTTTTAATTAATGTTCCCATTTTCTATAGACTAGCACCTAACAACGTTATGTAATTTTTAGCACCTAACAACGTTATGTAATTTTTGGTAATGATTCAGATACATTGAGAGGACTCAACTCTTAAAAAACTTTGATCTGTAATAAATAATAAAGATTTAGCGTCTCGTTCGCATACTTGGATGATGTTAGGGACGTCCCCAAACTAATGTCGCCAAAAATCAATTCAAGCGATTTGAAAAATATTGGCTGAAGAGAAGAGTGTGAAGAATTCATTATTTTTCATTCACTTGCATTAATTCTGACTCCTGTTTTTTCATCTTTGTTTCACTTGATGAAGATCTACTGAAATTTTTAGATCTAACCAAAACAGGCGACCGTTGAATTCCTCATTCTTCATTTCCTTGAATGATGACGCAATACAAACCAAATATTGTGCTGTGTCTAAGAATACTTAGTTATTATGTTTAATAGGGTATGCCATGTAAGCGCATCTCTATACTTAACAACAATTACACACAATAAAGCAAGCAGTAAACAAAATAGAATAGGCCTACAGAATAACCGCCTTCCCAAAATCCTCATAAAACTTCTAATATTAATATTTAATTAATTACATAATACATCATATTATTATTGTTATCATCCATATAGCGAAATGTGTTGTGCTCGGGTGTGGTTGGACCACTGCAGAATAGGACAACCGAAAACAATCTGCAGCGAGTACGTAAGAGGCGACTAAGGCAGGAGCTGAGGATGGCAAGAGGGGACCCACCTCACCATGAAATATTTTCCCCCAGGATTAAATGGTAATTAATCCATCTACCAGAGGCAGGCAATGAGAAACCGCCTCAGAAGCCATACTTTTCCCAAGCTATAGGCTATATAAGGTATGGATAAGGCATAGACTTTGTGAAGGGATTAACATGTTGATCTAAGGAGTGCTTTTATGGAGCGAGAAAGCAAACTTTGAGTATGATTATGTACCTTGAACCTGCCACCTTGGAAGTGCACTGAAGAGAGCGAAATGGTTTAGCAAATATATGTTAGCTATTAGTGACCTGTGTAAGAGACACCTTGGTGTCATTGTACATGTATAGTGATAAACTATTTAACGTTTATCACTATACATGTACTTATCACTTCACGAAGACCGGCGTAATGTTAGCTTAAACTATCAAACAGTGAAAATGTAGTTATTTCTCTTTATACCTTGCAGTTGTTGCTCTTTGCAGCATCACTAAATGGTTTCACTTTGCTTACAGATGACAGTAATGACATAAACACATCGTTTGAACGAGCTGCTCTCAATGTAACGAGGTTGTCTTCAGGGGCGGATCCAGGAATTTTTTAAGGGGGGGCCCGAAAAATTTTTTTTGGACAGTGTACACATTTTTGCTTACGCCCGCCATCTTCGGGACGTGACGCAACCAGAAAAAAGAAAAAATGCTGTGGGGGGGCTCAGAATTTTTCAGCATACTACGCATTTATTTTACATTTTTATTTACACCCTTTTTCCTTTTATACAGTGGCTAAAGTGAAAATTGAGAGCTAGTGGAACGGTCAACATTTTTCGGGCCCCCCCTTCCGTCCTTCCGTTATATGGGCCCCTAATGGGGCCCATATTTGAAAAAAAATCCAGGTAGTCGGACTGTTCGAGTTCCCTCTTGTACCCCCCTCCTAACCCCCCTAACGCCCTTAAAACATATTTACACCTAGAAATTGCATAGAAACAATGAAAATCTAGTTTAAATTTTTTTTATCGTCGGGTCTAAGGGGGGGGGCCCGGCCCCCCCCTGGATCCGCCACTGGTTGTCTTTGTTGTCATGTAGTTATAATTATGCTCTATTGGCACATGACGAGATGGGGGGGGGGATTAATCTCTCTGCCACTCTTTCTAACAAATTATAGAATGTCCTAATGCATAAGAATAACGTCACGAAGTTTTAAAGGACCGATCCTGAATTGAACTCTCGTGAGTTCGATTCCCAGCCGCGCTAATCTGAGAGTAAAATATCGGATATTCACTGTACTGGTTACATTAAAAATGGACTAAATTGTGCCGAACGGTTTAAACATGTGCATTAAAAGTAATAGATATCAGCACATAGTTTACATTTTACATTTGAATATAATGCGTGTTTAATGCTATAGGACCATGGTGCAATTATAAATGTATATCCGCTAATAACTGTGATTTAGTTCCGTTCCACGTATCAAACAAATAACGGCCGATATGAAGAGCGAATACTCTAGCTATTTGTAAATACACTTTGCTCAATTGCTGTTGTACTAACCCAAAATCAACAATTAATTTTAATAGTCGGTTAATATTTACACGTAGAGAAAACTCTGTGGTTACATCAGCAGCGATTAGGCGCGCATTATCACTGAGAAATATCAGAGGATTTGCTTAAACAGCAAATGAGAGGTACATTGACAGTGATTTTATGATGTTACACTCTCAATGATAGTAGCGTAATACTATTAACATTAATAATACAGCGTTGTAATACTAGCACTGATTTATAACGTTAGGCTACTAACAATGATAATATAGCGTTGTAATACTAACACTGATTTGTAACGTTAGGCTACTAACAATGATAATATAGCGTTGTAATACTAACACTGATTTGTAACGTTAGGCTACTAACAATGCTAATATAGCGTTGTAATACTAACACTGATTTGTAACGTTAGGCTACTAACAATGATAATATAGCGTTGTAATACTAACACTGATTTGTAACGTTAGGCTACTAACAATGATAATATAGCGTTGTAATACTAACACTGATTTGTAACGTTAGGCTACTAACAATGATAATATAGCGTTGTAATACTAACACTGATTTGTAACGTTAGGCTACTAACAATGATAATATAGCGTTGTAATACTAACACTGATTTGTAACGTTAGGCTACTAACAATGATAATATAGCGTTGTAATACTAACACTGATTTGTAACGTTAGGCTACTAACAATGATAATATAGCGTTGTAATACTAACACTGATTTGTAACGTTAGGCTACTAACAATGATAATATAGCGTTGTAATACTAGCACTGATTTATAACGTTAGGCTACTAACAATGATAATATAGCGTTGTAATACTAACACTTATATATAACGTTATATTATTAACAATTATAATATAGTGTTGTAATACTAACATTGCTCTATAACGTTAGGTGCTAACATCGAAACATTGATAGCCTAGTGTAGCGTTACATATCTAGCATTGATTTATAGCGTTAGATTACTAACACTGGCAATATAGCGTTGTAATATTAACACTGATATATAATGTTACATTATTAGCACTGATAATATAACGTTATAAAACGTTATGAGATCTCGCTATAATACAAACAATGACTTAGTAGAATACAGGAGGATTCGATGTTATGTCATAATTGCTATCTATGTTATGAACGGCTGTGAATGAGTTTTTGCTTATGAGAGATAAAACCAGCGCGCTAGTTTAGATCAGATCAGGAATTCCTGCAGTTGATTAGTCAATGGTGCGCTCTTTTGAGAGATACGCTGAAAACTATCAGCTGACTGAAATGTATGAATGCGTCTTGTTAATAAATAAAATTATTGAAAGTGATAAACGTCACTCAAGATGCGTTAAATGATAAAGCGAAATGCAAGATATATATATATATATATATATATATATATATATATATATATATATATATATATAGAGAGAGAGAGAGAGAGAGAGAGACTACTGTATATAGGCAGGTATACATATGTCGTCTGTTATAACAAGACAAACAAGGAACCAGAGAGACCAGGACTCGAGATGGTTTATTTAATTGGCTATCCCACCAGCCGATGAAGACATAGGACCCACCTCGTCATCAGCTGAATCCTCCGAGAATAATGGTATACCAAAAGGAATGGTATAGATGATTTATTATTATTATTATTATTATTATTATTATTATAGATGATTTATTATTATTTATTATGTTATTGATGATATAGATCCACTCGTATGTGGACATGAATAGGAAAAAGGAAGGTAGTTATATACTATGAACCTGGCAGTAAGCAGTGCACTAAGAGAGAGAGAGAGAGAGAGAGAGAGAGATCCCACCAATATAACTCCTCCCATCTTATGCCCCATCCATGCACTACATGTATATTAGCTCCGAATGAATGTCTTAATAGCGTAGGGGTAACGTCAAGAAGCTTCAAATGACAGATCCTGAGGTGAGTTGAATCTTCGTGGGTTCGAATCCCAGCTGCGCTGACCTGAGAGTAAAATCTTGGACATTCATTGGACTGGTTATACGGAAAATGGAATAAATTGCCCAACGTTTTAAACATGTGGTTTTAAAAGTGATAGATATCAACATAGTTTATCATTTAACTACATTGCGTGTTTACTTTAACTTTTACTTGTTTAATATTTAAGGTTTGTTTTATATTCTTAGTCTTGTTTTATATTCTTAGTCTTGTTTTATATTCTTAGTCTTGTTTTATATTCTTAGTCTTGTTTTATATTCTTTGTCTTGTTTTATATTCTTAGTCTTGTTTTATATTCTTGGTCTTGTTTTATATTTTTGGTCTTGTTTTATATTCTTGGTCTTGTTTTATATTCTTGGTCTTGTTTTATATTCTGAGTCTTGTTTTATATTCTTCTTGGTCTTGTTTTATATTCTTAGTCTTGTTTTATATTCTTAGTCTTGTTTTATATTCTTTGTCTTGTTTTATATTCTTAGTCTTGTTTTATATTCTTGGTCTTGTTTTATATTTTTGGTCTTGTTTTATATTCTTGGTCTTGTTTTATATTCTTAGTCTTGTTTTATATTCTTAGTTTTGTTTTAAATTGTTAGTCTTGTTTTATATTCTTGGTCCTGTTTTATATTCTTGGTCTTGTTTTATATTCTAGGTCTTGTTTTATATTATTACTTTTATTATTAATTTAAAAAAATACTTTTTAAGCCTATTTTTATTAATTCAAATCTACAATGTTATATATCTCCGCCCATCTATACTGTATCAATTATTGTTCCGGGTACAAATGCCACATCCTAGATACACTATTGTATATACACATTACTATGTTACATACACTATTGTATATACACAGTACTATGTTACATATACTATTGTATATACACAGTACTATGTTACATACACTATTGTATATACACAGTTCTATGTTACATACACCATTGTATATACACAGTGCTATGTTACATACACTATTGTATATACACAGTGCTATGTTACATACACTATTGTATATACACAGTACTATGTTACATACACTATTGTGTATACACAGTACTATGTTACATACACTATTGTGTATACACAGTACTATGTTACATACACTATTGTATATACACTGTACTATGTTACATACACTATTGTATATACACAGTACTATGTTACATACACTATTGAGATGGGATGAATGTAGCTAGATTGGTAGTATTCTATAAATAAGTAGACTCGGTTGTAACCAGTATTGCACAGTGGCATTGGATGCAGTCATGTCAATGTGTCAAATTTAATTAAACAAATAACTCAGTAAATAGGTAATTAATGAACGACATATACATGTACAAACCGCTATTTTCTTCTCTCATACTTCATTAGACTTTTGATTGTGTGAAACAAAAATGAAACTACGATATGTGCAGATACAATGAGATTAGGATGCTATGAGGGTTATATTTGACGACCTTGATTTTGATATCTGCTGCAAACATTGACGAAAGTAAACTGTTGCGCTGTTACTCTTGAGCAGCAACTTGATAGGTTCCAATGAGGGATAATTATATAAGTTGTGGTTCACCCAACGATTCCTATTTGGGTAAAGTTGTTAAGGCTGTAAATGAATTTTATAACTGAATGATATGTATTAGTTGTCATACCGTCTGGATACTAGCTGGAGCCCGAGGCGGTGTCGGTAAGATATTCGACCGCGGATCAGTATGTGCAGGTTCAAATCCTGGGCTCGTCCGTCACTGACATAGCTTTCGAGTGAGGAAACTGACGTTAAGATTAGCTTTACCAGCGTTTTTTACCTTACACGAGGGCAACAATATGAAATATTAACAAATAATGTTCTTTAAATGGACTTCTAAAAAAGAAATCAAAACTCAAGAGCGACATCTTAGAAAGAAGAATACCAAACTTTAGCCTAACATTAGGCTGTGTCTTATGAATCAAACTTTAGCCTAACATTAGGCTATGCTTTATTACAGAGACATTAATGAGATAGACATAATAGGATCCATAGGTCATGTAGAATCAGGAAATTAATTATGATGTACGAGAGAGAAAGAGAAAATAGCGGTCAAATAAGTATCATAATAGCGCCTGTCATAATTCTGATAACTGTGTTCATATAAAGAGACCATACGGTAGCAGTAACTTGTTCTATTTGGTTTAATGTAAATGCATATCTTTCTTTATTTCTTAATTTCTCTTTATTTATGTTACCTATATAATTATTTATTTATTTATTTCTATCCTTCCCTCTCTTTATCTCACTTTCTCTCTTTCTTTCCCTCCCTCTCTCTCTTTCTCTCTCTTTTTCTCTCTCTTTCTCACTCACTCTTTCTCTCTCTCTCTCTCTCTCTCTCTCTCTCTCTGTTCAGTTAACAGCTCAGTGCTGTTATTTGTACAGTGTTTCGCTTATGTAGAACTATCGAAGACTGAACACTTTGAACTGAGAACTGAGTTATTCTAGAAGTTGTTTAAGAAAAAGAAAAAAGTTTTAAGAACAAAGTCTTTAGCTTGACGGCAATGCGTCTGATGAGGGAAAAGTAAAATAACTTTATATAGAATCTACAGTATGCAGTTGTTATGAGCGTATGAATAGTTAAAATAAACAATCTACAAACAATCTGCTGCGTGTACGTAAGAGGCGACTAAAGCAGGAGCTGAGGATAACAAGAGGGAACCCACCTCACCTTGAAATATTTCCCCCCATGATTAAACGGCACTTAATCCATCTAACTGAGGAAGACAACAAAAAATTACCTCCGAAGCCATACTTTTCCCAAATTTTAAGCTAAATAAGGTATGGATAAGGCATAGACTTTGTGAAGGGATTAACTTCTTTATCTAAGGAGTGCTCTTATGGAGCGAGAAAGCAGGCTTTGAGTATGAATATGTACCTTGAACCTGCCACTTGCAGTGCACTGAAAATAGAGAGAGTTAAAATAACATCATACAGAATCTACAGTATTATGAACGTATTAAAATTTAAAATAACTACATGTAGAATATCTACAGTATAAAGCTTACAGTGTTATGAACGTCTAGCGAGCTTGAACCATCCGGGTTTTGTGGAATATCTGAAATCAATACATCGTTAAAATTACTACCGTTTTCCCTAATCTGTGTTAACAGTTAAAGAGGATTTATTGTTATGGGTGCTAATATATATATATATATATATATATATATATATATATATATATATATATATATATATTAGATATCACTGTTCTGATTTTCAAATAACTTCTCATCTATTCAATATTCCAGTAACTTCCTCGATTAAATACCACAATCTCATTAGCGATATATTATCTAGGTTACCATAATGATATCTAGTGTCTCTTAAACACTAGCTACGCTGGTAGCTTGTAGGTTAAGTTGTTTGACTGAAAATCAGCAGGAGCTTGGTTCAAATCCAGAGCTCGCTCTGCCACTAACGCTCTCTCCGGACTTAAAATTAATGCTATACTAAATTAATGTTAAGAAATAAATTAAATTAAATTAAACTAAATTAATGCTAAAAAATTAAATTAAACTAAAACTAAATTAATGGTAAAAATTCGATTAAACTAAATTAATGCTAAACTTGCCCTTAGTTTTTAGGTTTACTGTATATGCCTCCACTAGTATTTCTTCTCAGATTTCGTCAGTCAGAAAGCACTGGTAGTAATAATTAGATAAGTCAGCTTCCCGTGTAGGCTTCAATGATTCTCACTAATCTATGAGTTTAATTGACAGGCCTACAACGTGACCAGTGCAAGATTTAGTCAATCAAATGACATTCAATATGAGCTACATGACGCTACCATTTAGCTGTTAATGAATACTAGCAGGTCGATAGTTAGTTATTTAGGAAAGGGAGGCAGGGGCAGGCCGATATTAGGTATGCTAGATGATTTAAAGACCCACGCATAGACTCTATGTGGATATGAAGAGGAAAGCGGAAGACAGAGTTGATTGGAGGCGTTTTATACCATGGAACTGCCAGTAGGCAGTGCACTAAGAGAGAGAGAGAGAGATAGATAGAGAGTTAGATAGATAGAGAGAGAGAGAGAGAGAGAGAGAGAGAGAGAGAGAGAGAGAGAGAGAGTTAGATATTATCTAAATGTTGACGCGTAGGCCTCCATTAATTAGTTCACAATTGTGAGATGATTCAAATGATCCGAGAGAGTCATACGCAGAGTATGGTAAGAATTCTCCAATACCAACATTTCATAATTTAACCATTCCATCATTCACCATTCCATCATTTCATCATTCCATAATTCCACTATTCCATCAGTTCATTATTCCATCATTCTATCTTTTCATCATTCCATTATTCTATCACTCCATCACTCCATCATTTCTTCATTCCATCAATCCGTCATTCCAACATTTCACTGACTACGAGTAGTAACAGTTAATGACAACAGAGATGCCATTGTTTGAAGACTGCTAGTGTTGGTTTAACCAGGTGATGGTAACACTGTATGAGAGATGCCACTGTTTGAAGACTGGTAGAGCTGGTTTAACCAGGTGATGGTAACACTGTATGATAGTTGCCATTGTTTGAAGACTGCTAGAGCTATTTTAACCGAATGATGGTAACACTACATGAGAGGTGCCATTGTTTGAAGACTGTTAGAGCTTGTTTAACCAGGTGATGGTAACACTGTATGATAGTTGCCATTGTTTGAAGACTGCTAGAGCTATTTTAACCGAGTGATGGTAACACTACATGAGAGGTTGCAGCACTCAGTTCTACAGAAACCTAACTCCTTTGTAACGGAACTAAATGTAGGCGCTGTTAAAATGCCCTGGCAGGCCTTCATAGGCCTTCGTGATAAGCCTTCCTAGGCTGTCATCAGTTACTCTTTCATTAGTTATGATTATGTTCACTAAAAGAACTGTATAATAAACGCGGCTTTATATTATATATGCTTCAATTTAATACAAAATATTATTATATTTAATATTTAAGTAAAATTATTTTAAAAACTATAAATTATGATAAATGTAATTATACGTAGGCCTATATGTTTTCATGTATAAAATGAACGATAGAATAGAAACAGTCAATAATGTATGATATTTTTTATTTCCGTTTAATATCGTTTAGTATCGTTTAATATCGTTTAATATCATTTAGTATCGTTTAATATCGTTTAGTATCGTTTAATATCGTTTAGTATCGTTTAATATCGTTTAGTATCGTTTAATATCGTTTAATATCGTTTAGTATCGTTTAATATCGTTTAGTATCGTTTAATGTCGTGTAGTATCGTTTAATATCGTTTAGTATCGTTTAATATCGTTTATTTGTACATCACAGCATAGGTTATACAAACTATAGGAACATGCATGTAGTTAGATAAACAAATAACAATAAGAGTTTTTTTATTTAGTAAAATACCATCACATTGAAGAATAATACATTGCCTTTTCATGGATATTAATAATAAAATTCTTGTCTGTAATGTGGAATAATAATAATGATTAAATAGACATATGCAATAGACTTGCTAAAGGCTGCATAGAGTTATACATGTATATAGACTGATCCGAGGATATGGAAAAGCTCCACTCTGGATGGCTGCTCAAATCTCCACCCGAGAAGAACACACAGGGACCCTGGAAGTGGTTCACTTCGGTGAGTGGATGATGATGATGATGATGATGATGATGATGATGATGATGATGATGATGATGATGATGATGATGATGATGATGATGATGATGATGATGATGATGATGATGACGATCATTTCATAATGTGAAACAGTAAGCTTATATTTGCATTGATAATTAAAAATTGAAGTTGGCAAAATCTCAAAGACACTTGTTTCGCCGAATTTCAAAATAACGAAAAGAATCAGAGAGTGTGATAGAGAGAGTAGAGAGAGAGAGAGAGAGAGAGAAAGAGAAAGTTGAAGAGCGCAATAAAGAGGCATTGTGGCCGGGACATTTAAATATTCATATATTGAGATGTGATAGAGAGGGGAATATTCTACATATATATATATATATATATATATATATATATATATATATATATATATATATATATACATGTATATATATATATATATACAGGGTGAGTAAAAAGAAATGATAACACCTGCAAAAAGTTTGAATATCTCAGACTATTGTTAATATTTTCAAATCAAACTTTTACCAAATACTAAGAGACTAATTTCTTATGGGGTGGCCAATTTTCATCAATTTTGGTACATAGATTGGCAAATTATGAAAGTCTCAGCAGAGAAATCCCCAATTTTTGAACGTATTGTAAATAAAAATTTAATTTAATTTTATTTTTATTTTAGCTCTGAAAAGGGTCGTTGTGGTGGTTCAGAAAGAACCAGTTGTATCTGCTAGCATTACTGCCTATTCGATATGCTATCCTCCAGTTGCTTTTCAGGGCTGCAGCAGTTTTCGGAACGCTAGGACAGCCTTGTTGATTCCAGTTTGGGGCAGTCTCTCCCAAATTGATGGTAGGTAGCAATTTCTGCAGTTCTGCCCTGTTTTTAGTCTTCGACTGGTGTTTTTGATAGAGATGCAGCATGGTTCCCCAGACATGGCAATTCAGAGGATTTTGATCGGGAGAGTTTGGAGGCCATTCACTCGTCATGATGAAATGCGGATTTCTCTCGCTGATCCATTCATGTGCATGACGAGATGCATGAGCCGGAGCACCATCATACTGAAAGATGAAACCATTTGGTGGAAGAACATAGCAATCATCAAACAGATCGGAAAGTAAAGTACCCTTACCGTTGTAGCAAACGCCATTTTTAGGTAAAAAATGGGGGTTGCTCTACTGAAGCTTGTATATCTGGCTAATCCATAGATTAAAGTGGATGAAAATTGACCACCCCATCACAAATTAGTCCTTTATGAATTGGTAAAAGTTTGCTTTGAAAATATTAGCAATAGCCTGAGATATTCAAACTTTTTGCAGGTGTTATCGCTTTTTTTACTCACCCTGTGTGCATATATATATATATATATATTATATATATATATATATATATCAACATATATCGTCGTCATCATATTCCATTTAATATCAATTTAACTAGTATTGGGATATAAATAGACCTTCTCCACTCTTCTATTGTCCACACCGTATCTTAAGTCAATCCTTCATTATCTATTGTATTCCTTTTAGAAAATTCCGTAGCAATTTCTGCAAAGCTCAGACGCTCAACAACCGAATTCCCTTTCTGGCTTTGGTTTTTTATCATAGCGCTATAGTTTAGTCGCACTCTACGATACGTGCAGTTACTGATTGTTCCTTCCATTCTTCAAACAACGCGGACTAAATTCAGAATATATATATATATATATATATATATATATTTATATGTATTTTTATATACATGTATATGTATATATATATATATATTTATATAAATATAATATAAATATATATATATATATATATATATATATATATATATATATATATATATATATAGTACATATTTATTACTGTATATATATATGTATATATTTATATATATATTATATATATATATATATATATATATATATATATATATATATATTGTACATACATATACAATTATACATGTATGTATAAATGTCCATATATGCATTATATATATATATATATATATATATATATATATATATACATGTATATATATATATATATATAATATAATATATATAATTAAGTGACACAGGCCTACACTAGAGGAACTCTTGGTGCATTGAGACTGTCGCAGATAAACTCTAAATAATTAGAAATAAATCATCACAGTGCATGTAGAGGAGTTTACATCCTATTCTCACAACTACGCCTCTACTACTGATAAAAGAGCGAATGTCTAAATCAGCAGTCAGTCATTAGAGTATTCTGTACAGATAGTGCTCGATGTTGTCATAGATTAGTCTCCAATCAGTCATAAGAGTATTCTGTACAGATAGTGCTCGATGTTGTCATAGATCAGTCTCCAATCAGTCATTAAAGTTTCCTGTACATATAGTGCTCGACGTTGTCATAGATCAGTCTCTAATGAGCCACTAGTGTCTATTGTACTGACAGTGCTCGGTGTTTGTCATAGATCAGTCTCTAATGAGACACTAGTGTCTATTTTGTATCTATGTTTGCCACATCTGTCAGACGTGGAGACGGCGCTATTTTGTACTGTACGGAGTGAAGCAGACTACCCTGAGTCTCGTCGACCAATCAGCGCTCTGCACGTCGATGCTCTGTTACTATAGCGACGAGCAGCTGAGCAAGGAGTATGGGAGGATAGATCTCAAACATTGTCAGGAGATACACTCCTACCTTCAAACCAACAGCTTCCAGGTTCAATATCCGCCATCAGCTCTGTCTCTCTTTCTCTCTTTCTCTCTTCTCTCTCGCTCTCTCTTTCTCTCTCTTTCGCTCTCTCTCTCTCGCTCTGTTTCTAACTCTCTCTCGCTCTTTCTCTCTCTCTCTCTCTCTCTCTCTATCTCTCTCTCTTTTATGCTTTATTATTTGATCTTTATACGCTCTATTGATTAATTTATTAATTGATTGATTGATTGATTGATGGATTGATTGATTAATTTATTGATCAGCACGTGTTGGCAGTACCAGTGAGGACACTGGATGAGGGTTGTGAGAGATCCTACTGTTTGATTGATTTGATTGATTGATTAATTAATTGACTGATTGTTTGGCTGACTGATTGATTGATTGATTGATTGTTCAGCACGCATTGGCAGTAAGGACACTTGATTACAGATGTGAAGGGACCTACTGTTTGTTTGATTGATTGATTTATTGATTGATCAGCACGTATTGGCAGTAAGGACTCTAGATGAGGGATGTGAGAGGACCTACTGTTTGGCTGCTGACACGGAACAAGAAATGATCGATTGGGAGAAGCAACTCAACTCTGTTCTCTGCTTGTACGACAGCGGTAAAGATTCTACACTCTGTGTGACTTGTAATATAGCGGTAAAAGATTCTAGAATCAGTATAAATTGTAAAACAGCGGTAAAGGATTCCCCCTCTCTCACAGTGTGCCTATTGGCAGGTCCATGGCATATAACTCCTCCACATATCTCTATCTTCTGCATTACTCATCATATCAATATATGAAGTTGTTATCAAATCATCCAACAGCCCAAGTCTCAGTCTTCCTCCTATCGCTTTACCTTCAATTCTTCCCGCAAATACCTCTCTCAGCAAATCATCCCCTCTCAGCACTTGATCATTCAGTTCTTCTTTCTCTTCCTGTGATATCTATTAATTGTCTAGTTTTGCTAGCTCAATTGAGAACTTCTTCATTCGTAATTTTGTCAGTCCATTAATTGACCTTCTCCATATTTCCCCATAGCCACATTTCAAATGCTTTCAGTTTCCTGATATCCTCCGTTCAGAAAGACCAAGTTTTATATCCGTATAGTAGCGAGGTCCTCTCTAAAATCCTAAAAATCGTTATCTTCGCGGCTTTTTAAAAAGAATTTTTTGTTAGAAGACTCAATAAAATAGCGACAAAGGATTCTTAGGCATCCAATAAATTATTAAAGAAAAATTTGATAAAATCTAAAATGTAATACAACTTAGCAGTCAAGTTTAGTAACGAGTTGAATCAGTGGCGGAGTCGTTTAGGTTTCCGTGCACTGATCTGTATGCGAGGGTTCTAATCTCGGGCTCTACCGTCGCCGATGATCTATCGAGGTTTAACTGTGACGATAACCTCTTCACTATAATTTAATTTTGACTTTCTTCTTCGTTCTGTACCTAAGAATTATCTGTAAGAATGTAAACTACGTCCAGGTAAAAATGTAAAATACGTCCAACCACCGGTGCTCGATTTGTCATGGACAACAATATCACTCTGGTTGTGTTGTTGTTGTTGTTGTTGCAACCTTTCGTAGACTTGACTGTATTCTTTCTGAAGAGACTCAAATTTAAAATATTACTTAATATTCGCTATATTTCATATTTTAGGTTTCTATCAGATGTCAAGTTTTAACCCTCACGATCTCGATCCCGATCTAAAGTACAAGACCCTGCCCAAAGGCGTGTCCACTACGCGACGCACGAGTTTTCAGGTTCAGCCGCTCAGCACGCTTACCAAGAAGATTACCCGTAGCGCCACAGACATCAACGCAAAGTCGAAGAGAAGAGATCTGCAGAGAGTCAAGGACGATGGAGAGGAAAACTCTGCCTCGAAAATATCCTCTAAATCAAAATCAAAATTCCGCCAGTCAATAGCGAATATGATACAGCAAGTAGGACCCAATTCCCAAAAGAGAAGACCTTCTTGTCCAGCTATAACCATTTCCGGCTCCACACTGGCTGACCACGTGGAAGAGTCTGGAAACAGTTCTCCACTGGTGACGTCCTCACCTAGAAACATCTTCAGTTCTAGGAATTCTCTGAAAGCTCAGACGGGTCAGTCCAAGAGCTCACCTCTGCTGGCAGAAATGAGCTCAGCGAGAACTGAAGGATCATCAGATGACGACAAACTGAATCCATCACCCAAGTCTTCAGAGTGGAACAGTGAAGAGTCACTACTCAACCACTCTCACTCACAGGATGACCTGGATAAACATTCCACTCTCAAATCCTCTCAGAGGACTGCTTTGTCCCATTCCCACACCACTCGTAACTCCAGGAGTCCGCTGCCTCCTATTCCACTCAGGGTTTCCAGGTCAGCCTCCGTGGAAGGTCCCTCAGGATCAGCAGGGTCCAGGAGGTACATGAAGAAAAGCGCAGGTCAAGGGTCACGTCGACCGGGTAGAGACTTGGACTCGGAGGTGGGGGGACCCAGGGCTGTGTCCTGGCGCTCAGATGACGTCAGTCTGGAGGAGATGGGAGAGTCGAGTGAGGAGGAAGACTCAGACTACAATTATCCCACGGACTGGGAGGGATCGATGACGTCGAGGGATGATCAGGGGAAGCCTGGCAGGAGACGTGGATCAGAGAGCGAGACGAGTCAGAGAGTCTCCGTGGACAATATTTCTGACGATCTGTCGCTCAGCTGTGCCCATGACGAGAGAGGTGAGGGTCTAGAGGATGATGATGATCACTATGATCTACTGCCCGGTCACGTGATCTTAGCAGAGTCTGGAGTGAAGAAAGGTCATCTCTCTGTTGTCATGGAGTCAACGGAATCAGCTGATCACTATGACTATCTGCCTTGTGATGCGAGACGCAGTTGCACCAAATCTAAAGCAGCATCTGATGTTACTCCAAAATCTTCTTCAACGTTTGATCGCCTGCAGGATGGTTTAAATTCAGACAGAGTCTTTGTGGAAGGAAACATTAACGGCAGCTCAGAAAGATCAGGCTATCAATCTAACTCAGCAAGTCTGGACATGACAATGTCATGGGTTACTGATGAACAACAGTTCTCTTCTAGCAAGAGTGTTGAAGATGATGATGATGATATATACGACGTGCCTCAATGCGCTCAATCAGGAAACAGTGGTTGTCATGACAACGACGACTCTATTTACGACACTTTGAGAGCGACTAGGAAAGATGCTAAGCCGAATTCCGGATCAACAGTTGTAACGAATAAAACCAGTCTCGAGCATTCCACTGCTGACTCTGAACATTCCAATGCACTGCGTAAGAATAGCTTATCTTCCTATCCAAAAGACGACGAAATATATGATTACGTAAAGCCACTGAATCCACATGAAGTCTCGAATGATCCTGTATCAAGCTGTAGTGCAGACAGGGATCAGGATTTGTACGACACTCTCCCAGGAAGGGAACGGAACCAATATTCCTGTAGCAACAATCCAGATCCGCCCTCAGAATCTTTCCATTGTCATTCAGAAGAGAGGCAGGAACACAGGAGTATGGGATTTGAGGAGCTGTACGACACTCTACCTGCTAGAGCTTTGACTGGGGCTTCCGTTGAGGGTCGTCCACGAGCCGCTAGCGACGACTTCTATGACACGCTTCCTTGCGCTAGGGAATGTAGACTGACAGAAAGTTCTGTCGGCAGAGAAGCAGTACAGCAGGAGGATTTATATGACACGCTGCCCTCAGCGAGTGGCAAGATCTCAACAGGGTCTCAGAGTCTTCAAGTCAATAGAACTCAGTCAGGTTAGGATATTCATAGAATATAGTCAGGTTAGAATGTCCTTAGAATATAGTCAGGTTAGAATATCCTTAGAATATAGGCGGGTTAGAATATCCTCAGAATATAGTCAGGTTAGAATATCCTTAGAATATAGTCAGGTTAGAATATCCTTAGAATATAGTCGGGTTAGAGTATCCTTAGAATATAGTAGGGTTAGAATATCCTTAGAATATAGTCGGGTTAGAATATCCTTAGAATATAGTCAGGTTAGAATATCCTTAGAATATAATCAGGTTAGAATATCCTTAGAATATAGTCAGGTTAGAATATCCTTAGAATATAGCCGGGTTAGAATATCCGTCGTTTTCTTATTTTTCGCGAAAGTCTTCAAAAAGGTATTATTTGTGACAGTACAACGGAAAAGCGATTGTGTGTCAGGTGAAGTTCATAGGAAGTGTTTTACTGAACGGTGTACATGGGATACTGCAAGCCCTTAATGCGAGTTTTAAAGAAATTCTGCGGTTAATTACTTTAATTGCTATTTCTGCTCGTACGAGATTCAGCTGCTTGAATTTAATGGCGTTTAGTCACAATTTACGTTCTCATAGAATATTTCAAGAGAACAACCGAACTTAAAATCTTGTAATCAAATCACATCATTTCTATGCGACACTAGGACAATTGTGATAGTGAATTTATTCAATACTATTGTTCAATGTGCAGGTATCGAATTAAATATTATCGCTACTGAACGTCGGTTTCCAGAATATCGACGTTAAACTGGGCTTCTTCTTCACTTCCAACCTCCTACTAAAATTTAATATTAAATGATTTTGTATGGGACTTTCTGATAGATTCTTTGATAGATTATTTGGTAAATTCTTTGATTGATTATTTGATTGTCTCTTTGATTGATTCTTTGATTAGTTATTTTTTGAATATTTGATTGATTCTTTGATGATTCTTTGAATGATATTGACTGATTCTTGGATCGATTTTTTGATTGAATATTTGAATATTTGATTGAATCTTTGATTGATTCTTTGATTGAACCTTTGATTGATTATATTATTTGATGAATTCTTTGATTGATTCTTCTTTGCTCCAGATGATAACACGTCAGACTTGGATGTGTTGGTTCCTGCAAATGATGACGTCCTGGCTTCGACCAAGGAAGGACATCCGGGCAGAGAGGATCGTCAAGGAATTGAACCACGGGGGAGCTCTGAAAATGATCCAGAGAAAGAATGTAGTGGAAATGTTGGAGAATATGGATTGTCAGGATCAGATGGGAATGTTGGAGGGGATGGAATAGTGTCGATTAAGTTTACTCGCTCCACTCGCAGCTTCAAGAGGAGAGATAATTCCTTTAGGTAGTCTAATTCTGTCACTTTAAATTAGGTCAATTTGTATATTTTAAAATAGAATTTCAACTCTGAATTGTTATTAAGAAGGTAGGAAACTTTCAGACATAGTAGGATATTGTTTAAGTAAATATTTAATTTTCACTAGAACTAATGACGATTTATCTATGAAGTCTTGAGATGCGACAGAGGTAGTATTCCACTTAATATTTTAGTTGTACCAAGCACTTTTGTCTATTACATATGAGTCATGAGAGTTCTTTAATAGTGTGGTGACACAGAATTGATTTCGTGTTTATGTCACACTCGTGATACTTCATCTTCAAAGATTGCTGATCTCTCTTATGCATTTGATACGGTTAATTCTCTTATCATTGCAGGTTAATAAATGAAGGATTACTTGCACTGTTTTATTTTAAATTTATTCCTTTAAATGGTGGCAATGTTGAGTGCTAAGAAAAAGTACTTATTTAGAAACACTATTTAGATGCTGCTTTGTATATATCCTAGTGCTAAATTTGTGTGTTTATTGCTATGTCTCAACTAACAATCGCGGAGCCTCATTAACAAAGCTTTTTAATCGATCAATGATTATAATGGCACGTTTGAAGCAACGTTAAGAGTAGATGGTATGGGAAACGTTGGTAAGTACTGCTATTAAATAGTTTATTGATTGATTGATTACGTAACTGATTTATATATTATGCAATTGATTGATTTATTAACAGAAAGCAGCTAGACGCTTCAACTTTAAGAAATACAAACTTAACCATTCCAGAATTTGAAACCCCCACAGCTGAATCATCATCTAGTAGACCAAGAGACAATTCAAGTATGAAGCAGTCGCTTGAAGGTTGTAAACAGAAGCTCACTCATTCAGCTAACAATAATCCTCACGTTCAATCAGCAGGCAGCGGAGTTCTTCGGCGTCCAACAGATGGAGTTTTGATGAAAATGAAGGGGAACTTGACGGGAAGCGACGGGTCGAGCTCGGATGAGCTGATTCGCTCTACCTGTAGGCATGAACGTAAAGTGAAGGCGGTGACGATGGAGTTTGAGAAGAGAATGGGACAGTTTAGAGTGGAGAGGAGTTGTAGCATGGGTCGTAGGAGATCAGAGAAACCCGCCGTGTTCCCTAAACCTCAGAATAGATTCAAAGCTGTACCTGCAACGCCCTTATCACCTGCTGCAGCTGCGCCAGCTATCGAGAAAGCTACGTCATCAGCTGCTGCTACGTCATTAGCTGCTGCTACGTCATCAGCTGATACAGCTGAGGGAGCTGTGGAGAAAGCTGCGTCATCACTTGATACAGCTGCGCCAACTGTCGAGAAAGCTACACCATCAGCTGCTGCAGCTGCTAGAGCTGTCGAAACCTTCTGAACTTTATTGATATCACCTTATGATATGCATTATAAGAAAAATTAGACTTAATTGATTTTTTAGCGTTTTCATACCGTTTATTTTCAATCTCAGCACGGACTATACAAACAATAGGAACGTGTATGTAGTTATATAGACAAAATTTAATAGTAGAACGAATGCGACTACCATAATAGAGCCAGAGCTCTGTGCGGTAGTACCCTAATTAGCATCTATAGCAGAGTCAACGTAAGTCTGAAAGACGAAAAATCTATTAGACTACCAAGCACAGTAAAACCGTACAATTAAGCGCAACTTCTTCAAACATTGAGGTTGAGCCATTAGATAGCGATGTCTGTATGAGGTTAAGTAAAACTACGGCTGTAATACTGAATGTAAATTGTTATCAGTGAATCTAATGAGGTAACGCGCCAGCCACTTTACCAAATCTCATCCTCATTCAACCTTAGCTTAACAATTAACCAATCTGCGGATTTTGTCTGGATCAATAAATAGTAACCTACAGCTAGTTTATGCGACTGTGTTTTACTAAATTACTAAGTATATAATTGTACCATTTCATTTACGAAAGCTTCCTTGTAAATGAGAATACATTTTAAATTAGATATCGATATAATATCGTAAATATTTAATAATTGTACAAATTAAAATATGGTAATTAAAGTAACTTTATGTATCGATTTGTGTTAAGCAATTTAGTTTTGTATGTTTCGTAGGTCATTTATGTTTTGTGAAAAATTACCCATTAAAAATCATCGGTCATGAAAAACATTCATAAATTAAATCTGACTTATATATGAACTATCTTAAGATTTTAAAATCATCTTTCACTTGTGAATAAATTTCGTATTTCCAAAGGGTCTTTACTCTTCATCGTTTGATTCATCCTTGAAATTTGAACATATCTATCCTATAAAATCCTGACATCATTCTTGTATGAGGAAACGGACGTTAAACCTTTATTATTATTTTATGTTATTTTTGAAATTTTAATCCGGTGTAAAGAACCAGGGGTTTGATAAAAACGATTCAAGCAATACGTGCTGAATCGCCGCCCGGCTACTCGAGGTCATCAATCGGCTTGAAAGAATTGTTGAAGCAGACTGCATTAAATCTTAAATCTTAGTATTATTATTATTATTATTATTATTATTATTACTATTACTATTATTATAAATCGATTTTGAACTCGAAAATATAACGGGAATGGTTACAAAGCATGCAGAACACTGTGATATTGGCATTGAATTACTTTGATAACATTTTTCTCACTTCAAACAAGTATTTTAAATAAAAGCCAAAGTGGTTTATCCCAGAAAATTTAGAATTTTGATTCAAAATACAGCGGCTTATTTAGAGAATTAGGCTATCGGTTATCTTATATATCATCTCTTATCAGATATATCATCTATTAGATCGCTTGTTATCAGATATATCATCTCTTAGATCGCTTGTCATCAGATATATGATCTGTTATATCATCTCATATGAGATATATCATCTGTTAGATCATTTGTTATCTGATATATCATAGAGAAAGAGAGAAATATTGATAGATAGATAGAGAGAGAGAGAGAGAGAGAGAAAGAAAGAAAGAGAGAAAGAAAGAAAGAAAGAGATAGAACTATGTTTATTTCGATACCAATATACTTCGTCAGTATATTCATGTATAGCATATGGAAGTTTACACACACATAGAAATGAGCACTTTACTATAACCATATGGATGCACTGTTGAATTGAATGATGTTCAGATATTAATGAAAACATACCAAAATGAAGAGAGAGAGAGAGAGATACAGAGCTAGTGAAAGTGACAACTATCTTATATTATATAGAATAAGTGCATTATATAGTGGCTTGAAAGTTACGGATGATTAGTCATCTGAATGTATTGTATTGTCCAGCTGTTTTTACAGACACGCGCAGAACAAGTACTTTATTCCAGGTCCACTCACGACATACATGTATTATTATATTTCTGCCACGCTTTAGTGGCCGTGCCAACCATAGCATTGACTGTACTACAAACCGAGGCTCCACCTTTGTATATAAGACTATAGGCCGACTTTCTTTTAGTAGCAACATCAAAGGTCACTTCAGAGCAATCACGCATGTTGATGTAAGCCTTCAGCCTAGCGCCATTCGTGTCATACAAGTATTCAGATAACTCAGAAAATCCGTAGAGTTCATTCCGAATCTGGAAAACATCATCTGCAGAGATGTATTGTCCATCACCAATCTGCTCTTTTCTGAGCATCTTGAAATGATGGTAGTTTTCTTCTAAACGTTTCAAAAAGTCAGATTTTTGCTGTCTTGCAGCAACTTCTTCCTCAGATTTTACCTCCCTACAAGTGAGCAGCTCCAGTTCACGGTGAAGATATTCCAGGTATACGTCGTCATTGGACACAAGGCTGTTCTCTCGTAGAAAAGTAGCAAACTTTGAAATAGCATCAGATAGTGTTTTATCCAAATCTTCCTTCTCAGCTATACTATCGCGCAGTTCTTTGAGACTTGAGATTTCTTTAAAAGTTTCTTCTATAACTTTCTTGTGTGTGATAACTTCGTGCATATCTCGCTCATGTCCACACGTGCTGCACGTTTTGTCGAAAGCGATTGTCATCAAGACTTTCAAACAGAATTCGATGAAGATGTTGTACTTCTCTCTACATATGACGTTGTAAACGACTTCAGTTGAACCCTTTTCAGGATCAGATACAAATTTCATGCAGCTGCTATGATTACATACCACCGATGGGGTCTTGAGATTTAGACCTCTTACTTTTTGTTGCATAACCCCGAACATTTGATTTCCTTCTGGGTTTTCAACTTCCTTAAGTTCTCCATTCTCTCCAATCAATTCGTCCATTTTCTGCTTCAAAAGTTTGATGTTCTTCCCATTGATCTCGTGGAGCGTCATCAGTGGCTTCATCATCGCATCTATGCAATCCCTGGCTTGGTTGAAAGATATCGTCGATCTTAAATCATGTGGTTTGTATGTTTTAATTCTATCAAACATTCTAACGCATTCGCGTTTGGAAATATTCCAACCTTCGCGACATCTCTCCAGATCATCAAAGGAAGGTTTTATGCCCTTGCTACGAGCTGATAGATATAGAAATGATTCATTTTCGAAAGCAAACATGGTATCCTTGTCAAACTTTATATTTACTCTCTCCTGTTTGCATTTAGCTGTCGCCGATTTAAGCATTATTTCCGTATTACCGAACCTATATTTACTACTAGCAGCGCTAGTGCAGCAGAAAACAATGTTATCTGCGGCAGACTTGTGTAGGTGTCGCAACAGTTGTGTGATACAGAATTGAAACTGAACCCCGAGTCTTCGTTCACCTGGTTTCAGCAGTATACAGATGCCATGCAGATATTCAACGTTCGCTATATAAGCCATTGTCTTCAAGAAATTTGCAGAGTCCTGTTCTAAACCCCGAGGATCTCCAACACCGGGTGTGTCTATGAGCCGAATGTTCATGTTGTCAGTTGTGAAGACGTAAGACCTGGGCGCCTGTGTCGCAGCCTGGCCAGAGTCTGAAAAGACTTCCCATCTTTCGTCCTAAGTGCCCAGTTCTACAGTGCGCTCCTCCTCATTGGCATCTATAACGTTAAATTTGGCTGGTATGAGATACGAAAGTTCTTCCGCACTCATCGCTTCTTCGAACGTCGAGTAACTCAGGTAGTTTGCGACGGCGTTAATCCAAGTGGATTTTCCAACGCCAGACTCTCCGAATAGCAGAATATTTATGATCTCCTTACCTTTGACGAAGTCGTCGCCGTGCTGTTTTGAGCCACAACGGAATGAGCAGGAGGACACTGGAAAACATCCACAGTCGCAGTAGAGCGTTTTAAGTTCAAAGCTGACGTAATGAACAGTGGCCCTACATTTGTCACAAAGCCATATAGCATCAGAGGAAGGGCACTTTTCATGAAACAAATTTTCCTTAGACAATGGACATGATAACAAGGCAATATTACTGTTCAAAGGAGATGTAGAGAGTGGTTCTGGTGTGTCTGTTTGTCTAATCAAGTTCAGTTTTCGATCATTGTCTTCTTTGGTCATCATATCATATTCGATATAGCGATCATGACGATAAAAGCAAATTGTATTTTCCTTTGGAATGCTTTCATTTGATAATTCCTTCGGGCACAAATCCAAGTCCACAGCTATGCAGTGTTTCCATTCAGGTGACTCCGGCTGCAGTTGTGCATTTTCCTCCTGTACGGTTTTTGCTATGCGCAAAAAGTATTCGCTTGCTTTGTGAAACTCTTCAGTAGACTTTCTGAAGAAGAAAACGTAGTAGATCTTTGAATGTATACTCTTCCTGAGAGATCCCACTGATAATCTTTCTTCCAGCAGCATCACATCCCGCTCAACCAGTCTTTGCTTGAAGCTGGAAATTATACTGAACTCAAAGCCGCCTCCTTCCATTGGTGTCTCTTCTTTAGCAGTAAAGTTTAGTAGAGAATCTGAAATGTCGCAGCAAGCATTGTATTTTATTGCAAAGTGTAAAAAATAGAAATATAAGTACACGCTTTCAACAAACATAATGAATGAAGCAATTAAAACAAGCGCAATACTATTCAATCGGTCCCTGGTGAGAGCATTGCTCTATCTAGCTAGTCGTCGAGATGGTATGTGAATTATTATATTTTGTATTGTGTGTCTTGATTTATAAAAATCTAAAATATTTATTTAGGCTATTTATTAGATTCATTCAGGAACGACAGCACATACAATATACACACCAACAGCAAACAGTAGGCTAGCAGAAACACCTGTGACAGTGGTTTACAAAGAGTGGATATATTGTACCTATAGTACACAAAACCCTAATTTTACATCATTTTCGCTCCCTACATTCGCTCAAATGCTGTTAAATTAGGATTCCGGTCCTTTCTGCACTATAGGTACAATATATCTACTGATTCAACGCTAAATATAACGTGTAATATTTATAATTAAACTACAATTAACATATTAGTCATCGATAAGTATAGTCTCTAGCACCAAATATCTACTACAGTCAGTATTTCGTTCCTAGCTTAAAATATAATGACTAGATATATAAAACTGTTAGCTTAAAGATCCAGTTTAAGAATTACAGAAAAATTGGCTTTGATAAGTTTATAGATATGATTATCCACATTCCATGCATTCCCTATTCTAGGTACCTAGACTACGGAATGCGTAATGTTGCGCTCAACCTTTTGCAAGCTTACAGCAATCGTGTCATATTGTTTGTATGTTAAACTGTTAAAAGTGGTTCACGGTCACTCGGTTGGTTGTACCAAAAATACTCAGCAGAAATTAGTTAGAGAAGCGATCCCAGCTGGTAGTATATATTAACGTTACCGGCATTTTATAAAAACAGAATGGTAAAATAACTCAGATATGGTTATATTATAAACGTTTAGTGTTTTTTATTAACAAAGTTATAAGCACCATGGCCCCTCTATATCTACTTAATCTAAGAATAAAAGTTTAACGACGGTTTCCTCATCCAAGGCTCGTCTCTAGAATATAGCTGAATATGAAGATATTCAGCTATAGTATAGGCTTAAATTCAAAATCCATATGGTAGTGTATATATTTCATTATCATTAACTCTAACAATACCTCTCTTATCAAACTGAAAACTCCATTGTTTTATCAATCTGTTTTTAATTGTTATTTAAGTTGTAGCTCTAATCAGTTTCCGCTATATTGTGGCTCACAGTATCCAAATGGATGATATTTCATTGTGTTATAGAATTGAATTCCATTACAGATATTAGCAATGCAGAGCCATTGACAGAAGTCGCTCAAGTCCTTGTTTTCAGTATCTCCTGATGTGATAAACTGCATAACTTTACCAGTACGAGGATATCCATTCGATTCCTTCCATTCTTTTAGAAGATAGGATATTGCATCATGCAAAAACTTGCTGTAGCTTGGTCCGAGACAAATTACACGAATGTAGGCACCAGAGGGTAACTGATTAATACCAACCAAAGCCGCCTCTATTTTCGGTATAGCATAGCTATTATCCAGTATGTTCGAATTTTCAAGTAAAGGAAGTAATGTAATCTCATGGTACAACTGCTGCACTCCTAGAGCTGTAAAGTGATCTCTCCACTTCTGAACATCATGTTGCCACATTGCATGAGTATAATTTGGTCTTAGAGTGCCAATAAAAGCAGTAGGCATGCTTGTTTCTATCACCATAGCAGGCTCCATATTAAGCACATTACTTCGTTATCTTTGAGGGACAAATGATAAATGATGAGAACTGGGTACATTCATTTGTCCTGCAAATGCTGGTATATTTTGAAAATTCATATTCATATCTGTTCAAAAACATAAATAGATCGTCATTATGAATGAATTACATTATATACGGTCTTGTTCGTAGGTCTCAAATAATATTTTATACTAGGGTATGTGTTGTATAGGATCAGTAATTTATAATACAGTAATGTAATAGTTCAAATTAATTACAGTAAAAGAAATTAATTACAGTAAAAGAAATTAAGAAATTTAAAATCCAAATATACTTACCTTGCGTAATGACACGTCCAAATTCAATCAAGCTCAACTACCAAATGCACCACGTCGCTAAACTGCAAGGTTAGCTGAAGTTGTGTAACGCCCGTGACAATACAAAGGCAACAGTAAAACTTTCTCATGCGCCTCAGTCATGCGAATCTATACAACTGTATTCATCACCTATTACGCAGTGAGCTTTCTATATATTAGGCCTATACAAATTCTGAACTGGGATCCATTCATTAAACTTATTGCTATAACCCATCCATTTAACTAACGCATGTTCCGCACCGTTAATTTTCTTCTATATTATACTAAGCCTATATTACACTAAGCCTATATTATACTAAGTCTATATTATACTAAACCTGTATTATACTTGGCTTATTTTTATGTCTATTACTTCCATTAACCGCTCATCAGCGTCTTCAATGTTTTCATTATAGTTAACAACTCTACGACTCAAGTTAAAGTTTCTAGCCATTAGAACTGCTCAACAATTTACTCAAAAATTTTATAAAACTCAAAATGCGACTCAAAATTAGTCGGAAAATGAGCACTTATATATATATATATATATATATATATATATATATATATATATATATATATATAGACAATCGCTAATTGAAGGCATCTGTTTCTCAGTAAGTTATAAAAGCTCTACCATTCCTGATTACTTATCTCTGTCTCTATCTCTCTCTCTCTCTCTCACTCTAGAGGAACTGCCTGGTGTTATTGTTTCTATTATTATAATAATATATTATTTACATTGTAATAATATACCTCAATCGAAACTTTATTAACAGAAATCTAATAGCTTTGGATTACTTGTTTTAATTAATTTTATTAAGATTTCTACTTCCTGATAGCTGAAATAGTTCTATTCATGATTTATATTATATATTTTAGGAATTATGTATCAGATGCTTATATTGATAATATATTATAATATCTTATTTGAGTGTGTCAGCTACTATACAAGCTCTGCTAATAATTCTTCACTTAAATATATAAACCCTAAATCAATAAGTAATAAATTCTTTTGAGTCAATAACTCTCTCATATTGGTATTTCTCATTAGGACTTATACTGTTTACAAATTTCCTGTACCTCCTACGAACAGTCCCTTTCTCTGGTGTAAAAACTAAATTTTCTTTCATAAGATTTCTCTTTAAATCAATAAACTCATCGTCAAATAGTTCTTCAATGACTCTAATAATAACAACTTGTAAGTCTTTTATATGTGTAAAATATTCAAATTCATTAATGATATCCTTTCCTTCATAAACTTCATTAAGAACAGTGGATAGGCTGACAACTAATGTATACATTTTATTAAAATATGCGGTGTATTTCTGAAGATGTGGATTCCTACCTATTATTAGATACAACATTTGCAATTTTCACCAAATTTTCTAAACTTATCTCGTGAGTTTTCCTTGTAACTTTTGAATAAAGTTTATTAATTACATCAAGGCTATTATCAGGAAATTGAATATTTGATATAGTATTGAAATTCATATCAAGTTTTCCAACCATTTCATCACCCGTTTTATTCACCTTCAATCCAACCTGTGCATCTACATAATCCTTCGTAGCGGCATCTTGTCTATCTACAGGGTTTTTAACATTTATCAGCTTATTACTTTTCATATTGAATTCGCCTCCCTCAGTTAATTTAAGATCATTAGCCAGTAAACCATTAGCAGATAGGCTTAGCATATGATTAATATTAGAATCTAGCTTTACTGATAGTGAATCGTTTATACAACTAAGTCCTCCATATGACAACAGTTTTAAATTAGATTCCAGATTTTTAGATTGTCTGCCAAATAGATCTACAGTGTTCATTTATTGCTATAAAAATTCTTTTATGATATCATTTGATTCTTTTTCTGTTAAATCTCCATTACACTTAATCACATAATTCATCTGTTGTTTCAATCTTTCTAGCCTAGATATCATATTATTTAGTTCTGCTTTCCTACTTTTGAGATTAAATTTAGTTGATATGGCAGTTGATATAGCTCCTACAGCTGATAACGTTGTAATGATTACTGTAGGAAGTAATGGCAATGCAAATACCCCGATATTGTAGTTGTTACTGTTGAAACACTTATTGATGTGATTATTGTTATACCATAAACTACTTGAACTACTTTTCTCTTTCTTTTCAAATGTTTGATTTTAGATTCACAATTTTCTAGCTTATCACTCAAAAATTGTTTTACGTTATTCGTCATTCTATTTAACTAACGATAAAATTAAATCTTTATAATCGGATCCTTCACTTAAACCTTTCAATACAATCAAACACCATTTACCTCAATTCTGATCCATCAATCCTTGCAATTGAAATGTAGAGTATAAAATAGGTGATCCTAAATACTCAATTACTTCTTTTGGCGGGGGTAAACCAAAACTGTTAAAATAATATTTTTCATTATTAATTTTAAACCAACAAGTCCAATGGCTGCCACTTTCACTAGATAAATTTAAATTTAATATTCCACATTCAAATTTACAAGATTTCAATTTCTTCAATTCATCTCTCATATAACAACCCCTAAAACGTTTAATTTTTAACATTTTTGAATACTTCTCAATTTCGACATTGCTTAATGCATTCTCTGGAATACTATCCATTTATTGGTTATAATCTTAATCCTATACCCTTTTTCTTTTTTGGTCTACCTGTTCCAGTCTTCTTTGATAGTTCCTCAATCACTCTATTATGTCTTGCAGTTTCTTTATCTGCTTGACTTTGTTGAACTCTTGATGCAACAGTTCCTGCAACTGTACCTACTCCTCCCAAGGCAGCAGCAATAATAGGAATTAATACTGCTAGCGGTAAAAGCCCACCAACTTTATACTTATGCAATAGATCAGTTCGGTAATTGAAACATATTTTGTTGCCTGGTTAACACTGGTTTGTTTGTATGTGGACAGCTGATCCATATATTCCTGTAAATATAATGGGTCTACAGGTAAAATTTATAATTATTTGGTAGAAGAAACATGATGACATGAAGTCTCTATGATCTGATTAATATTAATTGGTTTTAGTTAAGAGCCTGATGAGTCTTAAACGAGCATGTAATTGCTTCCTGACTCTGTAATGTTATGTTATGTTATGAAACCGAGATCTTACAAACTAATTAGGTAAAAGAAATAGTTTTTAAAGATAGGAGAAATGGAGGATGGTACAATAACAGAAACAATAGAAAAGAAAAGAAAATACGTAGTCCAGCATGAAAAGTCAAATTTTCGTTTAAGAACATTAATTAGTACGATAGAATAAATTCCTTATCTTGCGATTAATATCCAAATCATCATGATAGCAATAATGTCCAAATCATCATAATAGCAATTATATAGTGAGATACACATTTTTAACCGGGATCATACAAACGTAAAGGATAAAGGATGGCTAAAGGATACTATATTTTTATTTCTATTTTATTCTCGACAAAATGAATAATGAACAGCAACACCAACAAGCAAACATAGCAAAATAGAGAGATTATGCAATACTAAATAATACTAAATAATTAGATGTGATTATTATAAATAAATAAATAAATTTAACTATTTAATTACTGTAATTTATGAATGAAAGTTGGTAGGAAAACTATTTTGTATGTATTTGTATAAATATTGTTTGCTTGGTTTGACAGACGGGGATAGAGTTCATGGATCTGTGCAGCCATCTGGTGCCCGTGTACGATGTGGAGCCGCTAGTGACGAGACAAGAGCAGACTGATCCCCTCTCGTGGATCAAGCCAGCAGAACAGCAGAAACCGAGCCTCCCCCGCTACTGACATACAAGTGGTGCCAGGGTACGTAATCATGTACAGCAAATGTAGCAGTGACGAAAGTTTCTACATTATGACACACTTTACTACAACCGATACCACATAATTCTTGATATAATATAAAAATATCTGCTGAAATCATTAAATTTGATAACCAAATCTTTGAAAGTTAAAGCTCAACTCTGTGCATGTAGTTTGATATTGTTTAAAATTAAGAAGAAACTTTTCTTATCATTTATAATGTTATCTGTATAACACAATCGATTACGAGCAGTTTAAACTATCTTTGAAGTCTTAAGGTTATTTTAGGTTCTATTCCGTCTAAAATTATAACTGCTTAATTAATCTCTGGTGCTCAGATAATTTTCCTTTTTCTGTTTGATTTCTTTCACATTATTTATTTTAAAAATTCTGAAATTTAGTTAATTCTCGTGGTAAATGACTCAAAATAAAATTGACTGAAAATGACATTTTTTCTATTACAAAAATTACAGTGCTATACTGTCATTATGAGCTTATCTGACAGGTTTTTCACAAGGTCAGAATGTTTGTACAAGCAATCAGCAATCAGCAAATGTATGTAACAAAGACAAATATTTATAAAAGGGAGAACATTAAATATTGGGCTCAAGGCTAAAGAGGAACTTGACCTGGCGGCTCAAATTTTAAATATATGACAGTTTACAAAAAATTTGATTTGAACATTTTTGTTTTATTTGGCAGGGTACAGATCCGCTATCAGCAGGATCACAGCAGGACTCCCATGCTCGAAAAGTTGGAGCGTCTGTCGGAGGATTTGGCGATCTAAACCGACAGAGCGGTGCCGGCGTTGTCGTGGATAACTGGCTGGTAGCCGGTGGTAATACCGGAGCTCTTCATGTAAGCCGGTTCAACGAGATTGTTCGACAATATCTCATCAGCAACAGCGGGTGTTGTTGCAGCAACAACAACAACAAGCACTGTTACAACAACAACAGAAGGCTTTGTTGCAGCAACAGCAGCAACAACTAGCACTGTTACAACAACAACAACAGAAGGCTTTGTTGCAACAACAGCAACAACAATAAGCAATGTTACAACAACAACAACAGAAGGCTTTGTTGCAACAGCAGCAACAACAATAAGCAATGTTACAACAACTACAACAGAAGGCTTTGTTGCAACAGCAGCAACAACAATAAGCAATGTTACAACAACTACAATAGAAGGCTTTGTTGCAACAGCAGCAACAACAATAAGCAATGTTACAACAACTACAATAGAAGGCTTTGTTGCAGCAACAGCAACAACAACAAGCAATGTTACAACAACAACAACAGAAGGCTTTGTTGCAGCAAAAGCTGAGAATTCAGCAGCAGCAGCAGCAGCTCTTGCTTCAACAGCAGCTGCAAATCCCTGGGTGATGGTAGGTTATTCTTAAATCTGCGCCGGCTGCAATTGATGCACCAACAAAAGTCAACTATTACTAATAACCATGGAGAGGAAGGAGGAAATGGGCCTTAAACAAGCTGCTGTGCTTCCTGACCCAGTGTGCCGTTATGTTGGGTGTGTAGTGGGAGTTAATAAGGTTTGATAGTAGTGTGTGGATGAAATGTTTGCTAAATATTATAGATTTACATAAAAAATTAATTCTACCAGAATATGTTCTGCCACGGGAAATGCCACTCTATAATCTGCAGTGGTGATTTAACTTGATTGTCTTTTATTTCGTTGTTCAATGACACTTTGCACTGAATACATTTGTAACAAAGCTAAAGCCAAATTTAACCAAAATTTTTTGGTTGACTATTGATTTAAAACTTGTAAATTATACAATTCTTATTATAAGTTACAATATTAGTAACGTAACAATCTAATGTGACAATAATTTTGATGCTATGTAGTTTGAACTGAACCTGATATTTAGTACTTTTTCAATATTGTTGAAGTTAATGAATTCATTATCGTCATCATCATCTTCCCTTGAACCCCAGTTTAACTAGGGTCAGCATTAGAAATGTTGTAGCAATTTCTAGAGCCTTGGCGCTCATCAACGGAATGACTCTTTCTTTCTCTTATGTTGGTTTGGATCTTAGTGCTCTGACGTTTTGTACAACATGATTGTGCCGTCAACGGTTGGTCTATCCTTCTGCAACCCCGGTAGTAAATTGATGTTAAAAATTTTTTTATGCATATTATGTTGGCTTTTATGATGCATAACTTAATGATAGAGCACGTTGCAAAGCGTCAGAAACGTTTCTGTAAATTGCTTTGAATCAGTCAGCGTATAACTGCCAGTGAAATATTTGCACAACAGTAATATAATCACTCGTGGTTTTGGTTTCTAATGGGTAACTGAGGTATCTATGGCCGCGCAAGTGGCACATCGGTTAAGAGTCTCGCCAAGTCTTTTTTATTTGAGAGCAACGATAACAGTAATAAGTTAATCCCTTCACAAAGTCTATGCCTTATCCATACCTTATGAAGCCTATAGCTTGGGAAAATATTTGGGCTTCTGGGGTGGTTTCCCGTCGCCTTCCTCAGTTAGGTAGATTTATTACCATTTAGTCCTGGGGAAAATATTTCATGGTGAGGTGGGTCCTCTCTTGCTATCCTCAGCTCCTGCCTTAGTCGCCTCTTAAGTACACGGGGCAGATTGTTTGCGGTTGCCCAATTCTGCAATGGTCTAACCACGCCCGAGCACAACACAGGGAACCCTTCTTATATCTTGATAAAAATAAAAGAATGAATATACATAAAAAATAGTGAATATACAGATTGATCTATATTATTATAGGATGTTCATTCATAGAAACCCAAGCACCGTAATTGTATCTTCCAGCGATATATAGCAATATTTTATGTATACAATAAATTAGTCTTATGACACTAGAGGACCTTGAAAATTAACTAAACAGCATGCAACAAAAACAAGTTGGTTAGAAATGGATGCTAAATTCAATGGAATTACATTGCTGAGGATACTAAATAACTCTTTTTATAGCACGTTCACGTGAATCCGTACATTTTCTATTTGCCTAGTCTTAACTTTCATCTGCGGGAGTTAAGCGTGAACGGCCCTGCAAAATGGTGGAATAACGAGTTTGGCTCGCTTCTCATACAGCATATCTCTATTAGTAAAGCCTCGATCGGCCACCACCAGATCTCCAGCCTCTAGACTGTCAGTTTTCGTTTTAGTTCTGCTATCTCTTAAGTTTTGCACATTAATTTTGTCGTTAATGTTTGTAAATTCTCTCTCCGCATTCAAGCTGACTGTATCTGTATCGGTTGAAGCCGTTAATAGAGCAACTGAAGTCAGTGAATTAGTTTGCCGCAATTCAGTCTCTATGTGATGAAGCCAGGTCAGATCAGCTGAAGGGTCAAATGTTGAACTGGACCTGAGCAACTACAGAGTCACACCGATGTAACTTAATCTTCTGCTGGAGCCTTTCCTTTCTTAGAAAATTTAGCAACCTAAAACAAAAATAATCAATAATTAAAATTAGGTTTAAAAAATTAACAATTAATAGAACAAAGTAAAGGCTGACTTTCAATGTTTATTAGTAATCGTTACCTTTTGATGGCGCATCAATTGCAGTCAGCGCGGAGTTAATAATAACCTTCCATCGCCTTGGGAATTTTTCCTTTCTAGGCTGTCAACACTCGGTCTTCCCAGGTGGTCACCCACAATGTACAATGATCAATGTAGCGTAACTTCGATAATTGATGCGCAACTAAACCAAGTGCGCTAATTCCCGCCTTAGTGCGCTAAATCGTGCCTTTGAAAAAATTGTCGCAAATTGTATTGTAAATAAACCTAAATCTAAGTTTGAAAGCCTTTTCTGTTTTTATGTGACAGTGGATATTGTCAGATACAGTCTGATTGGACAATCCTACTCATAATAAGACCATCTTAAATATTCTAAATCCTACTCATAAGGCAATCCTACAGATAGATGGATTAATAAAAATAGATAGTTACATTTATTGCGTTGGTTGATCTATGTTACTTTTTGCTTTACCTGTGAAAGACTATGATTAATATTAATTATATAATCATAATATTCCTTTATTTCTTTCAATCAGACTGACAACAGAAACAACATATCAAATTACACATATAGCACAACAGTCAATATACAGACGCGATGAAATTTACATTTTGGTCAATATCATGCTGCTTGAAATAGAAAGACCTTATATATAGATGTCAGTTACTAATGAAATCTTATTTATGCTATGATGGCTTTTTAACTTATACATGTGTATACTTTTGGTGTCCACTTAATTTTTTCCTTCTTCTGTTATGTAACCTGCAGAATTGTTTTGCAAAGGAAGCTAAATTAAGGTAATTTTTATACTAACTTGTTCATTACAATATACAGCAGGAATAGGGTCCAGATGAAGCTGTCGGTCCATTTCCTCCAACAAAGAGCAGACTGCAGATATATGTAAATCTAGTAATGTTTCGTAGAGTAAAGCTACCATTCTGCTTTCAATAAATTGCTAATATTGAACTCTTAAACACTCTAAAAACATAAATGTGATTAGTTATCTTGAAAATAGGATAACATGACATGTAGTAAACACACATTATAGTTAAATGATCAACTACGTCAACTATAAACTATAAACTATCATCTGTCACTTTAATACCGCAAGTTTAAACCGTTAGGAAATTTAGATCATTTTCCGTATAACCAGTACAGTGAATGTCCGAGATTTACTGTCAGATCAGCGCGGCTGGGATTCGAACCTACGAAGGTTCAATTCGTCTCAAGATCTGTCAATTAAAACTCCATGACAAAACTCCTACGCTATTAAGACATTCTATTGAGAGAAGTAAAATGGGTATTTGAGATTTTCAAATATAAATATCTAATTTACAAAAAATTCATAAGTGTCTTAGAGTAATAAAATTACACAACATAGCGAAGTAAAATATAAATAAGAATACAATTGTACGGCTTGTTAATATTAACTCTTAATTAAGAATTAAAATTCCTGCCAAATAGCAAGTTCCACGTAAATATTCCTATCCATGGTTGTTTGACTGATCTTTCACGATTTATATGTAATGACATTCATATCAGTAAGCCCATGCATATCGTTATAATGAATGCATATCGTTATAATGGATGTCAGAATTAAACTCTAAGTGTTAAGTTATTCTTTAATTAATATCCGTATAGTAGATTATATAGTAAATAACATTTCTAAAGAAAGCTTGCTTTAGAAATTTGATGAGGAACTAATACATTTCAATGTAATTAAACGGAGTGTTTACATTTTTTGGTCCACTTGTTTACATTTGGATGCCCGGAAGTTGAGTGGAAATCTATTTATAGCTACTACCGAAAAGATCTATTAAAACACCTCTCTGAATTAACATGTCTAACTGTCTATGTACCAAAATGGATGAAAATTGGCCACCCCATCAAAAATTAGTCCCTTAGTAATTGGTAAAAGTTCTATTGTAAAATATTAACAATAGCCTGAGATATTCAAACTTTTTGCAGGTGCAATCATTTTTTTTACTCACCCTGTATATACGTATATATATATATCAACATATATCGTCGTCATCATATTCCATTTAATATCAATTTAACTAGTATCGGGATATCAATAGACCTCCACTCTTCTCTTTCCACACCGTATCTTAAGTCAATCCTTCATTATCTATTGTATTCCTTTTAGAAAATTCCGTAGCAATTTCTGCAAAGCTCAGACGCTCAACAACCGAATTCCCTTTCTGGCTTTGGTTTTTTTTATCATAGCGCTATAGTTTAGTCGCACTCTACGATACGTGCAGTTACCGATTGCTCCATTCTTCAAAAACGCGGACTAAATTCAGAATATATATATATATATATATATATATATATATGTATGTATTTTTATATACATGTATATGTATATATATATATATATATATATATATATATTTATATAAATATATATATATAATATATATATATTTATATATATATATAGATATTATATATATATATATAAGTATATATATTACATTACTGTATATATATAATATATTAATAGAGTATATATATATGTATATATTTATATATATATTATATATATATATATATATATATATATATATATATATATATATTGTACATACATATACAATTATACATGTATGTATAAATGTCCATATATGCATTATATATATATATATATATATATATATATATATATATACATGTATATATATAATATGATATATATAATTAAGTGACACAGGCCTACACTAGAGGAACTCTTGATGCATTGAGACTGTCGCAGATAAACTCTAAATAATTAGAAATAAATCATCACAGTGCATGTAGAGGAGTTTACATCCTATTCTCACAACTACGCCTCTACTACTGATAAAAGAGCGAATGTCTCAATCAGCAGTCAGTCATTAAAGTATTCTGTACAGATAGTGCTCGATGTTGTCATAGATCAGTCTCTAATGAGCCACTAGTGTCCATTGTACTGACAGTGCTCGGTGTTTGTCATAGATCAGTCTCTAATGAGACACTAGTGTCTATTTTGTATCTATGTTTGCCACATCTGTCAGAAGTGGAGACGGCGCTATTTTGTATTGTACGGAGTGAAGCAGACTACCCTGAGTCTCGTCGACCAATCAGCGCTCTGCACGTCGATGCTCTGTTACTATAGCGAGGAGCAGCTGAGCAAGGAGTATGGGAGGATTGATCTCAAACATTGTCAGGAGATACACTCCTACCTTTAAACCAACAGCTTCCAGGTTCAATTTCCGCCATCAGCTCTCTCTCTCTCTTTCTTTCTTTCTATCTCCTCTCTCGCTCTCTCTTTCTCTCTCTCTCGCTCTGTTTCTTACTCTCTCTCACTCTTTCTCTCTCTCTCTATCTCTCTCTCTCTTATGTTTTACTATTTGATCCTTATAGGCTCTAATGATTAATTGATTAATTGATTGATTGATTGATGGATTGATTGATTGACTAATTTATTGATCAGCACGTATTGGCAGTGCCAGTGAGGACACTAGATGAGGGTTGTGAGAGATCCTACTGTTTGATTGATTTGATTGATTGATTAATTGACTGATTGTTTGACTGACTGATTGATTGATTGCTCAGCACGTATTGGCAGTAAGGACTCTAGATGAGGGATGTGAGAGGACCTACTGTTTGGCTGCTGACACGGAACAAGAAATGATCGAGTGGGAGAAGCAACTCAACTCTGTTCTCTGCTTGTACGACAGCGGTAAAAGATTCTACACTCTGTATGACTTGTAATATAGCGGTAAAAGATTCTAAAATCAGTATAAATTGTAAAATAGCGGTAAAAGATTCCCCCTCTCTCACAGTGCGCCTATTGGCAGGTCAATGGCATATAACTCCTCCACATATATCTATCTTCTGCATTACTTATCATATCAATATATGAAGTTGTTATCAAATCATCCAACATCCCAAGTCTCAGTCTTCCTCCTATCGTTTTAGCTTCAATTCTTCCCGCAAATACCTCTCTCAGCAAACCATTCCCTCTCAGTATTGATCATTCAGTTCTTCTTTCTCTTCCTGTGATATCTATTAATTGTCTAGTAATGCCAACTCAATTGGGAACTTCTTCATTCGTAATTTTGTTAGTCCATTAATTGATCTTCTCCATATTTCCCCATAGCCACATTTCAAATGCTTACAGTTTCCTGATATCCTCCGTTCAGAAAGACCAAGTTTCATATCCGTACAGTAGCGAGGTCCTCTCTAAAATCCTAAAAATCGTTATCTTTGCGGCTTTGTAAAAGAATTTTTTGTTAGAAGACTCAATAAAATAGCGACAAAAGATTCTTAGGCATCCAATAAATTATTAAAGAAAAATTTGATAAAATCTAAAGTGTAATACAACTTAGCAGTCAAGTTTAGTAACGAGTTGAATCAGTGGCGGAGTCGTTTAGGTTTCCGTGCACTGATCTGTATGCAAGGGTTCTAATCCCGGGCTCTACCGTCGCCGATGATCTATCGAGGTTTAAATGTGACGATAACCTCTTCACTATAATTTAATTATTGACTTTATGCTTCGTTCTGTACCTAAGAATTATCTGTAAAAATGTAAACTACGTGCAGCCACCGGTGCTCGATTTGTCATGGACAACAATATCACCCTGGTTGTGTTGTTGTTGTTGTTGCAAGCAAGAACCTTTCGTAGACTTGACTGTATTCTTTCTGAAGAGACTCAAATTTAAAATATTACTTAATATTCGCTATATTTCATATTTTAGGTTTCCATCAGATGTCAAGTTTTAACCGTCACGATCTCGATCCCGATCTAAAGTACAAGACCCTGCCCAAAGGCGTGTCCACTACGCGACGCACGAGTTTTCAGGTTCAACCACTCAGCACGCTTACGAAGAAGATTACCCGTAGCGCCACAGACATCAACGCAAAGTCGAAGAGAAGAGATCAGCAGAGAGTCAAGGACGATGGAGAGGAAAACTCTGCATCGAAAATATCCTCTAAATCAAGATCAAAATTCCGCCAGTCAATACCGAATATGATACAGCAAGTAGGACCCAATTCCCAAAAGAGAAGACCTTCTTGTCCAGCTATAACCATTTCCGGCTTGACTCTGACTGACCACGGGGAAGAGTCTGGAAACAGTTCTCCACTGGTGACGTCCACACCTAGAAACATCTTCCGTTCTAGGAATTCTCTGAAAGCTCAGACGGGTCAGTCCAAGAGCTCACCTCTGCTGGCAGAAATGAGCTCAGCGAGAACTGAAGGATCATCAGATGACGACAAACTGAATCCATCACCCAAGTCTTCAGAGTGGAACAGTGAAGAGTCACTACTCAACCACTCTCACTCACAGCATGACCTGGATAAACATTCCACTCTCAAATCCTCTCAGAGAACTGCGTTGTCCCATTCCCACACCACTCGTAACTCCAGGAGTCCGCTGCCTCCTATTCCACCCAGGGTTTCCAGGTCAGCCTCCGTGGAAGGTCCCTCAGGATCAGCAGGGTCCAGGAGGTACATGAAGAGAAGCGCAGGTCAAGGGTCACGTCGACCGGGTAGTGACTAGGTATTACTTGTGACAGTACAACGGAAAAGCGATTGTGTGTCAGGTGAAGTTCATAGGAAGTGTTTTACTGAACGGTGTACATGGGATACTGCAAGCCCTTAATGCGAGTTTTAAAGAAATTCTGCGGTTAATTACTTTAATTGCTATTTCTGCTCGTACGAGATTCAGCTGCTTGAATTTAATGGCGTTTAGTCACAATTTACGTTCTCATAGAAAATTTCAAGAGAACAACCGAACTTAAATCTTGTAATCACATCATTTCTATGCGACACTAGGACCATTGTGATAGTGAATTTATTCAATACTATTGTTCAATGTCCAGGTATCGAATTAAATATTATCGCTACTGAACGTCGGTTTCCAGAATATCGACGTTAAACTGGGCTTCTTCTTCACTTTCAACCTCCTACTAAAATTTAATATTAAATGATTTTGTATGGGACTTTCTGATAGATTCTTTGATAGATTATTTGGTAGATTCTTTGATTGATTATTTGATTGTCTCTTTGTTTGATTTTTTGATTAGTTATTTGTTTGAATATTTGATTGATTCTTTGATTGACTATTTGATTGATTCTTTGATGATTCTTTGAATGATATTGACTGATTCTTGGATTGATTTTTTGATTGAATATTTGAATCTTTGATTGAATCTTTCATTGATTCCTTGATTGAACCTTTGATTGATTATATCATTTGATGAATTCTTTGATTGATTCTTCTTTGCTCCAGATGATAACACGTCAGGTTTGGATGTGTTGATTCCTGCAAATGATGACGTCCTGGCTTCGACCAAGGAAGGACATCCGGGCAGAGAGGATCGTCAAGGAATTGAACCATGGGGGAGCTCTGAAAATGATCCAGAGAAAGAATGTAGTGGAAATGTTGGAGAATATGGATTGAATATAAGATTGCTGATCTCTCTTATGCATTTGATACGGTTAATTCTCTTATCACTGCAGGTTAATAAATGAAGGACTACTTGCACTGTTTTATTTTAATTTTATTCCTTTAAATGGTGGCAATGTTGAGTGCTAAGAAAAAGTACTTGTTTAGAAACACTATTTAGATGCTGCTTTGTATATATCCTAGTGCTAAATTTGTGTGTTTATTGCTATGTCTCAACTAACAATCGCGGAGCCTCATTAACAAAGCTTTTTAATCGATCAATGATTATAATGGCACGTTTGAAGCAACGTTAAGAGTAGATGGTATGGGAAACGTTGGTAAGTACTGTTATTAAATAGTTTATTGATTGCTTGATTACGTAACTGATTTATATATTATGCAATTGATTGATTTATTAACAGAAAGCAGCTAGACGCTTCAACTTTAAGAAATACAAACTTAACCATTCCAGAATTTGAAACCCCCACAGCTGAATCATCATCTAGTAGACCAAGAGACAATTCAAGTATGAAGCAGTCGCTTGAAGGTTGTAAACAGAAGCTCACTAATGCAGCTAACAATAATCCTCACGTTCAATCAGCAGGCAGCGGAGTTCTGCGGCGTCCAACAGATGGAGTTTTGATGAAGATGAAGGGGAACTTGACGGGAAGCGACGGGTCGAGCTCGGATGAGCTGATTCGCTCTACCTGTAGGCATGAACGTAAAGTGAAGGCGGTGACGAGGGAGTTTGAGAAGAGGATGGGATAGTTTAGAGTGGAGAAGAGTTGTAGCATGGGTCGTAGGAGATCAGAGAAACCCGCCGTGTTCCCTAAACCTCAGAATAGATCCAAAGCTGTACCTGCAACGTCCTTATCACCTGCTGCAGCTGCGCCAGCTGTCGAGAAAGCTACGTCATCAGCTGATACAACTGAAGGAGCTGTCGAGAAAGCTACATCAGCAGCTGCTGCTACGTCATTTGCTGCTGTACGTCATCAGCTGATACAGCTGAGGGAGCTGTGGAGAAAGCTGCGTCATCAGTTGATACAGCTGCGCCAGCTGTCGAGAAAGCTACACCATCAGCTGCTGCAGCTGCGAGAGCTGTCGAAACCTTCTGAACTTTATTCACCTTATGATATGCATTATAAGAAAAATTAAACTTAATTGATTTTTTAGCGTTTTCATACCGTTTATTTTCAATCTCAGCACAGACTATGCAAATAATAGGAACGTGTATGTAGTTATATAGACAAAATTTAATAGCGGAACGAATGAGACTACCATAATAGTGCCAGAGCTCTGTGCGGTAGTACCCTAATTAGCATCTATAGCAGAGTCAACGTAAGTCTGAAAGACGAAAAATCTATTAGACTACCAAGCACAGTAAAACCATGCAATTAAGCGCAACTTCTTCAAACATTGAGGTTGAGCCATTAGATAGCGATGTCTGTATGAGGTTAAGTAAAACTATGGCTGTAATACTGAATGTAAATTGTTATCAGTGAATCTAATGAGGTAACGCGCCAGCCACTTTACCAAATCTCATCCTCATTCATCCTTAGCTTAACAATTAACCAATCAACGGATATTGTCTGGATCAATAAATAGTAACCTACAGCTAGTTTATGCGACTGTGTTTTACTAAATTACTAAGTATATAATTGTACCATTTTATTTACGAAAGCTTCCTTGTAAATGAGAATACATTTTAAATTAGATATCGATATAATATCGTAAATATTTAATAATTGTACAAATTAAAATATGGTAATTAAAGTAACTTTATGTATCGATTTGTGTTAAGCAATTTAGTTTTGCATGTTTCGTAGGTCATTTATATTTCGTGAAAAATTACCTATTAAAAATCATCGGTCATGAAAAACATTCATAAATTAAATCCGACGTATGTATGAACTATCTTAAGATTTTAAAATCATCTTTCACTAGTGAATAAATTTCATATTTCCAAAGGGTCTTTACTCCGATACGTTTAATGTAAAGGCTTTACATGGAATTCGCTCTTCATCGTTTGATTCATCCTTGAAATTTGAACATATCTATCCTATAAAATCTTGACATCATTCTTGTATAAGGAAACGGACGTTAAACCTTTATTATTATTATTATTTTATGTTATTTTTGAAATTTTAATCCGGTGTAAAGAACCTGGGGTTTGATAAAAACGATTCAAGCAATACGTGCTGAATTGCGCCTGGCTACTCGAGGTCATCAATCGGCTTAAAAGGATTGTTGAAGCAGACTGCATTAAATCTTTGCAAAGTCATGGAAAGCCTTTGCCAAAGAAAATATGTCTCTTGCTTATCGCCGGTTTGCTCTGCAATGAGTCTGCCTATGCCATTAATAAAGTCAAGTCCTTCGGGATTCATCGGGCCCATGGTTTCAATAGCCACCGGAACAACTTCATATTCTAAGTACAGATCACGGTATTTATCCAACTTCCTAGAGGCGGCATGAACAGCAGCACCACCGGCTGTGACTGAAGTCGTATTCAGGTAAGAGTTTGCCATAGTGTCAATGACCGTGACGTTCCAAACGGCACATTTACCGTTGCACCAGGGCACTAAAGTCATGCCATCCGGACGCTTGCCGTCTGATCTGGACAACCCAATTGGTTCCTTAGAGGAAGGGATGCTTGCTCTCGAAAGTGCTCGCCATATTATGTCATTTAAATTGTGATGGCGAGACATTCTACCTGAGCTTCGTTTGCAGGAGAGGCCGTGGAGACCTACAGCGTCGACTTCATGACCGCAGGGGCACATGTGAGGCTCGCAAGTTTTCGCCCCTAAACGGAAACTAACAGCTACTCGAATCGCCTCATTGTCTAAAAATAGCCCACAAGAAGCAACAGGGAGAGCGTGAAGCCAGTCGCTGCTTCTTTTAGTTGATACAGCTAGGAGTCGTGCTCTGTCTACTGCATTGGAATGGGATTCTAACAGACTGTTATAAATCCGATCCACTATAGGACGGTCCCATGATTTCTGGCTACTGACTGAGGTAGAAGGTGGAGCACTGGAGGTGAGGCTTTTGGACCAAACTGACAACGCAACGTCAATGGATCTATCGGCAGAAAGGGAGCACTTATGAAGGATGGCGTCTTGCAACTGCCTCGTTCCCATCGCTGATGCCAAGAAGGCTGAAGGCGCGATATGGGAAACAAGACGAATTCCAAGACCACCCATGCTCACCGGTAGACTGGCTTGCTGCCACTGCAAAACAGACAAATCTGCGTTGATAACGGCGCACAAGCATTGCCTAAGAGCCTCGTCGTAGTCTAAAAGCCGCGGATTAGAGAAGCTCGGACTAGAGCGCAGAATGTGCATAAGTTTAGGTGCACTTAAAGAAAAGCGAAGGATTGTTAAAGCATCATGAGCGGCTAGCGACTTCAAGCGCGATGCTGTACGTTTGAGATCCTCCAGGCGACTAGATAAAGCGGTGGTAGTAGCTTCTTCTCCAGAGAGTGGCGCGCCGAGTAGAGAACTATGGGATAGGCACATTGGCACAAATGATGACAAAACTGAGTTGCCCGGAGATTTGCAAACTGATGATATGACTTCGCACTTGGTACGATTCAACTGAAGCCCAAATTCTTGGCCTCTTTCGATGATAGTCTGTACATCATTTGCAATCGACGACTCGCAACCACCTAGAGTAATGTCATCTAGGTATCCCACCGTGAGATCGCTAGAGAGAGAAGTAAGGAGAGGGTGAATAGTCAAGCAAAACAGCATGGGCCCTAAGGGATCCCCTTGTTGGACTCCTTCCTGTGACTCAATGCACCAGTCTCCGAACTTCAACCACGAAGGGCTTGAGTAAGCTAGATGGCAGATACTATACAGCTCTGGTATTATTATTATTATTATTATTATTATTATTATTATTATTATTATTATAAATCGATTTTGAACTCGAAAATATAACGGGAATGGTTACAAATCATGCAGAACACTGTGATATTGGCATTGAATTACTTTAATAACATTTTTCTCACTTCAAACAAGTATTTTAAATAAAAGCCAAAGTGGTTTATCCCAGAAAATATAGAATTTTGATTCAAAATACAGCGGCTTATTTAGAGAATTAGGCTATCGGTTATCTTATATATCATATCTTATCAGATATATCATCTATTAGATCGCTTGTTATCAGATATATCATCTCTTAGATCGCTTGTTAACAGATATATCATCTGTTATATCATCTCATATGAGATATATCATCTGTTAGATCATTTGTTATCAGATATATCATCTGTTAGATCATTTGCTATCTGAGATATCATCTGTTAGATCATTTGTTATCATATATATATCATCTGTTAGATAATTTATTATCATATATATCATCTGTTAGATCATTTGTTATCATATATAACATCTGTTAGATCATCTTTTATCATATTTATCATCTGTTAGATCATCGGTTATCTGATATATCATCTGTTAGATCACCTGTTATCAGACATATCATCTGTTAGATCATCGGTTATCAGATATATCATCTGTTAGATCATTTTCTATCTGATATATCATCTGTTGGATCATCGGTTATCTGATATATCATCAGTTAGATCACCTGTTATCAGATATATCATCTGTTAGATCATTTGTTATCTGATATATCATAGAGAAAGAGAGAAATATAAATAGAAAGAGAGAGAGAGAGAGAAAGAAAGAAAGAAAGAAAGAAAGAAAGAGATAGAACTACGTTTATTTCGACAACAATATACTTCGTCAATATATTCATGTATAGCATATGGAAGTTTACACACACATAGAAATGAGCACTTTACTATAACCATATGGATGCACTGTTAAATTGAATGATGTTCAGATATTAATGAAAACATACCAAAATGAAGAGAGAGAGAGAGAGAGAGAGATACAGAGCTAGTGAAAGTGACAACTATCTTATATTATATAGAATAATTGCATTATATAGTGGCTTGAAAGTTACGGATGATTAGTCATCTGAATGTATTGTATTGCCCAGCTGATTTTACAGAGACACGCAGAACAAGTACTTTATTCCAGGTCCACTGACGACATACATGTATTATTATATTTCTGCCAAGCTTTAGTGGCCGTGCCAACCACAGCATTGACTGTACTACAAACCGAGGCTCCACCTTTGTATATAAGACTATAGGCCGATTTTCTTTTAGTAGCAACATCAAAGGTCACTTCAGCGCAATCACGCATGTTGTTGTAAGCCATCAGCCTAGCGCTATGCGTGTCACACAAGTATTCGGATATTTCAGAAAATCCGTAGAGATCATTCCGAATCTGGAAAACATCATCTGCAGAGATGTATTGTCCATCACCAATCTGCTCTTTTCTGAGCATCTTGAAATGATGGTAGTTTTCTTCTAAACGTTTCAAAAAGTCAAACTTTTGCTGTCTTGCAGCAACTTCTTCCTCAGATTTTACCTCCCTACAAGTGAGCAGCACCAGTTCACGGTGAAGATATTCCAGGTATACGTCGTCATTGGACACAAGGCTGTTCTCTCGTAGAAAAGTAGCAAACTTTGAAATAGCATCAGATAGTGTTTTATCCAAATCTTCCTTCTCAGCTACACTATCGCGCAGTTCTTTGAGACTTGAGATTTCTTTAAAACTTTCTTCTATAACTTTCCTGTGTGTGACAACTTCGTGCATATCTCGCTCATGTCCACAGGTGTTGCACGTTTTGTCGAAAGTGATTGTCATCCAGACTTCCAGACAGAATTCGATGAAGATGTTGTACTTCTCTCTACATATGACGTTGTAAACGACTTCAGTTGAACCCTTTTCAGGATCAGTTACAGATTTCATGCAGCTGCTATGCTTACATACCACCGATGGGGTCTTGAGATTTAGACCTCTTACTTTTTGTTGCATAACTCCGAACATTTGATTTCCTTCTGGGTTTTCAACTTCCTTAAGTTCTCCATTCTCTCCAATCAATTCGTCCATTTTCTGCTTCAAAAGTTTGATGTTCTTCCCATTGATCTCGTGGAGCGTCATCAGTGGCTTCATCATCGCATCTATGCAATCCCTGGCTTGGTTGAAAGATATCGTCGATCTTAAATCATGTGGTTTGTAAGTTTTAATTCTATCAAACATTCTATCGCATTCGCGTTTGGAAATATTCCAACCTTCGCGACATCTCTCCAGATCATCAAAGGAAGGTTTTATGCCCTTGCTACGAGCTGATAGATATAGAAATGATTCATTTTCGAAAGCAAACATGGTATCCTTGTCAAACTTTATATTTACTCTCTCCTCTTTGCATTTAGCTATCGCCGATTTAAGCATTCTTTCCGTATTACCGAACCTATATTTAGTACTAGCAGCGCTAGTGCAGCAGAAAACAATGTTATCTGCGACAGACTTGTGTAGGTGTCGCAACAGTTGTGTGATACAGAATTGAAACTGAACCCCGAGTCTTCGTTCACCTGGTTTCAGCAGTATACAGATGCCATGCAGATATTTAACGTTCGCTATATAAGCCATTGTCTTCAAGAAATTTGCAGAGTCCTGTTCTAAACCCCGAGGATCTCCAACACCGGGTGTGTCTATGAGCCGAATGTTCATGTTGTCAGTTGTGAAGACGTAAGACCTGGGCGCCTGTGTCGCAGCCTGGCCAAAGTCTGAATAGACTTCCCATTCTTCGTCCTGAGTGCCCAGTTCTACAATGCGCTCCTCCTCATTGGCATCTATAACGTTAAATTTGGCTGGTATTAGATACGGAAGTTCTTCCGCACCCATCGCTTCTTCGAACGTCGAGTAACTCAGGTAGTTTGCGACGGCGTTAATCCAAGTGGATTTTCCAACGCCAGACTCTCCGAATAGCAGAATATTTATGATCTCCTTACCTTTGACGAAGTCGTCGCCGTGATGTTTTAAGCCACAACGGAATGAGCAGGAGGACACTGGAAAACATCCACAGTCGCAGTAGAGCGTTTTAAGTTCAAAGCTGACGTAATGAACAGTGGCCCTACATTTGTCACAAAGCCATATAGCCTCAGAGGAAGGGCACTTTCCTTCCTTAGTCAAAGGACATGGTAACAAGGCAATATTACTGTTCAAAGGAGATGTAGAAAGTGGTTCTGGTGTGTCTGTTTGTCTAATCAGGTTCAGTTTTCGATCATTGTCTTCTTTGGTCATCATATCATATTCGATATAGCGATCATGACGATAAAAGCAAATTGTATTTTCCTTTGGAATGCTTTCATTAGATAATTCCTTCGGGCACAAATCCAAGTCCACAGCTATGCAGTGTTTCCATTCAGGTGACTCCGGCTGCAGTTGTGCATTTTCCTCCTGTACGGTTTTTGCTATGCGCAAAAAGTATTCGCTTGCTTTGTGAAACTCTTCAGTAGACTTTCTGAAGAAGAAAACGTAGTAGATCTTTGAATGTATACTCTTCCTGAGAGATCCCACTGATAATCTTTCTTCCAGCAGCATCACATCCCGCTCAACCAGTCTTTGCTTGAAGCTGGAAATTATACTGAACTCAAAGCCGCCTCCTTCCATTGGTGTCTCTTCTTTAGCAGTAAAGTTTAGTAGAGAATCTGAAATGTCGCAGCAAGCATTGTATTTTATTACAAAGTGTAAAAAATAGAAATATAAGTACACGCTTTCAACAAACATAATGAATGAAGCAATTAAAACAAGCGCAATACTATTCAATCGGTCCCTGGTGAGAGCATTGCTCTATCTAGCTAGTCGTCGAGATGGTATGTGAATTATTATATTTTGTATTGTGTGTTTTGATTTATAAAAATCTAAAATATTTATTTAGGCTATTTATTAGATGAATTCAGGAACGACAGCACATACAATACACACACTAACCGCAAACAGTAGGCTAGCAGAAACACCGGTGACAGTGGTTTACAAAGGAACAAGGATTAGGTTCATGACCAGCTATGCAACGCTATACCTACAAAACCCAGTCTTGTGAAGTAAAGAAGTAAAAATATTTCTTTTCAAGTAAAAGGTCTAAGGCGATACTTTACTTGTAACGAAATACCCAATTTGTTTGGGTACTTTTTACTTCTGAAGTAGAAATTTTATGTACTTTTTACTATAACATTTTGCCGCTGAAGTTCAATAGTCGCGATACTTTTTATTGCGTTTCTTAACCATTGTAATAATGATGTTTACCCAGAATATAGGTCAGGCCTGGATTGACCAAGGTACATGTAACTTAGATGTTATAATCCTGATTTAGAATAACGAAGCTAGAGGTCAATTGAAGGTTAATGAAGTTAGAGGTCAGTTAAAGGTTAAATAAAGTTAGAATGCAGGTGAATGTTAGTGAAGTTAGAGGTCAGTTGAATGTTAGTAACGTTAAAGGTCAGTAAAGGTTACTGAAGTTAGAGGTCAATTGAAGGTTACTGAATTTAGATTTCAGTTGAAGGTTTGAGAACTGAATGTAACAAATATTCTTTAATGTAGGAAAGAATATCAAATATAGATAAGATCCCAGAATTTAGAGGTACTTTCTGACTTTAGATAGGAATAAAGAATGTCATTGAATTGGTTTGCTGTACCCTACCCCTACATTTAAACCGACTTTTAGTGTCAGTCACGTGTCTCGAATGAACTAAAGTGACAGTACTAGCATCGAATGATTTCAACCCTGTATACACTGAACAGCTGCCAGACAATTTACTTTGGCTGGAGCCATTGGCGATGTCGGTAAGATACTGGACCGCGGATTAGTTGGTGCGAGTTTAAATCCTGGGCTCGTCCGTCACTGACATCGTTTTCGAGTGAGGAAACTTACGTTAACATTACCTTAACCAGCTTTACGATACCGGTTCAACCTTAAATAGAGTTTCTATTGAGTTTTAATAATGAAATCCTTCATTCAGACCATCCAGAGCTGTCGTGAGGGTCAACCAGTACAGTATCTGTCTATCTGTGCAACGTCTCTCTTTCTCTCTACTCTCTCTCTCTCTCTCTCTCTTTCTATCTCTCTCTCTCTCTCTACCTTCAGTGTACCGCCAAGTGGCAGGTCCAAGGTAATTAGTCCTACTCATATGCCGCTTTTAAAACTCCGTTAAGAGCACTCTTTAGATCAACAAGTTAATCTCATTACAAAAGTCTATGTCTTATTCACACCTTAATAATACAGCCTATAGCTTGCAAATAAGATCGCTTCTAAGGTGGTTTCCGTTTAACTTTCTTCAGTTCTTTCTCAGTGCCTCTTACGACACGTACAGTTTACTGTTGGTCTATTATTCAGCGTTCCCTGCACAATACAGAGACTTGTTAAACAACCCAAGTGTTAAACAGCTATTGTGAAACTGAAGAGATTGATTATCTGCGCATTTCTATATAGCACTACGGTCCTCGGCCATAGCTTCACTTTTAATACATCATAATAACATCATCACGACCCAGCGTTGAACAGGATGTGAACTCTATTGCTTCCTTCTTCCATACAAATAAAGAGAGCAAAAGTAGCTGGGTAGGAACAAATACATATTCCCCTCCTCTCAACGCAAATAAGTTTTTAGTTGATTTTGATACACACGTAAAACAGCTTTATGAGCTTAACAAGATTTTATTCAGTAGGCTAGCCTATCAGACTCTACAGAGTGCTCGATGCTGTCATGGAAGAGAGTAATAATTATGATCAAGGAAGCAGTATTTTGCAGTGTTTCAATAATAAAAAGTAAAAAGTATTCAGTGAATGAATATGTTGCTCCATTTTCCAATATGAGTTGTGCCCTTATTTGTTATAGCACTGAATCGAGCTGCTTGTAGCGCTGGTTAAGCTCTGATAATTACCAGCAGCAGGCTGTAGCGGATCAATCAGCTTTGAGGTCTAAAAAGAATGTTCAACAATCTAGCATCCTGTTTGATATTGTCACATACTTTGTGATACAATCACACATAAAAGTTATAATATAACTCTTAACCCTTTAACTCTTTTCATACAAATGTTCGTCAATACTTAATAGATAGCTAATAGCTATCTATTAAGTCTAAGTATTTTCGTTTATTTGTTTTCTTTTTTTAACTCGATCTAAAATTATACCCCTGCCTATTTTGTATGCGCGTGTTCACTTATTATCTTCAAATTTCTTTCTTTCTTTCAATTCATCATAGTTCGCATCTAGTTTGTGTTTTTTCATGTTTGCATTTGCTTCTTGGTATGCATTGTATGTGAACTCTAAAAGGTGTAAACGCTTTGATGTTCTTCCTGGCTTCGCCCGTCACTGACATCGCTTTCGAGTGAAGAAACAAACGTCAACCTTAGCTTTACCAGCTTTTTCTTATTAAATAACAATTAATTGAAATGAATTGAATTTGAACAGTAATGTTAAAAAGCGGTACTTTTAATATTGTGGTTATTGTTTATCAAAAAATAAATATAATACACGCGATTAGTTAGATGTCCTGAATACGGAGCTTAAATTCTACAAGGTCATACAGGGGAAACAGAGAGCATTAATTGTAAAACGGCTTACAAATCTTCCACATATTTCTATCATTTGCCTTTCTCTTCATATCAACATGCGAACTAGTTATCAAATCATCCAACATCCCAAGTCTAGGCCTTCCTCTAACCTTTTTTCCATTCTTCCTTAAGTTACCTCTTTCAGCAAACCATTCTCTCTCAGTATAATTATGACCCATCCAGTTCTTCGTACTAAACCTTATGACTGCTTGTAAGATTTTTTTATTGAAACTAATGTTTCAAAATCCTCATGTTTTGCTATAATTGGAAAACAATTCAATTGCAGTTCTGCTGGACCCTACAGCAGCTGTAACATGGGTTTATGCGGCTTTCCTAATACTTTCTGTTATTATGTAGGCTATAATGCACTATCGGCTTTTACGGCTTACGTAAAGCTCGCGGCTTACGTAATGCATTATCGGGTTTTACCAGAGGCATAATTGTAAAGTCCACCCTAAAATTGAAGGATTTGTTAGGGTTATGGTTTGGTTTTGGATTTGGGTTGGGATTTTTGTTGGGATGTTTGAATTTCTGCTCTCAAATTTCCGTTGTTCAACCTCAAGTAGACTTCCATATTACTCTTACCGGCGTCGTAATGCATTATCTGAATTGTACTGAACCACAGATGTTCTGCACTAACACCATTTACTTATTTTTGTTAGAATCTACATCTACATGTACATGTACATAGCGAGGGAGAAACTATACCCCCGCCCCCCCCCTATATTCTATCTGGTTTAATTAAAATTTCGCCAACTAGCGTACGCTTTGGTTAAATTTAAAAAATAGTTTGTTTTACAAGGGAGACTGATAAAACGACTTCACTAAAATTCGACGAAAATAGCCTCATTATTATTGTGAAAGTCTTGTTTTAAATGTATTAAACTAGAGACTGCGCGAGTCTTAAATGTCCAAATATGCCAATTAACGTTTCAATTGAGAGACTTTTAAACATTGTACCTGCCTCACTCTGTAAACTCTATCACATAAGCGTTTAAACATTTATGCATGATCGGATAGTCTATGAACTTAAGCAAACTGTTTGAAACTAACTGTACTCAACTCTATTGTATATTTAATTACTTATACAACATAATGGAGCGGAATTTAATATACGACTATAATTACAATGTAAAAGCTGGTAAAGGTGGTTAAGCTAATGTTAACTTAATTTTCCTCACTGGAAAGTTTTGTTCACATATCACGCAGCACAGCAGTCAGCAGATTTCGAATAGCATAAAGATACTCAAGTAAAACGCAAAGACAGGCACTCTAATACATGCAAAACCAGGCCTTCAATGAGGGAGCATAAAACCCTATCTAGTAGACCACCTGGATACCAATCACCTTTCTAACAATCGTCCTGCATGTACAGTGTATTGTGTTCTATATCCTAGTTTTATAATAAACTATAAACTGTGTAATTTTTCAGTTTTCTCATAGTGAGCATCATTCTAGTTTCCTGAAAGCTGCTCTGAATTTCGGATAACTCTAAGTAGGCTATTTAGCCAATCTTGTCATACGCAGCCACGATTTCTGGAAAGCGATTAAGTTTCTTCTGGTTGTGGAAAAACCTCCTCCAGGCGCAAACAAACCTGGAGCTGTCATCAATGAGAAATCCAGAATCTTGAAGATCTGATTGCCTAAGTCAAGTGGTTGGAGTCTGCCAACAGAATAATAAAGAGAGAGAGAGAGATAGAAAGAAAGAAAGAAATAGAGGGAAAGAGATTGCGATATATATATATATATATATATATATATATATATATCGCAATCTCTTTCTATATATATATATATATATATATATATATATATATATATATATATATATATATAAAGGGTTAGAGATGGTTAGGGTTAGGATTAGGGAAGTTCTGAAAGTTCTAAAAGTTTCCTGAAAGTTCTGATTACACTTGGGATATCATCCCAAATTGTACAGCAAGAGTTAATAAAGGAGTGAATAATACCTCTATAGTCCTCTAATAGAATAACACTTATAGAGTCCAGTAACAGAATAACACTTATAGAGTCCAGTAACAGAATAACACTTATAGAGTCCAGTAACAGAATAACACTTATAGAGTCCAGTAACAGAATAACACTTATAGAGTCCAGTAACAGAATAACACTTATAGAGTCCAGTAACAGAATAACACAGTTATTTGAACTTGGCTATTTAAAACCTCAATTGCAACTTTTCTGAGATAAACAAACAAACATATCTGACCTATTTTGATGATTATAATTAATTATTAATCATTATAATCATCTCCCTTAAAACCCAGTTTAACCAGGATCGCGATAAAAAATAGATCATTGTAATATATTAATTATAAGATTAATCACTCAAATGAATAATGATCATTATTCCACTGCACAATTGTCATGGATATTGCTATATCAATCGAGTTAAGTGAACGAGATCACTTTTTATTATCACTATGTTATAACCACATAGTCCGTATTATCAGGGGATCCGTATTGCATGATTCCCAAGAGTTCTGCCACCGAATAACACTTCTGAAAATCCTCTATTTTCCAGTGCAAACAATGGGATGCATCAATCAAAGCTCTTGAGTCCTGCATTTGAGTCCCTATATTAAGTCCAGAAAGCCTGTCTCACAGTATCATATATGACTATACAACAGTGACTGTAAAGTGACTGTGACTAAGTGAAGCGACTAGAAGTGGCTGTGATATTATCACAGTAACTTACTGTTACATTAATCTTTGTGACGGTATCTCGAGTGTGTCGAGTCGTCTGGAAGAGAAGCCTCGTGCTTCTGAACCTTGACGTTAAACACACTACAACCTCACAGTATTCTACCAGAGAGAGACGATTGATGAAGCTGTGCTGAAAATACTTGTAAGTCTGAAAGAGGTTTGTTGTCACACGTTTCTTATATGGCTATGAAATTATAATAGTGCAGGATTAAATACATTAGAAAAAAGTAAACACGCATTAAAGTGAAATGATCAACTATGTTGATATCTATCACTTTTTATACCACTTGTTTAAACCGTTAGGCCATTTAGACCATATCCCGTATTACCTGTCCAGTGAATGTCCGAGATTTTATTTTCAGATCAGCGCGGCTGGGATTCGAACCCACGAAGGTTCAATTCACCTCAGGATCTGTCATTTAAAATTTCATGACGTAAATGACATAAATTACCCTACGCTGTTGAGACATTCTGTTTAGCTTTAGAAAGTTCAGCTTTTTTTCACAACTATTAAGTATTGAAATCTCTTTGTCAACGTTTGCGAAAGTAGTTGACAAATTCAGTTTCGATTACTTCAAACAAATTAGGTGACTTTAACTTTAAAGCTTAATTTACTTATATTCAAATGAAGTCTCCCTATTTAAAATATATGCCAATAAAATCTCTCTCTACGTATTGGGCTACATCAATTAGCAATCTACGATATCTCTCTCTCTCATAGTGCACTGCCCACTGGCAGGTCCATGGTATATAACGCCTCCACTCTTCTCTGTCTTCCGCTTTCCTCTTCATGTCCTCAAATGCGTGGATATATAAATCATATAACGTACCTAACGTGCCTGCCTCTGCCTCTATTTCTCTCTATTTTACTTCTATGACCTCTTTTAATAGACTTTCCCCCCTTAAAATTTGTCCTATACATCTCTACTTAAATACTAAACGTACATGTAGTAATACTAAACGTACATGTAGTAATACTAAACGTACGTGCAGCAATACTAAACGTAGGGGAGAGCGGGTCATGTTCATACAATTTTAACTTTTTGCCAATATTACAAAAATGTATGAGGACATAAACAATCAAATGTACATATTATGTTGGCAAAATATTTCAGTGATATATTCAATGCATAACCGTTGTGATACAAATAAACAACTAACAGTAAATTGACTTCAACTATCAAACCAAAATTGTATCATCCTGCTCATTAGCGGGGTAAGTTGATACTGACGAGGGGCAAGTTGATACACACGCCAGTAGCTGATTGAATTGTCGCAAGATAGTGATACCTAAAGCTATACATGTATAATATACAGAAAAGTCAGTAGTTAGAGAAAACTGCTTAAATCTATGGGCTTTTCTCATACCGTATATCTACGTGTTATCACATAAGAATTAGTCATCGTGAATTTTTAAAATTAAATTCTATAGCTATATATCATCAAAAAAGTTGCAATTTGGACAAATGAAGTGCTGATTTTTATTCGTACAAGCATAATGTGCTCACATGTGCACTCAATAACTTTATCAACTTTTTTTTTGTTTTTCTATTTAAAACTGGCAGGTTGATACATGTATAAACCTGCCCCACGCACGATGTATCAACTAGCCCCATCCACACTCGTGAAACAAATAATAATAATATGGCAAATTGGCGTTTATTACTAGAATAAAGGAAACAGCACAGTCGAAGCACTGTATAACTAGGCTTACTTTAATATAAAAATAGTAATAATTTTGCTTAACGTATTGATTGCACAAGCTTATGAAAACATCCCTGATTATTTTGGATGAATGAATTAAAACAATTTTTTGCTATAATTAGCAAAACCTCTTATTTCATTTTTCTGACGGAAATGTGCGAAGAAGTTGCAATATTGGGACTACATGTAGGCGGCCTCCTGTTGGAAAGAAATTAAAGCTTGCACTTTCATGCCACTTGTATAAACCTACCCTCGTATCAACTTGCCCCGCTCTCCCCTACATGTAGCAATACTAAACGTAGAAGTAGTAATACTAAGCGTACATTTAGTAATACTAAACGTCAGAAACATTTTAGACTTTGGATTGTCACAGGTGCACAAACGTCATGACTGACTTTACGATTGAGGAATGTGCTTGTGCACTTGAAAAACCAATCAGCAATACAGCATTTTTTATATCAGCATTAATAAAGCAACCCATTTCAGACTGCATGTGTCTATTGCATTAAGTAGCAATAAGAACAATAATGCCCTTTCCACCATTAGTTTTGTTATGTCGGCCAAAACTGAAAGAGGTTTGCATATCGGACAGGATTTAAATCTTAGTGTTAAAGCTAGTAATAACACTATATAACAGAATTTAAGGCTTATAATGCTTTGACACGTTAAAAAAAGTAACATGCATCATAGTTAAACGGTCAACTACGTCGATATCTATCATATTTAGTACCGCATGTTAAAACCGTCAGGCAATTTATTCCATTTTCTTGTAACCATTCCAGTGAATGTCCGAGATTTTACTCTCAGATCGGCGCGGCTGGGATTCGAACCCACGAGAGTTCAATTCACCTCAGGATCTGTAGTCTAAAATTTCTTGACGTTACCTGACGCCCTATAGCCACTGCGCTATGGAGACATTCTGGTATATTCTGCATACCTAAGATTGTTGGCACGTTAAAAATTAGATGCTTTGAATCCTGTGGAATCTCAATATTCTGTATTAACAAATTAATGGCACAAAGCTGGGGAACTTGATTGGACCTACCTATTTTATTCCACATTTTAATTCAATAGAGAGCAATTTACCCTTCTAATTCAATAGAGAGCAATTTTCCCTTGTAATTCAATAGAGAGCAATAGATATTTTCGGTAATAGCTATAAATAGAACATCGTGGACACCAAAAGTAAACACTGCATAGAATACTATTGAAATGTACTAGTTCCTCATAAAATTTCTAATAGAAGTTTTCTTTAGAAATGTTATTTACTTTACAACCTACTATAAGTATATTAATTAAAGAATAACTTAACACTTATAGTTTAATTCTTTCACCCATTGTAACGATATGCATGCATTATAACGAAGTTATAATATAGACCCATTACATTTACATGTAAATATATTTATCAGATGTCAACATAAACAAGCCAGTGTTAACATGCAACAAAATATGTTTTCAATTACCGAACTGATCTATTTGCCTATGTCAAAAATCCAAGTCTTATATTTACGGTTGACTTTAAATTTTGAGATCAGCATTAATGAAATTTGTCTCTTTTATTGACTATTTTAATTGCATTCTCTAAACTGTACAGGTCTACACTGATGAATCTACGAAAGAAAAATAAACTGATGTTATGTGCATTATTTGGCTGGAAATTCTCGTCAGTCAATACAGCTGGTTGAAAGTTTCTGTAAAGTGATCAAAGAAGACCACAGAAGATATTCTAGACTATCTGAAATATAGGCTTGTGCAACAGTGGGCTATAACCAATCCAGTTAAATTATATTATTATTATAAGCTCGAGAATAAGCTAATTCTCGTAGCATAAGCTTGATAAGTAAATGATCAATGCATATATCAGTGCATGTGTAGACCTATATGTACCTAGTTGCTTAGAAATGTCTATTGTCTAGATAATTAGTATACAAAGAGTATACGTTGGGAATTATAAGTGTTACAAAAGCTGAAAAAGTTTATTAATAATATATTGTTGCAATATTGCTAAAAGGAAATATTTTCCAACAATTTCAGTTTTAAAATTGCCACGTTTGATGTTTAAATTATTCATTGGTTGAAGGAAACTACAACATTAAATCCGCTAGATACAAAAATATATCAACCAAACTTTTAAGTTTGTATTTGCTAAATTATTACTCGTGATGGCTTCATGCAAGGTTGAAGAAAATAATTTAATTCGAGCCACAGTTCCGCCTAAAGCTCTCGTAAAACTTCCATTTCGAAGAGCCATTGTTATATTGGCTTGCCCTCTATCGGCGTTTAGAAAATGTCCCAGCACTGAACACAAGTGGTTGTGCGAACGCTGTAAAGTGGAAGTGGAATACGATGTAGAGAACAAGGAATTGTACTGTAAATGTGGAAGATTTCCGGCTGTTGCATGTACATTTAGATGTTGCCATGAGACGCACGGTAAAGAGTACATCGCTGACGTCAAAGTGCAGGAGAAATTAGACGATTTGAAGCCTATGGAAACTGTGACTATATTGATATTGGGAGAGACCGGTGTGGGAAAATCCACTTTTGTAAATTCCATCGCAAACTAAATGTCCTACTCAACGTTTGATGATGCAATGTCAGCTGGAAAACTTCTGTATCTTATTCCAACTTCTTTCGACACCAAGGATGAAAGAGGAATACAACACACAATAAAAGTTGGAAAGGAAGACCAATCAAGGGAAATATTTTCCACTGAAGGTCAATCAGCAACTAAAATGCCTGGATCCTATATACTGCGATGCAACGATCTAAATGTGAGGCTGATTGATACACCAGGAATTGGAGATTGCGATGGCTTGTCCCAAGATATAGAAAACTTTTCGAAAACATTGGCATACATAACGAATCTGGACAGTCTGCATGGCATATGTATCTTGTTGAAACCGGATGAAAACAGAGGGACTTCGAGCTTCAAGTATTGCATAACGGAGCTTATGAAGCATCTACACCGCTCTGCCACGGAAAATATTGTCTTCTGCTTCACAAACGGACGTAAAACTAACTATGAATATTTCGATACTGAGAAGCCTCTTAAAAAGGTGCTGAAAGAGAGCACGGAAGGTCGAGGAATTAGCATTGAAATTAATGAAAACACAGCATTTATGTTTGAAAACGAATCTTTCAAGTATCTCGCTGCCCATTATCAAGATGTGAAAATTTCACCCAGTGAAATCAAGAAAGGAAGAAAGAGTTGGGTCAAGGCAAAAACTGAACTTAAGAGACTTCTTAACTATCTTCAAAAACAAAATCCCCATCAGTTGAAATCCACAGTATCACTGAACGAAGCCAGGAGTGTTCTTTGCAGACTAATTAAACCGATGACAGAGTTTCAAAGCAACATGTTGACCAACAAGTCTCTCTTCGAGGAAGAAAGAAAAAAAATAATCGCAGCTGGCGGGATTGAAGATGGAGGGACGATAAAATCTAAACAAATTAAACTATCAAGGGAAGACTTTGATAAACCCACAGTAGTGTGCACTCACGAGGAATGCGCTGAAGATGTCACTGATCCTCAAACGAGTAAATCAATTGTAATGTATTCGAAGATTTGCTATCAGAAAGATAAATTTCAAGAAATTTTTGATAATGTTATACCATACGTGCCTGTATTTGGGTCGGTGGCGCATCTTGCAAAAAGATTGGCGGCGAATGAACCTTGTTTTTACTGCCAACACGCCATTGAAGGTCATATCACAATTACCCACAGAATTATACCGAAAGTTGTCTACAAAGAAGTTGAAAGCCTTGGCCATCTAACCGAAGAAATTAGGTCTATGGAAGAAAAAGTTGAACTTGTTGAAGAAATCAAAAACAAGTTTGATGAGTTTCTGAAAGCCCATTCCATGGTGTATGGAAATGAACTCTGTCAAATCGATCAAATCGCCAAAGAAATGGAAGCTCTACGACTTTCTAAGGCTAAATCAAAAGTAGAAAAGAGAAAGAACGAGGATAAATTGAACTATTTAAAAGTATGCAGAGACAAGCTGGAGTCCAAAATGAATTCTTCAGGAGGATCAGCATCCGCTCGTGAGTGCATTTCAGTGGAAGAAATCTTTCAGCTTCGCGATAAGCTTTACGACATTCCAGAAGTTGGAGAGTTTTTAAGAGAAGCCGAGGAAGCTGCAGCAACAGCCTTTGCAAATGTCATTAAAAATGAGGAGATCATGTTAGACACTGGTTCCGCGGTATAACAATTGTCAAGTTTCCCCTGCCCCCCCCCCCCCCTCGAATGCTCTTGGAGTATAAAGCCGCTAATCACATCATATACAATAACTTTATTAATAAATTTATTAGAAATGGGCCTATAGATTTTCGATAACAAAACTCTGAAGCATACTGGCTCTGTGTTATTTCTCTTTTCTCATTTTGATTTAGCCGAAGGTGTAATTGTGGATAAATCATTAAATTTTAGTGAATAATGAAATGTATAGCAGTTTGCTATTTTTTATTATACTTGCTATTTTTGCTAGTCTGCAGACATGTAGTGATTCAACTACTAATATCATTACTCGGACTTATTTCCTGCGGTGGTCAGCTAGATAGGGCACATTGTGCCCGCTCTGATGGCCACAGGATTCAGTGAATAAGATGTTTGATATTGACTTGAATGAATGATGGTATTTAAATGTCTGATGCGTTTATGTTCATTGATATGATATTTGCATGATGTGTCTGTTTACTGTGATTTCTCTTATATTATTTTTTTTTTTTTTTAATTCTAATAAACTCCAATTAAGTTGTCAACAGTGTGAATGCTGTTATAAGAATAATAAAAAGAAAAAGGTCAAATAGAAGAAAAGATATTATATTAAAATTATATAAAGTATTGGTTAGATCCAAGGTTGAATATAGTGTTCAGGCTTGGTGTCCCTATAAAAACTGGTAAAGCTAAGGTCAGTGCCAGTTACCTCACTGGAAAGCTATGTCAGTGACACGCGAGCCCAGGATTTGAAGCCCGCACATACTGATCGGCGGTCGTATATCTTACCATTGTGTAGTGTATCGTAAATGTGAATTCGCTTCAAAGGGATAGTTTATAGTTTACAGGATTTTGATGTGAATAGTGAAGTTTTCGAAATTCTAGAATTTTTGTTGTATTATTCATATATTTGCTACATATAATTACTTTTTAAATTGTAGAATTTATGTTGTAATATTCACATATTGGACCACATATAACTGTTATAATTAAGTTTCTTTATAAATATGAAATTTACTTTAAAAAAGAGATGGTTGTAAGAAACTGCATTAAACATTTTCAGATGTGGCTTTGTGGTTTCGAAATGTGTAAGCTACGCTTAAGTTAAATTTAGTAGATGATGTTATGGTGATAATTCAAATTTGAGTGGTGCTAATTAAATGTTGTGTGCGTCTTAATCAAGCAATTGTGCTGGACCGGTATTGTTATGTTACGTTATAGTATAACAATACTAATTGGCCATACCACAAGTATATGGCCATGTATAAGTAACTAATTTTAAAAAGCCGTTTCAGTTATCATGAAAAATCTTCATTTTGAGGTATCGAGGACGCCAAAGTGCTACCACTTACAGAAACATGAAAAATCGTTATTGAACTTGCAATGTTCTTTAGTTATAAAACTCGTTATTTACATGAATCTTATTATATATATATTCCTATGTACAGTATGTCATATCCCATTATAAGGTCTATATATTTCTCTACATTTATAGGGCCTACGTATAGCGTAACTTGTAAGATTAGCTGAGCTCATTTAAAGTAATCTGTTTTCTTGTGCATGAACTCGTATATCTGCTTGCAGTGATAGCTTGCTTTGTTTATTCTTCTCTCATTTATCGTAGACATTTAGCTTATGTTTATTTTAGACATTCGAAAAATATATATTCTAGTTAGCGCTTAGTAAAGTGTTCTTGCGTTGCTTTTAGGTTACTTTGCTCTGTAGTTTCATGAGAAAGATTCAGACATCAACCTACGTACCTGACATCAACTTTGAATGAGAAAATTGGCGTAAAACCTTTAAAAGCTGGCTAAGCTAATGTTAACGTCAGTTTCATCACTCGAAAGCGCTGTCAGTGACGGGCGAGCCTAGGATTTTAACCCCGCACGTACAGGTCCGCGGTCGAGTAGGCCTTCGCCACTGGCCCCTGACGGTGGCGAAGTCCTATAATATAATAATGATGTGTAGATAGGCTGCATCAGAAGATACAGACTGCTGGGTTTATCTAACATCTCGTGAGGAAAAAATGATTGTCTCCAAGACACAGAATTATCAATTAAATAGATTTAGAACTTCACGGAACAAACTGAGGAAGGCCTAGGGCCCACCTCATCATAAGCAGAATCCCCCACGAATAAAGGTAGGCCTGTATCAAAAGGAAAGTAATAAATATTTCCAAGATCCACTCGTATGTGGGCATAAAGAGAAAGAAGATAGATAGAGACGAGTGGAAGTGTTTCATACCGTGGACCTGCTAGTAGGCAGTGCACTAAGAGCGAGAACTAACAAGAAGCATTGTTTTAAAACGCGTTAACGAGATGTATTATTGACAATTGATACACTTCAATGTTGTGAGACTTTAAACAGTCGACAGCAGAATTTACAGTATTAACTCAGTTCATAAATTGAATTAAATAAATTCTTTACTAAATAATTCAAATCATACAACGAAATTACAGCACAATCATCATCCGCTACTAACTTAGAAACCAGACAGGTTTATAAACAAATAAAACACATCGTACTTGAACGTAACCTATCGCCAAGCCTCGCTTAACGTACGTTCCTCTACCACAAGAGTGCTATCAGAGAAGATCAGGCTGAGATTAGAGCAACGGACCTCTTAGTTTGCTGCTAGATACGCTAGCCAGGTGGCGCACAAGTGTTCAGTAAACATGGCCGATCACCTGGTACACGTATATACACTTTAGAATACAACAAACGAATTTTAATTAATATTGGAGATCTCTCTCTTAGTGCACTCCCTACTGTCAGGTCCATGGTATATAACTGTCTTCCGTTTTCCTCTTCATGTTCACATATGAGTGGGTCTTTAAATCATCTAACATACCTAATCTCGGCCTATCCCTGACTCCTATTTCTTACATTCTACCTTCTATGACCTCTATTAATAAACCCTCTCCTCTTGGAATGTGTCTTATCCAACTCTTCTTCGTATTTCTTAGTAAATTTATCAACTGTAAGACATATGTATAAATAAAAGAGATAACAAACAGAAATAACTGAACTAGAGTCTGCCTTGATAAAATTAGAGTGCGATTAAGCAATTAAAAATGAATACAAGGGAATGTGACTGAATACTATTGAATACAAAATGAATACAATTGAATATTATTAAATGCAATGGAATACAATTCGATACAATACAAAAGAAACTGAATATAACGGAATACACTTTAATAAATTGAGACAAATAAACGCAGCAGCAAGGATTTGAAATAATTACCTCGAGTTCTAATCAATCAATAAATCAATCAATCAATACAAAACAGCCAACAAAGCTTTGTTTAAAGCATACTTAGCATCCCAGGCGATACTGTCATAGACGGTTTGGCTGAGATTTGAACCAATGACCTCCTCTTCATCAGACAGACGTGCTATCCACTCGGCCATACAACTGGTACCTGACCGGTGCACTACAGAATAGGCATTAGAGTGAATAGAACAAGTTTCCAAGAATAAGAACAATAACACGAATACCAAATAATGAAACAGAATAACATAGACTACGGGAAGGAATATGACTCCATTTGATACTTAAATATCTTAAATAAATACGCTGGAATAAATAAGAGAATAAAGCATTTACAGCATATTGAGTGCCCATAGCTACAATACAAAGAATCCAATGAGAGTTAAATAAGAAACTTTCCTACAGTCTATGGAACACAAACAAACCAGCGTTTACTTACAGAGTTTAATTAACATCCGCATTGTATTTCCATAATTGTGATGTAAGAGGTGACAAAACAATTAAGATCTAGTAAAACAACGTCAAAGAAAGGGGATTCGGTTGGCTCCACAAATAGCTACAAAACTTTCTTAAACGAATGGAAAAATTTCTCACCCCACAGAGAGGAGTGGAGAAGATATATTCGTATACCAACCCTAGCTAAAATGGGATTCAAGGGAAGAAGATGATGATGATCTAGTGTTTCCATAATGTTTGAAGAGATTCAGAGTTCAATACACAGGTGCAGTGATATAGAGCTAGTGAGAGCACTAAAGTACTGGAGGAATACATAAACGACACTCGTTAAAGAAACAGTCCAGTGATGTATAGGATATAAGCTGATGTACTCCACACTTAATGCCTTAGAACATGTACCAAGCACATGAAGAGAGATACATGAACTATCTCTACACAGTGAGACACTGAAACACACACATGCAGAGAGAGAGAGAGATTTACATACATAAAGAGAAATACAGTGAGAAAAAGACACAGAAAAATAGAGTGAAAGTAAGATAGAAAACAATCGCATTATTAAAGCTAAAGTGCAGCGAGACAATATTGTGATTAATTGATTAATCAGACAGCCTAGGCGAGTAGACTATACTATATATATATACTATATATATATATGGTATATATATATATAGTATATATATATATATACTATATAATATATATAATATATAATATATAATAATATATATAATATATAATACATGTATAATATAGTATATATATATATATATATATATATATAGTATATATATATATATATATATATATATACCATATATATATATAGTGTTTATACAAACACGCCGCACACGCACATACAAGTGTATACAATAGTGTGTATATACAGCTGTGTACAATAGTGTGTATATACATCTTTGTATAATATTGTGTATATACAGCTGTGTACAATAGTGTATGCATACATATTTGTACAATAGTGTATATATACATCTGTGTAAAATATTGTGTATATACAGCTGTGTACGAAAGTGTGTATATACATCTGTGTACAATAGTGTGTATACACAGCTGTGTACAATTGTGTGTATATACAGCTGTGTACAATAGTTATTATATACATCTGTGTACAATATTGTGTATATACACGTGTGTACAATAGTGTGTATATACAGCGGTGTACAATAGTGTGCACATACAGTTTTTTACAATAGTGTGTATATCCCCCTATTGTACAATTATGTATTGTAATTATTCTTGATACTGATATTATTTAACAGATAAGAGACTATTACACATTTTACAGTTGAATTATCAACATGGTTTGAGCATATTGTGATTGGTGTGGGACAGAGAGGATTGGAGAAGGTCTATTTGTATCCCTACCCTGCTTAAACTTAGATCCTAAGGAAGATGATGATGATGATGATGAAGATTATTATCAACTTGTTATTATTAATCAATTAATCAATCAATCAGTAAATCAATCAATTAGATAATAATTCAATAAACACGGCAGAATCAATCTAAGCTTATGAGGGACCAGGGTATCTTTTATATTTTTAATGAAAACTAATATTCCAAATCCTAATATTGCTATAATTGAAAAACAATTCAATTGCAGTTATGCTGGACATTTTTGCAACTGTAAAGTGTTTCAAAGCGGCTTAGATAACGCACTATCGACTTTTATCGGCTAACGTAATGCTTGCGGCTTACATATTGCAGAGGCATTATTTTAATAATAATAATAAAGGTTTAACGTCCGTTTCCTCATACAAGGATGATGTCAGGGACGTCCCCCCATCACATGTCACTACAGATCGATTCACCCGAAAAGATCCTAAAAAACACGCGCTGAAGAAAAATAACAGATCCTAAACAGTGCCGGTCCGGTGAACAAAAAAACAGTCGGGCAAGATGAAATAAAATCTATGGTAGGAAGAGATGTGTTTTCAACTTACAAAAGTGGAAGTAGTAGAACATGAGCGAAGATCAGGAGGCAGAGAGTTCCAAACAGTAGGAGCGGAGAAAGAAAATGAACGTCTACCTAACGAAGTTTTAACTTTCAAAAAGGAGTGTTTTGAAAGTTAAAAGAGCAATTTTATACTTAATTCTTTGAACTACAGAAAGCCAATGAAGGTTATTAAGCAAAGAACTAGAAGTGGCCTGTAGCCTCAATGATCGACAGACAACACGTGCTAGAGTATTTTAAACGCGCTGCAAACGCATGAGAGAAGAAGAAGGTAAACCATATACTTTAAAGTCCATTTTGCAATTGATGATTTTGTTAGGGTTAGGGTTTGGTCTTGGGGATTTAATTGATTTAGGGATTCGTTTGCATATAGATATACCAAAGATATTGGTCTACTGTACTTACACCATTTACTTATTTTTGTTAAAGTCTGCATCTACATTGCGAGGGAGAAACTATACCCCACCCCCTTTGTTTCTATCTGGTTTAATTATTTAAAATTTCGCAAACTAGCGCAAGCATTGACTGATTTTAAAAACTACCTAAACTTTCGCTGACTAGCATAAGCTTCGGTTAAATTTAAAAATACTTTGATTTGTAGGAGAAACTGCATAAAACGACATCATTGAAATTCGGCTCATATGGACTCATTATTATTGTGAAAGTCTTGTTTTGAATATATTATGCTCTTCACTGCGTGAGTCTTAAATGTCTAAATATGCCAATTAACGGTTCAGTGTGGGAGTCTTTTAAAGATTGTACCTACCTCCCTCTGTAAACTCTGTCACTATAATCGTTTAAACATTTCGAAATGATCAGATAGTCAATGCAGTTACGCAAAACTGTTGAAACTAACTGTACTCAACTCTATTGTATATTTGATCACCAATACACCATAATTTACATCCATTTAATATAAGACTATAATTTTTAAAATGTAAAAGCTGGTGAAGCTGCTAAAGCTATGCTAACGTCAGATTCCTCGCTCGAAAGCGATGTCAGTGACGAGAGAGCCCAGGATTTGAACCCGGCACATACTGATCCACGGTCAAGTACCTTACCGTCATCACCACTGGTTCTAGTCCTTATAATAATAGCCATAATTAATGTATAATATAATGTATTTATATATATATATATTATAATGTATTTATATATACGTACGACTTCAGAGTAACACTGTCAAGCAGAATATTGATGTACTTGTTTATTTGAATAAATGTTCATGATGGATGTTTAAAACTCGGATGTTAGACATTGATAACACATAAGCCTACAGAGATGTGCTAGAAATATCGAATCATAGGCCTATCGGGACATATTTATCTGGAGGCAAATATTGAACGAACTGAAGTACTGCATTTTATATCCTATTTCAAAAAAATTAAAAAACTGTGTAATATTTCAGTTTTCTCAAAGTGAACATCATTCTAACTTCCTGAAAGCTACTCTGAATTAGGGATAACTCTAAGTATGCTATTTAGCCGATCTTGTTATACGCAGCTGCAATTCCTGAAAATCGGTTAGCACCTTCTGGTTTTGAAAAAAATAACACTTCTTTAGTCATGTAACAGAATAACACTTCAAAAAAGCCTTTGTTTACAGCGCAAACAATGTGATGCATCAGTCAAAGCTCTCCAGGTCTGCATTTGAGTCTCTATATAAGTCTGAAAAGCTGTCTCACAGTACCCTACACGAGAGAGACGATTGATTTAGCTGCACAACTTAGAAGTCTGAAAGTGGTTTGTTGTCATACGTTTCTTATATGATTATGAAAGTATCATAGTGTAGGACTAAATATATTTAAAAGTTTAGCTTTTCTCAACTATTAAGTAATTAAATCTCATTGTCAACTTTTTGTGAAAGTAGTTGACCTATTTCATGGAATAAAAAATCTATTCTATATCTCTGATCTATTCATTGTCGACTTCTGTAAACAAATCAAGTGACTTTAAAGTAAAGTTTAAATTTACTTAATACTTATATTCAAATTAAGTCTCATAATTTAACATATTTATCTATAAAACCACTCTCTCAGTGAGCTTCTTGTGCTACATCAAATAACTGTCAACGACATCTCTCTCGCTCTCTCTCTCTCTCTCTCTCTCTCTCTCTTAGTGCACTGTCCACTGGCAAGTCCATGGTATATAACGCATCCTCTCTTCACTTTTTTCTGCTTTCCTCTTCATGTCCAAATACTGCATTTTGCAACCTCGGTCTGCCCCTGCCTCTATTTCCCTCCATCCTACCTTCTATGACTTCTATTAAAAGACCTTACCTTCTTAGAATGTGTCCTATTGAACTCTTATTCCTATTTCTTAATTCATTTATTAACTGTCTCTCTGCACCAACTCTCTCCAGAACTTCCTCATTTGTAACCTTTTGAGTCCAGCTGATCCTCTCCATTCCTCTCTATGCCCACATTTCGAATGCTTATAGTTTCCACGATATAGAGGGTAGTATATACTGTACATATTTGGCAAAATTCTATTCTCTGCCTTTCAATTTTTACCAAAGATAAATGCAGCATAAAATCATCTGATACTACAATTCTAAACTACACCCAACTCTCTATCCATCTCTTCTTTCTACCTATTGTACTTTCATGACTACCTTAGTGCATCTCTCACTTACTTCTAAGAAATCGGCCTAAATGCTTGGGATAATTGAAATTTGTATTTGTAATTGATATAATTAATTACAGTTCTGTTCGACGATGTAATTGCACTTGTAATTTAAAATGTATCTTTAATTTTAATTAATAGTAATAAAGGATTAATTTCCGTTTCCTCATACAATTAAGGATGATGTCAGGGACGTCAAATCATTATTAGCAATAAACTAAAATGATGTTACTAAACATTAGAAATGTTATTGCTAAAATATTCTTAGCATTTCGATAATATTGTACTATATGATGAAGCATTCGTTGACTTATTGGCAATTAGTACATCTCTGAAAAATATCAAAATCTCCGGCCATTAACTTTAATGTTTAAATATATTATCACGGTTAGTAAAACAATATAACTGAAAATTTAATTACATATGGGAAAATTTACAACTACAAATTTTACAAACATTTAATTCATAATGGAGTTTTGTTCATTATTAAGCCATACACAATTCGTAAATTAGTTTTAAATTGAAACACACATAATATAACTAACTAAAAAACTATTAATAATAATTTATTAATGAAATACCTACTATTCATAATCATCAACATCTTCCCTTGAATCCCAGTTTAACCAGAGTCGGGATTCGAAAAGACTGTCTCAAATCCTTCCGTTTCTACATCATATTATCCATCAGTCAATCCCCTCTTTGAGAATTTTAAATTAATGAAATACCTCAAATAATAATTAATAAAGTAAAATACTATATACTAATATGTAATATTTACTCATACTCTAGGCCTGCTATACACTAATTTTATTCTATAGCCTACACGTATACTAATTATAATGAACAAAATGCCTACTAGTAAAAATTTTGGCATATCTAGTATTCGGAGACACAGATACACCGCGGGGCAATTCGCTAATTAATAATTTAGAAAAAAAGTACATGTAGCAATACTAAACGTACATCGTACATGTAGCAATACTAAACGTACAAGTAGTAATACTAAACCTACATGTACTAATACTAAACGTACATGTAGTAATGCTAAACGTACATGTAGTAATACTAAGCGTACATACAGCCATACTAAACGCAGAAGCAGTAATGCTAAACGTACAAGTAGTAGTACTAAACGTACATGTAGTAATAGTAAACGTACATGTAGCAATACTGAACGTACAAGTAGTAATACTAAGCGTACAAGTAGCAATACTAAACGTAGAAGTAGTAATACTAAACGTACATGTAGCAATACTAAACATACAAGTAGTAATACTAAGCGTACATGTAGTAATGCTAAGCGTACAAGTAGTAATACTAAGCGTACATGTAGTAATACTAAACGTACATGTAGCAATACTAAGCGTACATGTAGTAATACTAAATGTAGGGGAGAGCGCGTCAAGTTGATACAATTTTAACTTTTTGCCAGTATTACAAAAATGTATGAGTACATAAACAATCAAATGTATATAGTATTTTAGCAACATATTTCAGTCATATATGCAATGCATAACCGTTGTGATACAAATAAACAACTAACAGTAAATTGACTTCAAATACCATAACCAAAGTTGCATCATCCTGCCCCATAGCGGGGTAAGTTGATACTGACGAGGGGCAGGTTGATACACACGCCAGTAGCTTTTTGAATTGTCGCAAGATATTGATACCTAATGCTATATAATATAAAGAAAAATCAGTAGTTAGAGAAAACTGCTTAAATCTATGGGTTTTTTCTCATACCGTATATCTACGTGTTACCACATAAGAATTTGTCCTCGTGAATTTTTTAAATTAAATTCTATAGCTATATATCATCATAAAAATTGCAATTTGGACCAATGACGTGCAGATTTTTATTCGTACAAGCATAATTTGCTCGCATTTAACACTCAATAACTTTATCAACTTTTTTCTTTCTTTTCTATTTAAAAGTGGCATGTTGATACATGCATCAACTTGCCACACGCACGATGTATCAACTAGCCCCATCCACACGCGTGTATAAAAAAATGTTATAGCAAATTGGCACTTATTAGTACATTAACGGTATAGCACAGTCCATGCACTTTATAACTGCGCTTACTTTAATATAAAAATAGCCATAGTTTTGCTTAAAACTTATTGATTGCACAAGCTTATGAAAACATCCATGATTATTTTGGATGAGTGAATTAAAACACTTTTTGCTATAATTAGCAAAACCTCTTATTTAATTTTCTGACGGAAATGTGCGAAGAAGTAGCAATATTGGGACTACATGTAGACGGCATCCTGTTGGAAAGAAATTAAAGCTTGCACTTCTATGCCACTTGTATCAACCTACCCTGGTATCAACTTGCCCCGCTCTCCCCTACATGTAGCAATACTAAACGTAGAAGTAGTAATACTAAGCGTACATTTAGTAATAGTAAACGTCAGAAACATTTTAGACTTTGGATTGTCACAGGTGCACAAACGTCATGACTGACATCACGACTGTGGAATGTGCTTGTGCACTTCAAAAACCAATCAGCAATACAGCATTTTTTCATATCAGCATTAATAAAGCAACCCATTTAAGACTGAATGTGTCTATTGCATTAAGTAGCAATAAGAACAATAATGCCCTTTCCACCATTAGTTTTGTTATGTCGGCCAAAACTGAAAGAGGTTTGCATATCGGACAGGATTTAAATCTTAGTGTTAAAGCTAGCAATAACACTAAATAACAGAATTTTAGGCTCATAATACTTTGATACGTTAAAAAAAAGTAACATGCATCATAGTTAAATGGTCAACTACGTCGATATCTATCATATTTAGTACCGCATGTTAAAACCGTCAGGCAATTTATTCCATTTTCTTGTAACCATTCCTGTGAATATCCGAGATTTTACTCTCAGATCGGCGCGGCTGGGATTCGAACCCACGAGAGTTCAATTCACCTCAGGATCTGTAGTCTAAAATTTCTTGACGTTACCTTACGCCCTATAACCACTGCGCTATGGAGACATTCTGGTATATTCTGCATACCTAAGGCTGTCGGCACGTTAAAATTTAGATGCTTTGAATCCTGTGGAATCTCAATATTCTGTATTAACAAATTTATGGCACAAAGCTGGGGAACTTGATTGGACCTACCTATTTCATTCCACATTTTAATTCAATAGAGAGCAATTTACCCCTGTAATTCAATAGAGAGCAATTTTCCCTTGTAATTCAATAGAGAGCAATAGATCTTTTCGGTAATAGCTATAAATAGAACATCGTGGACACCAAATGTAAACAGTGGACTTGAAAAAATAAACACTGCATAGAATACTATTGAAATGTACTAGTTCCTCATAAAATTTCTAATACAAGCTTTCTTTAGAAATGTTATTTACTTTACAACCTACTATACGTATATTAATTAAAGAATAACTTAACACTTATAGTTTAACTCTTTCACCCATTATAACGATATGCATGCATTATAACGAAGTTATAATATAGACCCATTACATTTACATGTAAATATATTTATCAGATGTCAACATAAACAAACCAGTGTTACCATGCAACAAAATATATTTTCAATTACCGAACTGATCTATTTGCCTATGTCAAAAATCCAAGTCTCATATTTACGGTTGAAAAAATTTTGAAATCAGCATTAATGAAATTTGTCTCTTTTATTGACTATTTTAATTGCATTCTCTAAACAGTACAGGTCTACACTGGTGAATCTACGAAAGAAGAATAAACTGATGTTATGTGCATTATTTGGCTGGAAATTCTCGTCAGTCATTACAGCTGGTTGAAAGTTTCTGTAAAGTGATCAAAGAAGACCACAGAAGATATTCTAGACTATCTGAAATATAGGCTTGTGCAACAGTAGGCTATAACCAATCCAGTTAAATTATATTATTATTATAAGCTCGAGAATAAGCTAATTCTCGTAGCATAAGCTTGATAAGTAAATGATCAATGCATATATCAGTGCATGTGTAGACCTATATGTACCTAGTTGCTTAGAAATGTCTATTGTCTAGATAATTAGTATACAAAGAGTATACGTTGGGAATTATAAGTGTTACAAAAGCTGAAAAAGTTTATTAATAATATATTGTTGCAATATTGCTAAAAGGAAATATTTTCCAACAATTTCAGTTTTAAAATTGCCACGTTTGATGTTTAAATTATTCATTGGTTGAAGGAAACTACAACATTAAATCCGCTAGATACAAAAATATATCAACCAAACTTTTAAGTTTGTATTTGCTAAATTATTACTCGTGATGGCTTCATGCAAGGTTGAAGAAAATAATTTAATTCGAGCCACAGTTCCGCCTAAAGCTCTCGTAAAACTTCCATTTCGAAGAGCCATTGTTATATTGGCTTGCCCTCTATCGGCGTTTAGAAAATGTCCCAGCACTGAACACAAGTGGTTGTGCGAACGCTGTAAAGTGGAAGTGGAATACGATGTAGAGAACAAGGAATTGTACTGTAAATGTGGAAGATTTCCGGCTGTTGCATGTACATTTAGATGTTGCCATGAGACGCACGGTAAAGAGTACATCGCTGACGTCAAACTGCAGGAGAAATTAGACGATTTGAAGCCTATGGAAACTGTGAATATTTTGATATTGGGAGAGACCGGTGTGGGAAAATCCACTTTTGTAAATTCCATCGCAAACTACATGTCCTACTCAACGTTTGATGATGCAATGTCAGCTGGAAAACTTCTGTATCTTATTCCAACTTCTTTCGACACCAAGGATGAAAGAGGAATACAACACGCAATAAAAGTTGGAAAGGAAGACCAATCAAGGGAAGTATTTTCCACTGAAGGTCAATCAGCAACTAAAATGCCTGGATCCTATATACTGCGATGCAACGATCTAAATGTGAGGCTGATTGATACACCAGGAATTGGAGATTGCGATGGCTTGTCCCAAGATATAGAAAACTTTTCGAAAACATTGGCATACATAACGAATCTGGACAGTCTGCATGGCATATGTATCTTGTTGAAACCGGATGAAAACAGAGGGACTTCGAGCTTCAAGTATTGCATAACGGAGCTTATGAAGCATCTACACCGCTCTGCCACGGAAAATATTGTCTTCTGCTTCACAAACGGACGTAAAACTAACTATGAATATTTCGATACTGAGAAGCCTCTTAAAAAGGTGCTGAAAGAGAGCACGGAAGGTCGAGGAATTAGCATTAAAATTAATGAAAACACAGCATTTATGTTTGAAAACGAATCTTTCAAGTATCTCGCTGCCCATTATCAAGATGTGAAAATTTCACCCAGTGAAATCAAGAAAGGAAGAAAGAGTTGGGTCAAGGCAAAAACTGAACTTAAGAGACTTCTTAACTATCTTCAAAAACAAAATCCCCATCAGTTGAAATCCACAGTATCACTGAACGAAGCCAGGAGTGTTCTTTGCAGACTAATTAAACCGATGACAGAGTTTCAAAGCAACATGTTGACCAACAAGTCTCTCTTCGAGGAAGAAAGAAAAATAATAATCGCAGCTGGCGGGATTGAAGATGGAGGGACGATAAAATCTAAACAAATTAAACTATCAAGGGAAGACTTTGATAAACCCACAGTAGTGTGCACTCACGAGGAATGCGCTGAAGATGTCACTGATCCTCAAACGAGTAAATCAATTGTAATGTATTCGAAGATTTGCTATCAGAAAGATAAATTTCAAGAAATTTTTGATAATGTTATACCATACGTGCCTGTATTTGGGTCGGTGGCGCATCTTGCAAAAAGATTGGCGGCGAATGAACCTTGTTTTTACTGCCAACACGCCATTGAAGGTCATATCACAATTACCCACAGAATTATACCGAAAGTTGTCTACAAAGAAGTTGAAAGCCTTGGCCATCTAACCGAAGAAATTAGGTCTATGGAAGAAAAAGTTGAACTTGTTGAAGAAATCAAAAACAAGTTTGATGAGTTTCTTCAAGTCCATTCCATGGTAGACGGTAATGGACTCTGCCAAATCGATCAAATCGTCAAAGAAATGGAAGCTCTACGACTTTCTAAGGCTAAATCAAAAGAAGAAAAGAGAAAGAAGGAGGATAAATTAAACTATTTAAAAGTATGCAGAGACGAGCTGGAGTCCAAAATGAATTCTTCAGTAGGATCAGCATCCGCTCGTGAGTGCATTTCAGTGGAAGAAATCTTTCAGCTTCGCGATAAGCTTTACGACATTCCAGAAGTTGGAGAGTTTTTAAGAGAAGCCGAGGAAGCTGCAGCATCAGCCTTTGCAAATGTCATTAAAAATGAGGAGATCATGTTAGACACTGGTTCCGCGGTATAACAATTGTCAAGTTTCCCCTGCCCCCCCCCCCACCCCTGGTATGCTCTTGGAGAAAAAAGCCGCTAATCACATCATATACAATAACTTTATTAATACATTTATTAGAAATGGGCCTGTAGATTTTCGATAACAAAACTCTGAAGCATACTGGCTCTGTGTTATTTCTCTTTTCTCATTTTGATTTAGCTGAAGGTGTAATAGTGGATATTTCATTAAACTTTAGTGAACAATGAAATGTATAGCAGTTTGCTATTTTTTATTATACTTGCTATTTTTGCTAGTCTACAGTCATGTAGTGATTCAACTACTAATATCATTACTCGGACTTATTTCCTGTGGTGGTCAGCTAGATGTATTGTGCTAGATACATTGTGCCCTCTCTGATGGCCACAGGATTCAGTGAATAAGATGTTTGATATTGACTTGAATGAATGATGGTATTTAAATGTCTGATGCGTTTATGTTCATTGATATGATATTTGCATGATGTGTCTGTTTACTGTGATTTCTCTTACATTATTTTTGTTATACTTTAATTCTAATAAACTTCAATAAAGTTGTCAACAGTGTGAATGCTGTTATAAGAATAATAAAAAGAAAAAGGTCAAATAGAAGAAAAGATATTATATTAAAATTATGTAAAGTATTGGTTAGACCCAAGCTTGAATATAGTGTTCAGGCTTGGTGTCCCTATAAAAATTGGTAAAGCTAAGGTCAGTGCCAGTTTCCTCACTGGAAAGCTATGTCAGTGACAGGCGAGCCCAGGATTTGAAGCCCGCACCTACTGATCCGAGGTCGTATATCTTACCATTGTGTAGTGTATCGTAAATGTGAATTCGCCTCAAAGGGATAGTTTATAGCTTACAGGATTTTGATGTGAATAGTGAAGTTTTAGAAATTCTATAATTTTTGTTGTATTATTCATATATTAGCCTACATATAATTACTTTTTAAATTGTAGAATTTATGTTGTAATATTCACATATTGGACCACATATAACTGTTTTAGTGAAGTTTCTTTATAAATATGAAATTTACTTTAAAAAAGAGACCGTTGTAAGAAACTGCATTAAACATTTTCAGATGTGGCTTTGTGGCTTCGAAATATGTAGGCTAAGCTAACGTTAAATTTAGTAGATGATGTTATGGTGATAATTCAAATTTGAGTGGTGTTAATTAAATGTTGTGTGCGTCTTAAGCAAGCAATTGTGCTGGACCGGTATTGTTTTGTTACGGTATAATATAACAATACTACTTGGCCATACCACAAGTATATGGCCATGTATAAGTAACTAATTTTAAAAAGCCGTTTCAGCGATCATGAAAAATCTTCATTTTGTGGTATCGAGGACGTCAAAGTGCTACCACTTCCAGAAACATGAAAAAATCGTTATTGAACTTGCAATGTTCTTTAGTTATAAAACTCGTTATTTACATGAATCTTATTTATATATATTCCGATGTACAGTATGTCATATCCCATTATAAGGTCTATATATTTCTCTACATTTATAGGGCCTACGTATAGCGTAACTTGTAAGATTAGCTGAGCTCATTTAAAGTAATCTGTTTTCTTGTGCATGAACTCGTATATCTGCTTGCAGTGATAGCTTGCTTTGTTTATTCTTCTCTCATTTATCGTAGACATTTAGCTTATATTTATTTTAGACATTCGAAAAATATATATTCTAGTTAGCGCTTAGTAAAGTGTGCTTGCGTTGCTTTTAGGTTACTTTGCTCTGTAGTTTCATGAGAAAGATTCAGACATCATCCTACGTACCTGACATCAACCTTGAATGAGAAAATTGGCGTAAAACCTTTAAATGCTGGCTAAGCTAATGTTAACGTCAGTTTCATCACTCGAAAGCGCTGTCAGTGACGGGCGAGCCTAGGATTGGAACCCCGCACATACAGGTCCGCGGTCGAGTAGGCCAATCTTAACGACTTCCCACTGGCTCCAGCCGATGGCGAAGTCCTTTATTACAATAACTACATTTAGATAGGCTCCATCAGAAGATAATGACTGCTGGGTTTACCTAACATCTCGTGAGGATAAAGGATTGTCTCCAAGAGACAGAATCATCATTTAATTAGATTTAAAACTTCATAGACCAAACTGACGAAGGCATAGGAGGCCCACCTCGTCATAAGCAGAATCCCCCAGAATAATGGTATATCAAAAGGAATGCTATAAATAATTTAAATATCCACTCGTATGTGGGCATGATGAGAAAGAACATAGAGACGAGTGGAGGTGTTACATACCGTGGACCTCCCAGTAGGCAGTGCACTAAGAGCGAGAACAAACAAGAAGCTTTTTTAAACGAGTTAAAGAGTTATTTTAAAGATGATTGATACACTGAATGATGTGATACTATACACAGTTAACAGCAGCATTTACAGTATTAACTGATTAACTCAGTTAATAAATTGAATTTAAAGAAATTCTTTACTAAATAATTAAAGTAATACAACGAAATTACAGCACAATCATCATCCGTTACTAACTTAGAAACCAGATATGATTATAAACAAATAAAACACATCGTAATTGAACGTAACATATCTCAAGCCATGCTTAACGTACGTTCCTCTACCACAAGTGTGCCAGTAAATATGTTGCACTGCACAAATCAATATAATGAAACACACTGCAGTGTTTCACAAATTCGTGTCAGGATCTCTTTCACAGTAATCGCTTTTAAAGGTACTTGGAATAAATGTTCTTAAAATGAGACTTTAGTTCTCACTTGCAGCGGCATGCAGCCAAAAACTTAGGTCTTTAAAAGTAAACGTTAGTTCTTGAATCAGTCATTTACGTCTTGACGAAGAACATAGTTTCTAAATAATGCCCTATAAACAACAACAGTATTACTTCATTTTGTTTGTTAGTTAGTTGGACTCTTAGTCTGCGGCTAGATACGCTAGCCAAGTGGCGCACAAGTGTTCAGTAAGTATGGCCGATCATCTGGTACATACACTTTAGAATACAAGAATTTTAATTAATGTAACAGATTACATGCAGAAATGACTGAACTACAACATTCCTTGATAAAAGTATAGTGCGATTAAGCAATTAAAAATGAATACACAGTAATGTGACTGAACATAATTAAATACAAAATGAATACAATTGAATATTATTAAATACAATGGAATACAATTCAATGCAATACAAAACAACTGAACACAATGGAATATACGCTAATAATTCGGACAAATAAGAATAAACAAAGCAGCAAGGAGTAGAAATAATTGCCTCTAGTTCCAATCAATCAATCAATAAATAAATCAATCAGTACAAAACAGCCTACAAAGCTTAGTTTAACGCCTGCTTATCATCGCAGGCGATACTGTCATAGGCGGTTTGGCTGAGGTTTGAACCAATGACCTACTATTCATCAGACAAATGCGCTATCCACTCGACCATACAACTAGTACTTGACCGTGTACCGCTGAATAGACATTAATTAGAGTGAATACAACTAGTTCCACAAAATAAACAATAACACAAATAACAAATAATGAAACAGAATAACGTAGACTACAGGAAGGAATATGACTCCATTTGATACTTAAATGTCTTAAATAAATACTCTGGAATAAATAAGAGAATAATGCAATTATAGATTAGCAGAATAAGTTACATATACAGTAGCAATTAAAAACTAATGTACAATAAGTTAGTTATAAATTAGTATTTAAAAACTAATGTAGGATAACTTAATTATACATTAGTATTTAAAAACTATATGTACAATAAGTTAATTATACATTAGTATTTAAAAACAATATGTACAATAAGTTAATTATACATTAGTATTTAAAAACTAATGTACAATAAGTTAGTTATACATTAGTATTTAAAAACTAATGTAGGATAACTTAATTATACATTAGTATTTAAAAACTAATGTAGAATAAGTAGGGGAGAGCGGGGCCAGACGGGCCCCTTAACAGATTTTTTACTTTTTTTTCAAAACTTACAGCATTGCAATCTTAAAATTGGGCACAAATTAACTTCATTATATATGCATTAAAGTAATTAAGTTGAGAGGTGCTAGTGTTAATACTTCAAAAACAATTCAACTTTTAAAAAAATTTTGAAGTGGCCCATCTTGTCCCATTTAGGGGGCAAGATGGGCCGCAATGCAAGTTTTAAAAAAATGCATTAACTTGTCACAAACAGGATATAAATCAATAATCAACTGCAAAAACAAATAGGCCCCCTAAGTAGTGACAACAACAATACATATGAAGCAAATAGGTTCAGGATATGCATATAATTTTAACACACCAAAAGAAATGAACTTGTAGGCCAATCCTTGTTGAATGGATGTGGTAGATTATTCTTTTCGGCTAGCTGAAAGGCAAGACGGCGACAGTCTTTTAGAGTTAGGCCATAGAATCTCATCTGAAGATCAAGGCAATGATGAACTAGCTCATTTTCAAAGTCGTTATCGAAAACTCTACTGAATCTACCTAAGGCAGCCATGTTCTTCACCTGCCCCTTTGTATGTCGCTGTAGCGTAGCACGTGGTATGTTGTGAGATCTGGCTGCCTCTCGTAAAGGTATTGATCTTTCCTTAGCAGCAGATATTGCTCATAAGGGATAGCATTCTAAAGCATTCTATTAAGGAGAATTTTGAATGTAATGTGACTAAGTGCGTAATCTGCCATTAAGACTTTGAATCCAATCAGCCCGTCACAGTTACTGAAAAAGGCATAGCATCAATTCGAGCTAGTGCATTGATATATGGAGATGAATGCCTAATTCAGTATTTGGATTTTTCATCAGTAAAGGCTAATGTGCATGCTCAGTGCCGAAAAAATTATACGCGTAAGAGGAGCATTGATAGATTTAAAGAAGCAAAACAGGATAATTCTAGTGAAGAAGATTCTTGTAAAAAAGTTGAGATCACAATCAAGCGAAGTATTTCAGTATAAAACTCACTGTGTTTATTGTGGATTGTTGGCATTGGATAAGAAGAATCCATACAGGTACAAATGTTGCTTTGTTAAGACCCTTACAATCGGCAATAGCATACGTGAAACCTGTGAAATTCGTGGACATGATTCGAGGTCTCAGGAGGTTCTATCAAGATTACAGTGCTGCAATGATCTCTTTGCAGAAGATGCCCTTTACCACAAGTCTTGTCACGATAATTTCCCATCTAGGTAAAGCATCAGCAGCGAAATTAATGCCAAGAAATTTTTCACAGACATCATCGTCAAGTACATCAGCTACGACACAACGACGGAATGGCGGTGTTTATGAAGCTAAGCAGGCGTCAATTGAGTTAGTGTGCAATTGGTTGGAGAGTCAAACTGAGCGATATTTATACAGTGTGTCAGAGTTAATTAAAAAGCTGAAGTCATTCGGATTTTCAGATGACGACATTTACAGCGCGCGCTGGATGAAACGAAAACTTGAAGAACATTATGGCCAACATATAACTTTTGTTGAGCATGAAGGACGTCCTGATGTTGTTTGTCTAACTGGCATGGCTGCATTTATTTTGCATCACCAATGGCAACGTGATAAAATATCTGATGATGTTTCTGAAGGTACACAAATTATTACTGCTGCTAGAAAAATTTTGCGGGCTGAATTACGAGAATTTAACTACAGTAAGGACTTTTATCCAGGTGACCAGGAAATTTCTGATGCTGAAGAAGCTAAGAAATTTATACCACCCCTACTGTACTTACTAATGGAAAATCTTGTTAATGATGTTGTCAAACATGTAGCTATACGTAACACTATTATCCAAGCAGCTCGTCCGAGATCAGCCATTAGTCCCATTTTATTAGGCATTGGTGTGCAAATGGATCATTGCTTTGGTTCAAAATGGTTGGTTGATGAACTGGCAAAACTAGGATTTTCCATTTCTTCTGATGAAATCTATCGCTACAAAGAAAGTGTGCCAAATGCAGAACCATGTGAAGTAAATCCTGACAGCATGTATCCAACTCGCTTCACTCAGTGGATTGGTGACAATGTTGATCACAATGTAGCGAGTCTTGATGGCAAAGGTTCTTTTCATGGAATGGGAATTATATCAGTATCCTCAAAATGTGACAAAACTTTTTCAGATATTAGACTCTCAGCAGTAAAGCGCCTTCAGAAAGTGTCTGCCATAGAAGTTGTGAAAACGCACAGATTTTCTATTACAGAATACACGGCACCTGATGAGAAACCTCTGTCAATCTTACCAATTGAGAGAGCTAGAACATTCTCACAGTACTATAACAATTGCACAGCAGTTGGATCTCATATGGAGTGCAGGTCTGTCATTTTGCAAACCACAGGGCACTCATCCTAGTTGGTCTGGCTATATGCAATGTGTTGCCACAAACATCACAGAAATTCACAATGTGAAGTCTGATATAACACTACTACCTATTGTGGATTTGAGTCCAAGTGACCCTACTTGCATATATTCAACTTTGACATATATTGTGAATCAGGCCAAACAGTTAAATATCTGTACACCCTGTGTTACATTTGGTCAACCTCTGTGGCTGAAAGCAGTTGAGTTATGCCAAGCTTCGTCGCTGAATATTGTATGTCGACTGGGTGGTTTTCATATGCTCATGAACTTCGTTGGAAGCTTAGGAGATGTCATGAAGGGTCAGGTTTTGCAGCTGCACTTGAACAATGCTATGGTTCCAATACCGTCACCCATATGATGACTGGAAAAGCCATATCAAGGACATTGAGAGGCTACTTTCTTATAGATTCTGGCTTAAGTGCTATTTTGTTGAAGAAACTGACTACAGATAGCAGTGAATCTCAAGTAAATTATTCAGAAGAAGACCGTGCAGAACTCATTCGCTTGCACAAAGGGCTTCTTGATGAAACCACTGATACTGTTCCTTCTTCCATCTCATCGTCAAGTTCTGTTCAGAAATTGTTGCATATCATTAAGAAGCTAAAGCAACAACTTCAGGAGCATTCTCAAACTGCTCAGCTATGGCTACAGTTCATGTACCATATGGAAACAATTAGATTGTTCATATGAGCTGAGAGAATGAACAACTGGTCATTGCATTTATATGCAACTTCGAGAATGCTGCACTTGTTTGCTGCAACTGGTCATTTCAATTATGCCAAATGTACACGATTATATCTACAGATGATGGAATACTTGCCAAGTAAACATCCTTGGCTATACGAGCAGTTCAACAAATATGGCTTTCAATCGGTCAGAAGATCAGACACAGCATGGGCAGGAATTTGGACAGATCTTGCCATTGAACAAATTTTGATGCGATCATTAAAAACTCATGGAGGACTGACCCGGGGTCGTGGGTTTACTGAATCAGTCAGACTCACATGGGTATATACTATGCATCAGTGTGCAGGTATTCACCAAGCTATGACAAGTCTTACAGGTCTTCACAATATCACTAGTGAACAGCATGTTGAATTGAGGCCTTCTAGAGTGAAGCGTGACATTTGCAGATATTGATAAGCTAATGGTTTAGTATTCATAATCCCTTTGTCTTTCACGATGCATCCTTGCGTTGTATCTCAACATAATCCCTTTGTCTTTCACGATGCATCCTTGCTTTGTATCTCAACCGGTTTAATGGCTGTTGATGGGGTTGGAATCAACTGTGACAGTGCTGAAGAAGTTGGAAGAATACTTCAAAGGAACATGACTGGGCTATCATTCATGAATATTCAGCTTAAAAAGGCTACAGTAAAGACTTTGATTAATTTGCATAAAGGTGTCACCGTAGATAACAAAGTTGTTCATATGAAAAATGAGAATCTCTTCAACAGATTAATTGTGTTGGCCGAAAGGAATGCTGACATGGACAAGGTATTTGCTTTTGAGCTAACACCTATACCTTCATCACTCTTTGACAGTGCTCTTATGCGCAAGTCTAACAAAGCAGCACTTGGGAGGATACTGTCAAAAGATGACTTTTGTGACGGAATTGCGCAGACCTGGTATATTCTTGATGGCGGTGCATTACTTCATCGAGTGCGGTGGATGAAAGATCGGAAATACCTACAGATTTGTCAGCAGTATATTGACTATATTATTCGTAAATATGGCAGACATGTTACAGTTGTATTTGATGGATATTTTAGTGGACCTTCAACAAAGGATCCGGAACATAAGAGGAGGGCAGGGAAAGTGACACCATCAATTCAAGTTTCTGAGGAAGTACTTGCTTCTTCTGCTCAGACTCAGTTTCTGGCGAACTCTGAAAATAAGGCCCAATTTATTGACCTCCTGATGAAATATATTAAAAATAATGCCATGGATGTAGTTCAAGCTCCAGGAGATGCAGATACTCTTATAGTGAAAAGAGCCGTCGAGCTTGCTAGTAACTTGCAGCATGTTACAGTTGTAGCACAAGATACGGACATATTAGTACTGCTGACATATCATTGGAACAGTTCAATGGCCCCTATTCTCATGAGAAGAGAATCCAGAGTGGCTCACCTGTCAAGGACACATTTGAAAGGGTAGAAATCAACTGAAGCTGGTATCATGGATGCTAAAGTAAATAAGTCTGGGTGCAGTTTCATTAGCATATCACAGGTACAGCAACAGATTGGGGAGACTGCTAGGAAGAATCTTCTGGTAATCCATGTTCTCTCTGGCTGTGATACAACATCTGCGCTGTACGGTCATGCTAAATCTATGGCTTTTAAGAAGTTTTCAGTTGCAGAAGCATCACATGATTGTCATGTTTTATCAGATTCGTGTCATAAAGATGATATTTCTAAGGCAGGGTGCACACTAATTGTTTTACTGTATGGTGGTATCCCTAATGAAGATACTCTCGGTAAGATGAGATACAGAACATACACTAAGCTATGCAGCACTACTAAATCAGCAGTTTTGCCTCATCTGTTACCGCCTACAGAGAGAGCTGCATATTTTCACTGCCTTAAGAGTTCATCTACAGGTAGCTGAGTGGAAATCTTTGAAAACTAATGTCCTGGATCCGTGTTTGTGGGGGTGGAAGTTGAATAATGAAGGCCAACTGGAGCCCATCATAACGGATTTGGAACCAGCACCTGCTGAACTTCTGCAAGTCATTCGTTGTAGATGCAAAACTACTTCTAAAAATACTTGTGGCACAACTATGTGCTCTTGCAAGCGCAACGGCATCCCGTGAGTATCAGCCTGTTCGAATTGTAATGGAGTTGATTGCAGTAACTGTCAGAAGAATGTGGCTACTGATAATGGCTTTGAATTAGAAGACGAAGATCAGATATACATGTATATAGATGATGACTTACCGTGGGTCGCAGAGGAGCAGATTGAAGTAGTTGACAAACAAGAGTCAGAAACTGTTGAATTTTTCTTTTTTGAAGATGGAGATATACCATTTGACAGAGAAGAGGATATTTGGATATACATGATCAATCCCAGTTCTACAGCGTTGAAATTAAGTCAACTAGGTTACAATTTTAATATTGCACGGTATGAGGCACTAAATATGTTCAAATATGAGTTCTAAATTAAAAAGTTTTGCTTTATTGTGTCAATTAAACTCAGAACAACAGTATTTACTTGCTTGACAATGTATTGAAGATGATGTAAAAAAGTTCTACTGAATTCTCTACTCTGTTAATTCTTTGTTACGTTAAGGCTTTTATAATAGTGCCATAACTGGGGAAGTTTTGCATTTATATTAATAAAATTTGGAGGAGCATTTGAAAACTCTCTTTCCTAAGTCTCATAAAAATTCCTTTGCAAAATATAAAAAACTGGATTAAATATTCATCTTTTTCAAAAAGGGTCATTTTTTCTACCGCACTCTGTACAATTTTGCTCATAACTCAAAATGCTCACCAGGGATTTTCGGGGAATTTTACAGAGTGAATTAGGACACTATCCTCCATGTATCCTGCAAATTTCAGCTTTATACTAAATAGTTCAAGGTTCGAGGCCATTTCTACCGGACTATTTCTAAAACGTAAACAACATGGTTCTTGTTTATACTATATTGAGCTAACGACAGATCTTCACATTTTCTGTGAGAAATTTTGAATGACCAGCTTGCCCCCAGGGCCCGTCTTACCCCTCTCTCCCCTAACTTATTCATTAGTATTTATTTATTTATTTATTTTATATATTTATTTATTTAGATAACCAAAAAGGGTCATTCAACCCTGTACAGTTCACAATCAATGCAAACAATCAAGTAAATGCAATAAGTGAACACAAATTAAATGTGAAACATGGTGAACTTAAAACGAAAATATAAAGTAGAAATTAAAGAATTGAAATAAGGAAATTCAAAATAAAGGAAATTAATGATAATAAGTATGCATAATTATACATTTAAGATCAGTATCATTAATAACTATTTAATAAGTACTGACGAAGATTAATATTGAAACAGTTAACGGAACGAGATGATCGTAAATTAGGTGGAAGGGATAGCCAGTATTTAGGGCCTTGTACAGCGATATACTTTTAGCGACAGAGGGTTCTGAACGTTGGTATAGTAAATTCCGGAACTTGTCGAAATTTATAGACAGAATTTACAACATTATTTAATAGCAACGAATAGTTGCAACATAAAGTCATATCATTATGAATAATTTAAACAGAAATAAGCGACAGCAATGTTTATGAATATCACTTAACTTTAAAATTTTAAGTTCTTTAAATATATTGTTCGTATGACTACGAAACTCTGCATGCTGAATAATTCTAATTGCTCGTTTTTGGAGTACTATCAATTCATTGAGCAAGGTTTTAGAAGCTTTCCCCCAAACAATATTACAATAAATTAGATGCGGATATATTAGATTGTAGTATAAATTCAACATACAATGTTGTATGTAACTTAGTATGTAACTTAGTTTTAACCCGATTGAGTAATCTAATAGATTTGGCTAATTTTTGTGCAGTATAAGAAATATGATATTGCCATGATAATTTTTCATCAAGAATCACTCCCAAAAATTTAGTCTTATCTATTCTAGAAATGTTGATATCATCTATGTATATATGAAAATTTTCAGAATTATTGTTATATTTGTATTTATACCCAAATAGCATGTAGTTAGTTTTTTGTATATTTAGGGATAATCTATTCGCTTTAAACCAGTCAGAAAGTGTTAGGAGTTCAGTATTAATTGAATTCATTAGTTTCAAAATATCAGGGTTAGTGCAGATAATATTTGTATCATCTGCAAATAATATGAAGGCAAGAATTTTACTAATCTCGGATATGTGATTGACATAACTCAGAAACAACAAAGGTCCCAATATTGAACCTTGTGGGACACCACATTGAATAGTTCTATAATTTGATTCTGAATTATTATATACCACATATTGCTGTCTATTGGTTAAGTAACTTCTTAAAAGTGTATGAAATACTCCCCTAAAACCATACATTTCTAGTTTTTTAAGTAATATTTCATGGTTTAAAGTGTCAAAAGATTTTGAGAGATCTATGAAAATACCCAGACAAAATTCTTTATTGTCAATAGCTTTAGACACCCTATCATGCATGTTTCATAAGGCCATATATGTAGAGTGCTTTTTCTTAAATCCATATTGGGCTGAAGTAATGATTTTGTGATAGCCAATAAAAGAGAGCATTCTAATGGCAATAATTTTCTCAAATATTTTAGAGAAGCAAGTTAAAAGACTGATTGGTTTATAATTTGAAATTTCGTTACTAGGACCTGACTTATGAATCGGACATACTTTGGCAATTTTCATTTTACTCGGAAATGTAGCATTCATAATACATAGCTTTAGTACAATTGCTAGAAGTTTGGCTAAGTAATGGATTATATTTTTTAGAAGAATGGACGATACCTCATCGAAACCTGCACTCGAGGTATTTTTCATGGATTGGACTATGTTAATGATTTCATATTGATCGGTTAGATAGAGAGCACCTGTGTTGGAGATTTTACTTTTGTCTGAAAACAATAAAACTTCCATCTCAAAGTTAACAACAACGCATGGCACTCTACAGTATATGATATGAATAGCATTGCAGAAGGGTTTAATCAATACTTCGCGTCAATCGGCATAAGACTAATATCCAATTTTAATGGTTACCACTCTCACTTTCAAAAATATCTAACCAATAATTACTCACACATTATCTTTTATTCCAACTGATACTTCTGAGGCATTTCAAACTATTCAATAGCTTAGTACTACTAATTCGACTGGTCCAGACAACATTAGCAGTATAGTACTACAAATTTCATCGGATGTTATTGCTGTTCAGCAATAACATCCGATTCTTTAAGTAACATTATCAACAAATCTTTTGAACTGGGAATATGCCTATGCATTTAAATACTCAAAGGTAATACCTATCTTTAGAAAATGTAAATATGACAATTTGGAAAACTATAGATCTATATCACTAATTAATACTATTAGCAAAATAAATTAAAAATATTTTTAAAAATAAAAAATATTAAATATAATTGAAAAAATTGTCTATTGTAGCATATCCAGGTCTTTACGTCCGTGTTTAAGGCTATGTTGGTTGTCTGCCTTACTCCTTTGTTAATACCTTTCTACTTTACTATTTTCTTACCTTTAGTCATTAATTAGTTCGTTTTCTTGCTCTCAGTATTACTCCACTGTCTCTGTTCTATTTATAGCTTTCTCTTTCTACGAGTTTCCAACCAATGACTCCAGGCTTCGGTTATATTATTATCGGACAGCTCTTAAGCTATTCTGTGTATGATTGAATGCATGTGCTCGTGCACAGGTGCAGTGCTCGTGCACAGGTGCAGTGCTCGTGCACAGGTGCAGTGCTCGTGCACTGGTGCAGTGCTCGTGCACTGGTGCAGTGCTCGTGCACAGGTGCAGTGCTCGTGCACTGGTGCAGTGCTCGTGCACTGGTGCAGTGCTCGTGCCCAGGTGCAGTGCTCGTGCACTGGTGCAGTGCTCGTGCACTGGTGCAGTGCTCGTGCACTGGTGCAGTGCTCGTGCACTGGTGCAGTGCTCGTGCACTGGTGCAGTGCTCGTGCACTGGTGCAGTGCTCGTGCACAGGTGCAGTGCTCGTGGACAGGTGCAGTGCTCGTGGACAGGTGCAGTGCTCGTGCCCAGGTGCAGTGCTCGTGCCCAGGTGCAGTGCTCGTGGACAGGTGCAGTGCTCGTGCCCAGGTGCAGTGCTCGTGCCCAGGTGCAGTGCTCGTGCCCAGGTGCAGTGCTCGTGCACAGGTGCCGTGCTCGTGCCCAGGTGCAGTGCTCGTGCACTGCATGTGTAGGCTCTTAGGGCTTACAATCTCGTATATAAATCTTTGGTTACTTGACTCTTAATCACTTACATTGCATTTTGATCACGCATTTGGTCTTGGTTCACTTAGCAGTAAATTGTCAAATAAGAAAGGTTATTTGAGACGTATTAACCCTGATCAGGAACTTAAAAAGAAATATAAAAATGTTGCTATACAAGCTGCTAAAGTAGCGACTAGAAAATTTAAAACTGATGAAGAACCTGCCGATAAGTATCATTTCTTAAAATCCTTGTATAAAACTGAAGATTCAGATGAAGAATTCTCAATACGTAAAGTATATGAATACTACAATATAAAGTACAAAACAACACTTTCTCATTGGAGAGTTTCTGGCTCACCTAATTTATTCAATATACATAAAATAATAATTGAATTAGTTGCAAAGATGACAGAACATTTACCCGAAAGTACAAGAATTCAAGTTAGTATTAAAACACCATCAGATCGTGAACCTCATACAAGGCTACTATCAAGAGGTGAAGTAACCAATAACCTTATAGAATGGACCAATTACTTTATAGATTACTATGATATGAATATTGAAGATTTAACTTTTAAATTAACTGCTATTGAAATACCTCAAGGAACTGGAAAAGTAAATGCTATATGTAATCTTGATGATAAACATTGTATAGTTCAAATCAAGAACACTGACACAATATGCTTAGTAAGAGCAATATTAGTTGGTTTAACTTATAATCTAGATAAACTACAGGAAGTTTTTAAAGATAAGTTAACTGTTGAGCAAATAAGAAATATAAATTTCCGGAGACAAGGTATCCATACCAAAATCAATGAAGGTATATTTTCAGAGACTGAACTCAAATACTTACGACAGGGAGGTGAGAAGAGGTTACAAACTGTACTAGCTCTGGCTTTTCATAGAATGTATTCTATTCCAATTAAAGAACAAGGCAACGATTTTGGAGATATCAAACTTAAAGAAGAAAAACTAGATATAGAAGTACAAATATACAGTATGGACACTAGAAATATCTACGCAGGTTTACCCAAGCAAATTAAAATTTATTTAATTTTAAATAATAACACTACAGTGTAATATCTAAACTTCCAGCGTTTCTAGGAACCAATGCTAGAAAATGGGAAGCAGCTGAGAAGCTAAAGTGTGAGGCTTGTAAAAATCCTACTCGATGTACTAAGGAAGATAAAATTAAATGCCAAGTATGTGGAAAGGTATTTTATAGTCAATCATGTTACGATAGCCATATCACAAATAAAAAATGCATTGAGCATTCATATGTATGCCAGAAATGCTATAAATTTTTCAAAGTAAAAGATAGGAAACCTGAGGATCATAGATGTCGGGAAAAGTTCTGTTCAAACTGTAAAGATTGGCATATTGGAGAACATAAATGTTTTATGCAAAAAAAGAAATTAAGAGAACCTAGCGAAAAGTATATATTCTATGATTTGGAAACTACTTTAGATAGTAATGGAAAACATATAGTAAATTACTGTATAGCTCAGTATTTTAACGGAGATGAGTATATATTTCATAACGCCAATGATTTTTGTACATGGGTATTTACTAAAAAGCATAAAGATTATACTGTTATAGCTCACTATGGAAAAGGTTACGATTTTCAATTTGTACAAGGATGGCTCATATCTCATACACAAGTTGTCAAACCAATTGTAATATATAACGGACAAAAAATACTGCAACTTGAGGTGAAAAGAGGCTATAACATAAGATTTATAGATAGCTTATCTTTTACGATGCAACCTTTGAGGGATTTTCCTGAAACCTTTGGATTAGTAGAATTGGCTAAGGGATACTTTCCACATGAATTTAATAAAGAAGAAAATCAAAACTACATTGGAAAATATCCTGATAAGAAATACTATGGTTATGAACAAATGGTTAAGAAAGATAAAGAGGTGTTTGATAAATGGTATGAAAAAGATCAGACCTTTAACTTTAAGAAAGAAATGTATAAATACTGTAAATCTGATGTAGATATACTAAGAAGGGGATGCTTAACGTTACGAGAACAATTTTTACAGCAATCCCAAATAGATCCATTTCAGTATATTACAATAGCTTCTGTTTGTCAAGCTATTTTTAGAAATGAATTCTTACCCAAAGATACTATTGGTGTTATAAGCGAGCTTGAAACCGATAATTACTCTATAAAATCTATAAAATGGCTAAAGCATAAATCTTTAAAGCAGAATATAAATATTATACACGCTTGTAATGGAGGGGAACATTGGATAGTAATAAATAAAGATCGGAAACTAAAGGTAGATGGTTTTTGTGCAGAGACTAATACAATATATCAGTTTCTCGGATGCTACTTTCACGGATGTCCTAACTGTTACAATGAATTAACAAGGAATAAAGTATCAGGTGAATATATGTATAAATTATATGAAAAAACTTCCAGAATTGATAAAGCTATAAGAGAAGAGGGATATAATTTAGAAACAATATGGGAACATGAATTTGATAATAAAGCTGAAATGAAAAACATATCTTTAAGTGAATATGATTTAATTGAGCCCCCAAATATAAGAGATAGTTTCTTTGGAGGTAGATGTGAACCGATAAAGCTACTTCATGATTGTAAAGCAAATACTGAACAAAGTTCAGGTAAACCAAAGGTTTACAATCAAAAAGGAAGATATATAGATGTAGTAAGTTTGTATCCTACAGTCATGTATTATGATAAATATCCTACTGATCATCCTACTAGAATCATTAAACCTCAAAAATATGATTATAATTGGTTTGGTTTTATATATTGTAAAGTGATTCCTCCAAATGGTTTATACCAACCTGTACTACTTTACAAACAGAAAAGTAAACAAGCCCATAAACTTTTATTTGGATTATGTAGGACATGTATGGGTTACATAGGTTTAAAATGCATTCATCAAAAGCCTGTAAAATGTAATCCAGGTTGCAAAGTTAAAAGCTGCGAAGACTGTAAATCGGTTAGAAAATTTATGAAGCAAAACTGTAGTGAATGTTACAATATTAGAAATGGAGAATGCTTTCATACAAATGATGAAAGAGCAATTACATGGGTTTGGTGTACAAATGAATTTGAAAAAGCTCTAGAAAAAGGTAATAGAATTGAAAAGATTTATGAAGTACAGCATTTTGAGAATACTTGTAATGATTTGTTCAAAGGGTATATAAAAACGTTCATGATAATTAAACTAGAATCTAGCAAATTTGATTGTTCTGAAGAAGAGTATAGACAAAAAGCTAGGGAACTGGGTATTGAATTAGGCAAGTTAGAATTTAATCCAGGAAAAAGATTTATTTCTAAAATATGTTTAAATTCATTATGGGGTAAATTTGGACAAGTACCTAAACACAGGCAAAATAAATATATAGATAATGAGGTAGAATTTTATCAAATTGTACTGGATGATAAAATAGAAAGCTTACCTCTATCATTCTTAAATGATTCTACAGTTTATGTGTCCTATGAAACTAAAGATCAGTTCGTAAAAACAAGCTATAATACTAATGTGTACATTGCTTGTTTTACTACAGCATGGGCTAGATTAAGGCTGTATGATATGATAGACCGAATAGGTAGAAATGTATGTTATATGGATACAGATAGCATTGTTTACATTGAAGATGAAATTAATAAATACATATTTGAGCAATACATAGGGGATTCATTAGGAGAATGGACAGACGAATTGGGTGGTAAATATATTGAATTTTGGGCTTGTGCACAGTCCAAGGATTACGGATATATATTAAATGATGGCAATTACAAAGGAAAAGTTAAAGGATTCAGGGTAACAGCTGAAACTGAGAATAAGATGAATCACCAAGCTAGAGGAGATCTTATTAAAGGTAGTATTGGTAGTGTGGATATTAAATATACTCAATTTACTATTAAAAATAGTCAGATATTTACGACAGATTTATTAAAGCAATGGGGATTTAAATTTGATAAAAGGCGTATAGTTAGAGTAAGTGATAATGAAATATACACATTACCATATGGATATTGAAATTTTATTTAAATAATTTAATTACATAATAAATGAGTGATCCTCTAACAGGTGATTTAATTAGAAGAGCTAAAAAGTATGATACAGAAGAGACAAATTAAGAGACAGCAAGCAAAATTAAGAGCTTATAAGAAATATGCAGCTAAAAATATTACTGTGAAATTTGTGATAAAATGATGACACTGTATAATTACTCAGACCATATTAAAACAATACTTCACGTTAAAAATTTTCTTTCATATAAAGAATCACCAAATAAATTACAGCAAGGATGTTGGATAGACTAGAAGATATAGCATTGAGAAAAGTACTATGTGATACATTGAATGCATTGAAAGAACATTCTGGCAAAGTACCAAATTTAATATATTTGGATGCTTTAATATGTCGAGGAATTAACTTCAATAAACTGACCAATAGTACTTTAAGAAAGAAAAGTAGATTGTATGACGAACTGTTATTATTAAAAGTTTGTAACAAATTATCAGATGATGATTTTAAAACATTGGGACATATGCTGATTCACAAAATTAACTTTAATAAACTTACTCCTTATACCTATTATGAACTTACCCCATATACCTTAGGATTAATGTCTGAATGTTGTAGCGATGATATTAAGCCTGTGATAAAAGAAATGCTTAGAAGAAGGGTTGAGGCATTACCTCTGGTATGGGATGTAGGTTTACACATACATAATGCTGATGACTTTTGTAAGCATTAAATGAATACATCTAATGTTACAGTTAAATCTTATCTACCTTCAGAAAAAGAGAGGGTAAGATCTAAATTGCAACAAGTTAAAGATAAACATAGATCTTTTATTCAGACTAATAAGCAAGGAATTCCTAAAGATTTTAATGAATTGAAATTAATAAAGTATAGGGAACATGCTATAGCATTTTAAAATGAATACATGAATATAGATAAGAAAACTACTAAATCAGAATATTGTAAATCCAATCACATAAGTCATAATTCAGTAAATAATGCATTAAAACTCATGGGCCATACAACTACTAGAAAAGCGCCTAAAGCTAAACCAATTAAGACCAAATCAAAGCAATATAATATAATAAAAGCTGGAAAAATTCTTAATGATGAAGAAATTAATGAAATAATTGAGAATAGTCTAGCCAATTTATCATTAGTAAATGGATCTGATACCTAGAGACGAAAAGCTTAAATGGAGTAATGAACTGAAACCAATTCTTTCCGAAGTGAATAAATTATCTGATGCAGATAAAATGCAAGGATTTAGAAATGAAGTTATTGATAAATATGTTGCATATAAAGCTCTAAACTATACTATGCAGCAATTGACTCTAGTGGATTGTGATAGAGAAATGTTAGAAAAAGAAGTAGAAGAGTTAAAGTATAAACTTGAAAACTTAGGGAATTATGATGAAAATAGACTAATGGAATTTAGAAATAAAACTGTAATTGTTCCTTCTACTGATTGTGAAATAAATGATAGAGCTAAAAGAATATTTATGCGAAATTAAGCTAGAATAAAACAAATTAATGAGAATATAAGTAAACAGTTAGCTAATAAATGAGTAGCAAAATAACGAAACTTGAGCGAAATATAGCATTATTGATAAAACAGAACAACCGTCAGAGATGGATATGTATCCTATTATTAATATCGAATATCATTACACTAGTTAGTTGGTTTTTTCTTCAACAAAATTGGTTCAACAGTGAATCTGAAACATAATAAAGCCCTAAATCTATAAACATTAATTTTTTCTGCAATAATAACTCTAATTCTTCATTTTTTCTATTTGGATCTAAATACCTCACAAATTTTGAAATAAAGCGTCTAATTTTCATTAGAGGTGTACCCTCTTCAGGTGCTGTAATTATTTTAGATCGAACTAGATATAGTTTCAAATCTGTAAATATTTTTTTCGGTAGTTCTTCAATTATTGTTATAATTAAACGCAATAAATCAGTGATATACATAGAAAGAATTCCTTCCACGTCAGAATGGATTTCTTCAGTATTATATAATTTATTATATTTAGAAGTAATATTCTGTAAATAAGTATATTTTTTATTAAATTCTTCAACATATTTAATAGGAAATTCTTCAGAATATTTCATTACCATACTGTCCACAAGAAGACAAATGAACATTAGTTTCTTAGTATTAACATTATCGCTCTTATTTAGAAGATATTTTTTCTTTGAACCAGAATGAAAATCTGTATCATTTTTCAACAGACTAAAATATTTTTCACAATATCCCTTACTAATACCATCTGTATCTGCTTCAGGATCTTTAACGTTAATTATACGATTATTATTCATGTTTAAACTACCAGTCATTGAATCTCCATTTTTACTTAGCTTTGAATTTAAAACAGGTTGCACAGTATCTTCTATATGTAGAGTGGCTAGTTGCACTGCAGCTAGAGTAGTTTCTTTTTTAATATCGTTAACAAACCCTTTTGTAGCTACATCGTTATCATTAATTGGTAATTTTACATTTGTTATTCTGTTATCATTTCTGTTATCATACTTTATATATTCCAAACAAATTCATAGAAATACATAGAAGTCAAAATAATGCAATATAAATATAGATATGATGGTGAAATTTGATCCTACAACTTACAGTAAGGTTAAAAATGAGGTTAAGGAAATGTTCCGAGATGAAAAAGTTGGTAAGCAACAAACATACGAGAGTCAGTCAGAATTATTCAAACCAATAATAAATACTACTAAAGAAGCTATGCAAAATATTACTGATGAGAAACAAAATTTAAATAAAATTTTAGCAATTCGAGATAATGAACAAAGACTTGCTTTAAGAGATCTGATACAAGAAATGTCAGGTCTTACTGATGTATTTAGTGAACCAAAGGAATCTACTCCAATTACTCCAAGAGTTAACGTAAATAAAGAATTTAACGAAGCAGATATAGAAAATTTAGAAGACTTAAGCTTTCCCCTTCCCAGTGAGGTGTTTCATAACATTGATGAAATTCCTGAACTTCTAAGAGAGGTTACAACAAAAATAAAAAGTCTAGCACAAGAATTTCGAGAAGATCGATTAACTAAGAAGTCGGATAGAGAGAAAGAGATATATAATTCACAAAGGGTTACGTTAGATAAATATAAGAAAAGGTTAAAGTATATTCTGGAAAGTAAACAAGTAGTTGGAGAGGGTAAGAAAAAGAAACTCGTTAAGAAGAAACGTGGAAAAGGGAGACCAAAAACAAACTACGCTCTAGTATATAGTGATGCAAATGATTTACTTCAAAAATAAGAAGAATACATTGCCGCTTATCATGCAGGTAATAATGGAGTTTATAATACCATTATTTCTATTTTAGATGAGTTATTGAACTATACAATTATCTGTAAGAATACCCACGATCAAATCTTAAAGAGTAATAACCAATAAATGGCAAAGCTAACAATATCTAGCAATACTATCGATTTTGCCACAACTCTAAATCCCCCAATATTCCTCGATACAAGTAAAAAATATGAAGCAGCCTTTTTATCATTACACACCTATAATTATGTACCAAATATTACAGAAACTAATAATAAATTTAAATACTCTACAGATAAGGGGGTTAGTTGGAAAACGATAACATTTGAAAGGGGCAACTGGCTGAAATTATTTCAAAAATAAAGCTCACAGAAGAAATTTCTGAAATTGAAATAGACTATTATAAACCAACGTTTAAAACAATACTTGTTATACCTAATGAAAACTATATGGTAGATTTTGGAGTAGAAAATTCGATAGGTAGAACTTTAGGATTTACAAATGAAAAGTTGGGTTTGGGTACTCATCAATCACCAAACATAATAGATATAGAAAAAGTAACTCAATACTGGTACACAGTGATATCATTATTGGTACTTACGTTATTAGTTCTCGATCAAATGATATATATAACTTTACACAAAGAGTAAGTCCACGATATAAAGTAATAGAGAGACCAAGTCCTGAATTAATATTTCTTCCAGTTGTAGGAAGACCCGATATACAAAGTATTAGGATATGGTTAACACATCAGGATAATAAACCTATTGACTTGATGGGAGAAAAAATTACTGTTGATATTTTAATTAGAGAAGTTAATTTTTTAAACCAGGTCAGATATTTATAGATATATAAATATAAATATGATTGTATTTTATATCTTTTTAAATAAATATATAAAATATGCTGACCTAAGTCAGATATTTACTGGTTTCAAAACAAGTAAATATGATCGTAAAAAAGAAGAATCAAATGTATACCTCTAAAAGAAATATGATATATGGTTACGGTTTTGTAGATACGCTAAAAGATATTGGTTCTTATATTACTCAAAATAAAGATCTGATTGCTAAACCTATGCTATGATCTTTAGGGGAAATAGGAGCTTTCGCTCTTACAGAAGGAAGTAAAGCTTTAATTAAGAAACTCTCTACTAATGAAAATAAGAAGCAGTTAAATGCTAATTCAAAACAAATATTGAAATGGTATTGGGTTATAGCGATAAGTTTAACGAGTGGATACCAGTTAAGAATTTACATAAGCTAAGTACATAACTAATATACTCACAGCGTAATAGAAAGTCTGAATTGTTGACTTAGCCGCTAATTTTAATTATAATTATCACGTAGTTTCGCATGGCTGATGTCATGGTTGCTATAAACAAAATTTAGTAGGCCTTCGTGGCGTGTCGCATTTTGCTGTTGGATCTGGTACAAGGAAGACTTATCATTACTCAAAGGTGTAATTTTTCTACATTGTTAAATTTTTTGATAAGTTGATAATTATTTAGCTACATTTATGCTCAAAATAATAAATAGCTCTTTATATAATTATACTCTATTAACTATTCGTATTTCTTGGCTATGAATGCTGTGTATGTCTGATTTTTCCACCTTGTAATATACATGTATAATTGATATTTGAAAGCTTTATAGGTCTATTCATATTCATATTCAAATTGTACATTCATTTACTATTAACTTTAAGTATAAGGTTAACCGAACTGCTAATATGTATGTGTTGCAATTTCAGTTTTACAGCAAAAATCGGTGATACTGCATGGTCTAAGCACGAATTATTATAACTACTATTATCTAGCTAATACTGTTTAACAGATTTTCTAGTAACATCTAACAGAATAATTTATTATTTTGTATAAGTACAGTTCTCTGGTTATTCATTTTCAAAATAACAATATGCTTGGATTCGAACCTAGGACCTCTCGCATCAGAGTCAGGCTCTCTACCAATGTACTAACACTAATTCACGTTTACATAGGCTTAAAATTTCTTATAAATATACTACAATAAAATATCAACTGTATTTTATGAAATATACTATTTATAACTTTAATAGTAATTGTGTAATGTTTATTTGTTAATGTATAATTTAAAAAACTTATAATATAATGCGTAAATAATATATTATAATAATAAGTTATTAATGCATTTCTAATCAAAAGATGTCACTAACAACTTTCATTAAAAATGTGTTACTCGTCCTAGGGAATAAATATTGATGCGCTAGCAGATATATGGTACCTATAGTTGTCTATTTCTCTTTAGGCAATTTATTGCATTTTCCGTATAACCAGTCCAATGAATGTCCGCGATTTTACTCTCAGATCAGCGCGGCTGGGAATCGAACCCACGAGAGTTCAATTCACCTTAGGATCTGTAGTCTAAAACTTCATGACGTTACCTGACGCCTATAACCACAGCGCTATTGAGACATTTTGATATATTCTGCATAACAGAGGCTCCTGGCACATTTTCTTGTTGCCATATTGCACGGGGAGGCGTTTTACACTGACTGCAAACTGAAAAGGAATTTAGATGCCTTGAGTCCTGTGGAAACTCAATATTCTGATTTCTGATACCGGGAGAGACCGGTGTGGGAAAATCCATTTTTGTAAATTCACTAATAAATTACATGGCGCAGAGCTGGGGAACTTCATTGGATCTAACCTACCTTTCTTATTCCCGGTTACAGATAAATTTACCCCTGTCGAAAATCAAAGTCTTATATTTAAAGTTGACTTTAAATTTTGAGAGCAGCAATAATGCAATTTTTCTTCTATGAACTATTTAATTACATTCTTTTTTTTAACTGTACAGGTCTACACTGGCGAATCTACGAAAGAAGAATAAACTGATGTTACGTAAATTGTTTGGCTGGAGATCGCGTCAGTCAGTGAAACTGGTTGAAAGATTTCTTAATGTGATCGAAGAAGACCAGTGAAGAAATTCTAGACTATCTGAAATATAATGTGTATCAGAATTACCAATTCAGTTAAATTAAATTATAATTATAAGCTCGAGAATACAACAATTCTCATAGCATAAGCTTTAGAAGAATTATCACTGCATGTATCTGTGTATGTGTAGGCCTATATAGACATAGTTGCTTCGAAAGTTTTATTGTATAGATAATTAGTATACAAAGATTACATGATGAGAATTTTAAGTGTTACTAAATCTGAAAAAGTTAACTAACGATAAATTGTTTACAATTTGAATAAAAAATATCTTCCAAAATTTAAGTTTCAAAATTGCCACGTGTGATATGTAAATCTTTCCTTAGTCGAAAAAAATGCAAAAATAGGCTAAATTACGCTAGATATAAAAATATAACAACCAAACTTTTAAAATTGTACTTAGGAAATTATTACTCGTGATGGCTGCATGCAATGTCGAAGAAAATAATAATTTAATTCGAGCCTCAGTTTCGCCTAAAGTCCTCCAGAAGCTTCCAATACAAAGAGCCATTGTTATATTGGCATGCCCTCTATCGGCGTTCAGAAAATGTCCCAGCACTGAACACAAGTGGTTGTGTGAACGCTGTAAAGTGGAAGTGGAATACGATATAGAGAACAAGGAATTGTACTGTAAATGTGGAGGATTTCCGGCAGCTGCTTGTACATTTCGTTGTTGCCATGAGATGCATGGTGAAGAGTTTATCGCTGACGTTAAACTGCACGAGAAATTAGACGATTTGAAGCCTGTGGAAACTGTGAATATTCTGTTACTGGGAAACACCGGTGTGGGAAAATCCACTTTTGTAAATTCATTCGCAAACTATACGACTTACTCAACATTTGATGATGCAAGGTCAGCTGAAAAACTTCTGTATCTTATTCCAACTTTTTTCTATATTATGGATGAAAATAAAACACTACACGAAATAAAAGTTGGAAAGGAAGACCAAGCAAGGGAAGTTTTTTCCACTGAAGGACAATCAGCAACTAGAATGCCTGGATCCTATTTACTGCGATGCGATGATATAAATGTGAGGCTGATTGATACACCAGGAGTTGACGATTGCGATGGCTTGTCCCAAGATATAGAAAACTTTTCTAAAACATTGGCTTACATGACGAACTTGGAAAGTCTGCATGGCATATGTATCATGTTGAAACCGGATGAAAATAGAGGGACCTCAAGCTTCAAGTATTGCATAACGGAGCTTATGAAGCATCTACACCGCTCTGCCACAGATAATATTGTCTTCTGCTTCACAAACGGACGTAAAACTGACTATGATTATTTTGAGACTGAGAAGCCTCTTAAAAAGGTGCTGCAAGATAGCACAGAAGGTCGAGGAATTAGCATTGAAATGAATGAAAACACAGCATTTATATTTGAAAACGAATCTTTTAAATATCTCGCTGCCCATTACCAGGATGTGAAATTTTCACCCAGTGAAATCGAGAAAAGAAGAACGAGTTGGGACAAAGCAAAAAATGAACTTAAGAGACTTCTTAACTATCTTCAGAAAAGAAATCCCCATTCCTTGAAATCAACAATCTCACTGAACGAAGCCAGGAGCGTTCTATGCAGACTTATTAGACCGATGGCAGAAATTCAAAGCAACATGTTGACAAACAAGTCTCTATTCGAGAAAGAAAGAAATAAAATAATCGCAGCTGGAGGGATTGAAGATGGAAAGACGATAAAAGCTAAGCAAATTCAACCATCAAGGGAAAACTTTGATAAACCCACAGTAGTGTGCACTCACGAGGAATGCGCTGAAGTTGTCACTGATCCTGAAACGAATAAACCAACTGTAATGTATTCGAAGATTTGCTATCAGAAAAATAAATTTGCAGAAATTTATGATAAGATCGTACCATACGTGCCTTTAGCAGGGACGATGGCGCATTTTGCAAAAGGATTCATGTCGATGGTACGTTGTTCTTCCTGCCAACACGCAAGTAATGATCATATCACAATTACCCACAGAATTATACCGAAAGTTGTTTACAAAGAAGTTGAAAGCCTTGACCATCTAATCCAAGACATTAGGTCTATGGAAGAAAGAATTGCTCTTGTTGAAGAAATCAAAAACAAGTTTGATGAGTTTCTTCAAGTCAATTCCATGGTGGACGGTAATGAACTCTGCCAAATCGATCAAATCGTCAAAGAAATGGAAGCTCTACGACTTTCTAAGGCAAAATCAAAAGAAGAAAAGAGAAAGAACGAGGATAAATTGAACTATTTAAAAGTATGCAGAGACGAGCTGGAGTCCAAAATGAATTCTTCACGAGGATCAGCATCCGCTCGTGAGTGCATTTCACTGCAAGAAATCTTTCAGCTTCGCGATAAGCTTTACGACATTCCAGAAGTTGGCAAGTTTTTAAGAGAAGCCGAGGAAGCTGCAGCAACAGCCTTTGCAAATGTAGTTAAAAATGAGGAGATTATGTTAGACACTAGTTCCGCGGTATAACAATTGTCAAGTTTCCCCTGCCCCCCCCCCACCCCTCGAATGCTCTTGGAGAAAAAAGCCGCTAATCACATCATATACAATAACTTTATTAATAAATTTATTAGAAATGGGCCTATAGATTTTAGATAACAAAACTCTGAAGCATACTGGCTTTGAGACGATAAAAGCTAAGCAAATTCAACCATCAAGGGAAAACTTTGATAAACCTACTGTGGTGTGTACTCACGAGGAATGCGCTAAATATGATACTAGTGCTGAAACGAGTGAACCAACTGCAATGTATTCGAAGATTTGCTATCAGAAAAATAAATTTGCAGAAATTTATGATATGATCGTACCATACGTGCCTATAGCAGGGACGATGGCGCATTTTGCAAAAGGATTCATGTCGACGATACATTGTTTGCACTGCCCACACGCAAGTAATGATCATATGACAATTACAAACAGAATTATACCGAAAGTTGTTTACAAAGAAGTTGAAAGCCTTGACCATCTAATCCAAGACATTAGGTCTATGGAAGAAAGAATTGCTCTTGTTGAAGAAATCAAAAACAAGTTTGATGAGTTTTTGCAAGTCAATTCCATGGTGGATGGTAGTCAACTCTGCCAAATCGATAAAAATCGCCAAAGAAATGGAGGCTTTACGACTTTCAAAGACTAAATCAAAGAAAGATATGAGAAAGAACGAAGAAAAATTGAACAATTTGAAACTATGCAGAGACGAGCTGGAGTCCAAAATGATTTCTTCAAGAGAGCCATCATACGCTAGTCAGTGCATCTCAGTGGAAGAAATCTTCCAGCTTCGTGATAAGCTTTATGATATTCCAGAAGTTGGCAAGTTTTTAAGAGAAGCCGAGGCAGCTGCAGCAAGAGCCTTTGCAAATGTCATTAAGAATGAGGAGCTCATGTTAGGCATTAGTTCAGTGGCATAAAAATTATCAAGTTTTCCCTGCCCCCCGCCCCCCACCCCTGAATGCTGTTGGAGAAAAAGCCGCTAATCACATTACATAGCCTACAATAACTTTATTAAGAAAGTTATTAGAAATATGCCTTTGGATTTTAAATATGAAAACTCTGAAGCATACCGGTTCTCAATTCTTTCTCTTTTCTTCTTTTGCGTTAGCAGAGACCTGGGTGTAGGCCTAATAGTGGATTAAAATTTAAATTTAAAATTTAGCGAACAATGCAATAAAGTTGCCAATAGTGCAAAACGCTGTTATAGGCATAATAAAAAGAACAATGTCAAATTGAAGAAAAGACATTACATTAAGTTTATGTAGAGCATTGGCTAGACCCAAACTTAAAAAAATATTCAGGCTCGGCGTGTCCCTAAAAAACTGGTGAAGCTAGTGTTAACGTCAGTTTCCTCACTCAAAAGCGATGTCAGTGACAGGCGAGCCCAGGCTTTGAACCCCGCACCTACTGATCCGCGGTCGTATAGCGTACCATTGTATAGTGTATAGTAAATGTGAATTCGCATCAAAGGGATAGCTTATAGCTTGCAGGAGTCTGATGTGACTAGAGAAGTTTTTGAAATTCTAGAATTTATGTTGTATTATTCACATATTTGACTACTTATAATTGTAACAGTTAAGTTTCTTTATAAATATGAAATTTGCTTTAAAAAGAGATGGTTGTAAGAAACTGCCTTAAACATTGTGAGATGTGCTTTTTATGGTTTGGAAATATGTAAGCCCAGTTCTATGCGTGTTATTGTGAAATGATACGCTTATGTCAAATTTAGTAGCTGATGTTAAGGTGATAATTTAATCCAAATTAAATTGTGATAGTTATATGTTGTGTGCGTCTTAAAAAAGCAATTGCGCAGCCTGGACCAGTAAGGTTACACATATGTTACATGAACGTTATAATAAAGTGTACGTGAGCACTACTAATTGTCCATACCACAAGTATATGACCATATATAGGCCTACGTGTAAGTAAATACTTTTAAGGCCCCCGTTTCAGTGATCATGAAAAGTCTTCGTTTTGAGGTTTCGAGGACGTCAAGGTAATAACACTTCAGATACATGAAAATATCATTCTTGAATTTGCAATGTTCTTTAGTTGTAACTTTCCTCATTTACATGTATCTTAATGATATATTCCGAAATACAGTATATCGTATCTCATTGTAAGTCATCTGTTTTCTTGTGTATGCACACTTATCTGTTTACTCCTTGCTTGTAGTGGTTGCTCGCTTAACTTTTCTTCTATCATCTAAAGTAGATATGTATACTTACTTTTGACATTCGAAGAGTATATATTCCAGTTAGCGCTTAATAACGCGTTCTTGTGTTGCTCTTAGTTTACTTTTCTCTGTAGCTTCAAGAGACACAGACATCATCCTAAGTACCTGACATCATCATTGAAAGAGAAAAAGGGCGTAAAACCTTTATTATAATAATTGCATGTAGATAGACTCCACGAGAAGATACAGACGGCTGGGTTTACCCAACATCTCGTGTGGACAAATGATTGTCTACGGGAGGAAGAATTATCAATTAAATAGATTTATACCTTCATAGAACAAACTGAGGAAGGCATTGGGGCCGCCTCATCATAAGCAGAATCCCCAAGAATATCAAAAGGAATGTTATAAATAATTTAAAGATTCACTCGTATGTGGACATGAAGAGAAATACCGTAGATAGAAAAGAGTGGAGGCGTTATATACCTTGTACCTGCCAGTAGGCAGTGCACTAAGAGAGAGAGAGAGAGAGAGAGAACTAACAAGAAGCTTTTTTAAAACGAGTTAACGAGCCGTATTAATGATGATTGATACACCGAGCCGTATTAATGATGATTGATACACTGAATGATGTGAGACTACAGACAGTCAACAGCAGCATTTACAGTATTAACTGATTAACTCAGTTCATAAATGATTTTTTTTAAAATTCTTTACTAAATAATTAAAATAATACAACGAAATTACAGCACAATCATCATCCGTTACTAACTTAGAAACCAGATAGGATTTTAAACGAATAAAACACATCGTAATAAAAACCGGTAAACCGGTCTCGAAGACCGGAAACCGATCATGACACCGCAATAGAATTTGCCGAAGGTTATTATTATTATTTTTATTAATTGAACACATATCGTCAAGCCGTGTTTAAAGTACGTTCCTCTACCACAAGTGTGTCATCAGAGAAGATCAGGTTGGCATTAGAACGACGGACCTCTTAGTATGCGGCTAGATAAGCTAGCCAGGTGGCGCACAAGTGTTCAGTAAATATGGCCGATCATCTGGTGCATACACTTTAGAATACCAAAAACGAATTTAAATTAATACAACAGATTACATGCCGAAACGACTGAACTAGAGTATGCCTTGATAAAAGTAGCGTGTGCTTAAGCAATTAAAAATGAATACAAAGGAATGTGACTGAATATAATTGAATACAAAATGAATACAATTGAATATTATTAAATGTAATGGAATACAATTCGATACAATACAAAAGAAACTGAATAAAACGGAATACACGTTAATAAATTGAGACAAATAAACACAGCAGCAAGGATTAGAAATAATTACCTCGAGTTTCAATCAATCAATCAATAAATCAATCAATCAATACAAAACAGCCTACAAAGCTTTGTTTAAAGCCTACTTAGCATCGCAGACGATACCGTCATAGACGGTTGGGCTGAGATTTGAACCAATAACCTCCTCTTCATCACACAGACGTGCTGTCCACTCGGCCAAACAACTGGTACCTGACCGATGTACCACAGAATAGATATTAGAGTGAATAGAACAAGATTCCAAGAATAAAAACAATAACAAAAATAACAAATAATGAAACAGAATAACATAGACTATATTAATTAGAGTGAATACAACTAGTTCCACAGAATAAAAACAATAACACAAATAACAAATAATGAAACAGAATAACATACACTACAGGAAGGAATATGACTCCATTTGATACTCAAATATCTTAAATAAATACGCTGGAATAAATAAGAGAATAAAGCATTTACAGCTTAGCAGAATAAGTTACTTATACTTTAGTATTTAAAACTAGTGTAGAATAAGTTACTCATACATTAGTATTTAAAAACTAGTGTAGAAAAGTTACTTATACATTAGTATTTAAACGCTACATAAAATCAGAGCATATAAAACACCCACTTCTGGTTTACGTAGCGTATATATGACCTTCACGCAATCAGAGTCGCAGCTGTATATGGAGATATTCAATGTTTACATTTGTTATCCAAGGTTCAGATTGTTTCTTAAATAATTAGCACACCTTTATCTATCAGAAAAGTTCACGTTAAAGATTATAACGTAGTTAATTCAACACTGTACAACAAATCTGTTGTGAAATAGTACCCAACGTTAAACAATAGCAACCCAATAGTTAAATAAGAAACTTCCCAACAGTTTACGGAACGCAAACAAACCAGCGTTTACTTATAAAGTTCAATATTCGCGTTGTATTTCCCTAGTTGTGTTGTAAGAGGTGACAAAGCAATAAGAATCAGAAAACCAGCGTCAAAGAAAGGGGATTCGGTTGGTGAGCGCCTAGGCTCCACAAATAGCTACAAAACTTTCTTAAACGAATGGAAAAATTTCTTACCCCACAGAGAGGAGTGGAGAAGATATATTCGTATACCAACCCTAGCAAAAATGGGATTCAAGGGAAGATGATGACGATGATCTTATATTTACAGAATGTTAGAAGATATTCAACGATCAACACACAAGTGCAATTATAGAGAGCTAGTGAAAGCAGTAAGGTACTGAAGAACATGACACTGGTTAAAGAAGCACTGCAGTGGTGAACGGGATATAGGTCTATGTTGTAATGCACATTTTTTACCTCAGAACATGCACCAAGCATACATGAAGAGAGATAAATGAACTATCTCTACACAGAGAGATACTGAAACACACACACACACACACATACACACTCGCAGAGAAATAGTACGAGAGAGAGAGATTTGCAGACATACAGAGAAATACAGTGAGACAGATTTACAGACACAGAAATAAAGAGTGAGAGCAACCTTTTCATTAAAGCTAAAGTGCAGCGAGACAATATTGAATGATTGATTAATCAGATAGAAAGCTTATCAACCAATTGTGTCTTCGTATGGTCGGCTGAGGTCGTTTCATCTCGGGCAGCGACATATCGAAGGGTTTTGCTTTCTGCGACTACGTCAACCCTGAGTTGACAGACCTGGTATGTTCTGCTTAGCTCTACGCTAGTTCTCTGCTTATTTCAATTAACTGAATGATTGATTAATTGTATTTTATTGAGGCTGTCTGATAAGCTTATCAGCTTATCAGACAGCCTAGATGAGTAGACTACTATCTAACTACTATCTTCACTCCACCGAAACTGCCTTACTCAGCATTAATAATGACCTTTGCTTAGCCTTAAACTCTCAAAAGGTATCAGCCCTTGTACTACTTGATCTTTCGGCTGCCTTCGATACCATCGATCATAATATTCTTACCAGTAGACTTAAAACGTGCTTTGGTATCTCTCCGCTTTCTCTCTGATCTCCTCCTATCTTTCTGGTCGCACTCAATCTGTCCCTATAGACAATGAACGCTCCCCTGAACTACCTCTTCTTCGTGGTGTGCCCCAAGGATCTGTACTTGGACCTTTACTTTTTTCCCTCTACACTACCCCACTCAGTTATGTTTTAGACAATGCTTCAATAAAATTTCATTTCTATGCTGATGATACTCAGCTGTACATCTCATTTTCTAGCTCAGATTCTGACTTGAAATTGCAACACCTTTCTTCTGTTCTTGACAAAGTGTATTCATGGTTTTGCAGAAATCGTCTCTCTGTCAACCCCTCTAAAACAGAATATCTTTTAATCGGTACTCCCCAGCAAAGAACTAAAATTGCCAATTCCTCCATCTATTTTCAAAATCTTGCTCTCACTCCTACTCCCAAGGCTAAAAACCTTGGTGTCATGTTTGATGAAAATCTTGATTTTAAATCTCATATCTCATCTGTCTGTCGTTCATCTTTCTTCCAGATTCGTCAAATCAGACAGATACGGTCATCTCTTGATAAAAATTCATCCATAATTCTTGCCAACTCAATAGTTCATTCTAAACTTGACTACTGCAATTCATTGCTATATGGTTTACCTTCTTCTTCTCTCATGCGTTTGCAACGCGTTCAAAATACTCTAGCACGTGTTGTCTGTCGATCCTCGAGGCTTCAGGCCACCTCTAGTTCCTGCTTAATAACCTTCATTGGCTTCCTGTAGTTCAAAGAATTAAGTATAAAATTGCTCTTTTAACTTTCAAAACACTCCTTTTTGATAAACCTTCTTACCTTTCTGATCTCCTAATCCAATATCAACCTTCTCGTAAGCTTCGTTCTTCTGATACCAAACTGCTCAAAATTCCTAATATTCTCACTTCGTTAGGTAGACGTTCATTTTCTTTCTCCTACTGTTTGGAACTCTCTGCCTCCTGATCTTCGCTCATGTTCTACTACTTCCACTTTCCGTTGTAAGTTGAAAACACATCTCTTCCCACCATAGATTTTATTTCATCTTGCCTGACTGTTTTTTGATCACCGGACCGGCACTGTTTAGGATCTTTTATTTCTCTTCAGCACGTGTTTTTTCAGATCGTTTGGGTGAATCGATTTGTAGTGACATGTGATGGGGGGGACGTCCCTGACATCATCCTTGTATGAGAAAACGGACGTTAAACCTTTATTATTATTTATTATTATTATTATTACTATACATTCACGCCGCACACGCACATACAGGTGTGTACAATAGTGTGTATACATAAGTGTGTACGATATTGTGTATATACAGCATAATACATATTTAATGCTAACTTGATTGTAAGCCAGTGACATAAAATACATAAGCGCATAGTAATCTACATAATTTAAATGCAGGCAGCATAATATGGTGCGCAAAGTACATTTAAAGAATATAAAATAAATAATACGCCTCGTATACACATAGTTGTCGTATATACTTAGTACTCATAAACTCCAATACAATTACTTAGTACTCATAAACTCCTATATACTTAGTACACCTATAAGAACAACTTCATATCTCTCTAAATCCAAACTTTAAATTAAAAATTCAACGCCAGGTTTCCTGCTACACAGTAAGTCAGTTACCCGACAACATCAGAATTTGAGCCCTGCACCTACTGATCAGCTGATGAACAACTTGCCAACTTACCACCCACTCAGTCCTTTCTCTCTATCTCTTTCTATCCCTCCCTCTCTCTCTCCTATCTCTCTAAGCCAATGGCTTGTTGGTTAAGTTGTTCGACAGCGGATCAGCAGGTGTAGGCTTGAAATTCAGTGCTTTCCCCGTCACTTACGAGCTATTCGAGCAGAAAACTGAAGTGTTGTAAATCTTTAGCTCAAGGCTTTCTCTTCATAAACAACATCTTTAAATTCTCATTGATTGATTGATTGATGCGCTCAAGACTTCAACAAAACAAAACTCTGTATGCAGACAAAAACTCGCTAGAAAGTCAAGATATACACAAAAAACCTAAACTCTCATTTAGGTTCATCAGGCGCTGATGTTCATACAGACGAATAAATAGAATTAAAACAGAGCTGACAACAGATGGCCACATACAATGCAGGAATAAACGGAATGTAATGCGATAACAAACCATAACCACTCGCAACAAACAGCGCCAAGAAATTGTCTATACTATATACAGTAGAAACGGGTTAGGACCGAGCAATAGACAAAACAACGACAGGCTAGCATTAACAGAGTGTATACATGTATGTATGTGTATATATATATATATATATATATATATATATATATGTGTATATATATATATATATATATATATATATATAATGTGTATATATATATATATATATATATATATATATATATATATATAATGTGGTATATATATATAATATATATCTATATATATATATATATATATATATATATATATATATATATATATATATATATAGATATATATATTACTTATATATATTACATATATATATATATTATATACTCTACATGTATATAGCTCGCTATATAAAACACACTATTTGTAGAACGCGACATATAGAATGCAAAATATAGTACAATATCAATATAAGCAGCATACTATATATACATGTAGTGTACTATAATAGTACACTAATTTAGAGTACTGCATACAGTGTGCTATGTATATAGTACACTGTATGCAGTACACAACAAATACTGTACTGTATATAGTACAATATATTTAGTGCACTATATTTAATTAATGTGCCATACATTGCTGAGCAGTTAATATTAACTGAGTTGATTAATTACAGTATCTACAGCCTAGGCTCACTGCTATAACTAGTAGATACAGCCTAGGCTCACTGCACTGATTAGTAGATACAGCCTAGGCTCACGGCAATGACTAGTAGATACAGCCTAGGCTCACGGCAATGACTCGTAGATACAGCCTAGGTTCACGGCAATGACTCGTAGATACAGCCTAGGCTCACGGCAATGACTAGTAGATACAGCCTAGGCTCACGGCAGTGACTCGCTCAATTCCTCTGTCAAAAAACAAACATCCTCAACTAAACACAATAAACCCATATATCCAACATTCAACGTACAATTAAATGTTTATGTATTGCATTTTATTATTTCAACCACTTCATTATTGCATTAGCATTAACGTCAGAAAGGGCATTCGGTTGGTCAGCGTCTAGGCTCCAGAAACTCCTTACAAATTCTCAACGGCCCATCGCAAGTGAAACAGGGTTTGAAGGGAAGATGATGGAAGATGATGATTTTTGTATTAGTGGAAAAGGCAAGGAACCACAGGCAAAGAACTAGTGTCGTCGACTCATCATTTTTATTATTACTATGAAAGAGTCAACAGTTACCTGACTGAGAGGCCACTATGAAAGAGTCAACAGTTACCTGACTGAGAGGCCACTATGAGAGAGAGTCAACAGTTTCCTGACTGAGAGGCCACTATGAGAGAGAGTCAACAGTTACCTGACTGAGAGGCCACTATGAGAGAGAGTCAACAGTTACCTGACTGAGAGGCTGCTATCAGCACAGCCTCATCATATGGGGGAGGTTGTACAGCAGCTGATAGCATGGGTTGAGTGTCTGTCACCTCTGTCGTTAACTGTTCAATCAATCAATCAATCAATAAAACAATAGATCAATCAATCAATCAATAAAACAATAGATCAATCAATCAATCAATAAAGCAATAGATCAATCAATCAATCAATAAAACAATAGATCAATTCATCAATCAGTAAAACAATAGATCAACCCATCAATCAATAACACAATAGATCAATAACTAAAACAATAAACAAATCAAGCAATAAAACAATAGATAAATTAATAAAATAATAGATCAATCAATCAACTAATAAAACATTACATCAATCAATTATTTAATAAAACAATATATCAATCTGTCAAATCAACAAAATAATAGTTCAATCAACCAATAGATCAATCAATCAATCAAACACATTGATCCATATATAACAACTTCAGAGAGAGAGAGAGAGAGAGAGAGAGAGAGAGAGAGAGAGAGAGAGAGAGAGAGAGAGAGAGAGAGAGAGAGAGAGAGAGAGAGAGAGGTAGAGATACCTTTACAGCAGAGCTCGATGCTGTGACCGACGGCGTGCTGTTTGTAGTACCGTAGTTATTCTCATGTCTCACGTTCACAGCATTGCTCTCTGACTCATCACCTGTGCCCCTAGGCCTCAGGCCTACTTCAGCTCCTAGGCCTCTTCCAGCCCCGCCCACAACACCTCCGAGGCCTCTCCCAGCCCCGCCTACACCACTGATTGACAGGTACTCTGTGTCTGGCGGGCTGATTAAGCCACGCCTATCTATTAAGCTGCATAAAATATGATAAAATTCTTGATTATATTAACCTTAAAAAAGAAAGAACCATTGTAAAAAACAACGACAAAGCAGCAAAGCAAACAAATTTTTAGAATAAAAAGCTAGTAAAACTAAGGTTAACGTCAGTTTCCTAACTAGAAAGTGATGTCAGTGACGGCAGCGCCCAGGACTTGAACCCCGCACATACTGATCCGCGGTCGAGTGTATTACCGGCATCGCCACTGGCTCCAGCCGGTGGAAAGAGTCACTACATCTGCAGGACTGAGACGATAGCATGTCGTTAAGTTGTCCAATAGACGATCCGTAGGTGTAGAGTTCCAATCCAGTCGTCTCCCGGCTAGAGAGATGCCTTCAAGATAAACAACTTAAGTTAAGCAAAGCTTTGCTTTAGCTTATTTACATCAACCTAGTGTCCGTGGTCAGATGGGTTGAGTTTTACAGCAGTGCAGTAGATACAGGGTTCAAATATACAACACTTACCGCTCTGAAGTACTCTGAGATAGAAACGATTATAAAGCTGGGTGACTATGAGATATAAACGAGTATAAACCTGGGTGACTATGAGATATAAACAAGTATAAACCTGGGTGACTATGAGATATAAACAAGTATAAACCTGGGTGACTATGAGATATAAACGAGTATAAACCTGGGTGACTATGAGATATAAACGACTATAAACCTGGGTGACTATGAGATAAAAACGAGTATAAACCTGGGAGGCTATGAGATAAAAACGAGTATAAACCTGGGTGCCTATGAGATATAAACGAGTATAAACCTGGGTGACTATGAGATATAAACGAGTATAAACCTGGGTGACTATGAGATAAAACAAGTATAGACCTAGGAGGCTATGAGATATAAACAATCATAGACCTGGGAGGCATTGGTCCACAGATGATTGTGCAGTAGTCAGTGAATGTGGACCCGGAGCTGAATGGATTGAAGGTATCCTGTCCTCTCTTAGCTGAATATGTACCCTTTATCTGATCAATCAATCAATCAATCTATCAATCAATCTATCAATCAATCAATCTATCAATCAATCAATCAATCTATCAATCAATCAATCTATCAATCAATCAATCTATCAATCAATCAATCAGCTAGTCAGTCTGTCAGACAATCCAATATTGAAGAATTTCTCTTCATAACTCTTATAAATCACTTTCAAGCATTTGCACACAAGAAAACATACCCAGGCATCCTAATTTTTAAATAATGATTACATTTTGATTGTTCGACAATTTATAGACTAAATGACTAATATCAGATTAATATAATTCCAGTTGATTCATAGATCGATTTAATACTAACTGATTTATAGATAGATTTAAAACTGAATTATTTATATTATTATATAGCTTTATTTCACCACTCAGGTAGCAAGACAAGAAACAACTACAATACAATCATACAAGTAAACACAAAAATAACGTTGACAAAAAATCAACGCAAGCATACACTCAATCACTCAACCCAAAATTAATAACTAAAAATTAATTAAATGATTTCTAGCGATCGTTCAAAGTAGTTTTGCAGTAACGACTTACAGTCAAGTCTCTCCACCTGGAAGCTCTCTGGCAAGATACAGTTATCACTAACGTTCACGCAGTATTTATTAATTAATGGCAACAACTCTCCATTGAAACAATTAAAGTATTTACAAGTATTATCAGGAAGACATATTATGTCCTCTATATGTTGATTCAATATTGATTGATATATAGACTGATTCAATATTGATTTATTTATTATACATATATGTTGATTTAATACTGTTTTATTTATAGAATAGAATTCCCAGCCTGCAGAATGAGTCAATCAATCAGTCATTCAGCAGTTAGATGATTGACAGGTGACTGATGAGCAGCAGGTAGATGATTGACAGGTGACTCATGGGTAGCAGTTAAATGATTGACAGGTGACTGATAAGCAGCAACTAGATGATTGACAGGTGACTGATGAGCAGCAGTTAAATGATTGACAAGTGACTCATGGGCAGCAGTTAAATGATTGACAGGTGACTGATGGATAGCAGTTAAATGATTGACAGGTGACTCATGGGCAGCAGTTAAATGATTGACAGGTGACTGATGAGCAGCAGTTAAATGATTGACAGGTGACTCATGGGCAGCAGTTAAATGATTGACAAGTGACTCATGGGCGGCAATTAAATGATTGACAGGTCACTGATGAGCTGCAGTTAAATGATTGACAGGTGACTCATGGGCAGCAGTTAAATGATTGACAAGTGACTCATGGGCAGCAGTTAAATGATTGACAGGTGACTGATGAGCAGCAGTTAAATGATTGACAGGTTACTCATGGGCAGCAGTTAAATGATTGACAGGTGACTGACGGATAGCAGGTAGATGATTGACAGGTGACTGATAGACAGCAGGTAGATGACTGACAGGTGACTGATAGGTAGCAGGTAGATGATTGACAGCTGATGGACACTTACGTCCTCGTTGGTGGTTTGGTTGGAGGCGGAGAGGTAAGTGTGGAATCCAGCCAATCCAAGCACGGACCATATGGAGAAGAAACAGATGATCGCCTCCACCACAGTGTACCCCCCAACATTCCACCACACCATGTCACATGACGTCATATGACGTCACATCACGTCACCAGCAGCAAACACATCTGACGTCAAGGAAGCACGCACTATAAATACCTCATTACACAGCTTATTATTAGCTATCATTATTGTCGACTATGCTATTGGCTGAAGCCAGTGGCGAAGTCAGTAAGATACTCGACCGCGGATCAGTATGTGCGGGTTCAAATCCTAGGCTCGCCTGTCACTGATATCGCTTTCGAGTGAAGAAACGGCTGTTAAACCTTTATTATTATTATTATTACAGCAGTGTCTACATTAAACTGAACAAATGAAGGCACTAAACAAAGGATATCTAGCCGGAGATGATTTCATAGCAGATAGAAAATCAGTTTCTTTTGTGCCTGAAAATACACATCAATCAGTTAGTTAATTAATCAATAGTCAGCCAATCAATGAGCAAACCAATCAATCAATAAATTAATCCAACATATCAATAAATCAATGCGTAGGATCAAGCAAAAATAAATAAATCAGCGAATTTACAAATAAATTAATAAACTTGGGAATTACACAAAATTTGAAGTCAATAGTCAGATAATCTTATACAAGTCAAACAGTCAGGATCAGTAGGACTAAAAACAAAAACAACAACAACAAAGTAAGGCTTGTATGCAACAACTAGCTAGTCAGTTACTGTCACATTTATTAAGTAAATTCATTATGAAGTTTTTAAGTTCCACAAAGTGTTACCATAGAGTAGAGGCTCAATGAAGAGACATCAATCATAATGTTCTCCAGATAAATGCAGCGATGAGTGAACAACAACAACAATGTTCAGCGGCATAAGATAAAGCTGATTATAAATAACACATAGAAAAACAAACACACAAACACAAAGACACACAAACAAACAGAGAAGCAGCAGAAAAGAGACAGCTACTAAAGAAGAATTAAGAAAAAGACACAATACGAAGATGGATAAAAACCAGGCAACCACACTCACACACACATACAAAGTTACACAAAAACACAGACACAGCGAGAAATACAGAGAGAGGGAGAGGTAGAGAGATATAGAGAGACACAGAGAGAGAGACAGAGGTACTCACGCATAATGAGATGTGTGATGACGAATGAGAAGATGAAGACACAGTGAACGGAGAGAGAGACTAGAAACATGTAGAAATATCTGTAGTTACGTAAACCAACGCAGTTACCTACCCATGGGCAATGATGATCAAACCTCTCTACAATCAATCAATCAATCAATAAGCCAATCAATCAATCAATAAGCCAATCAATCAATCAATCAATCAATTAATCAATCAATTAATCAATCAATCAGTCAATCAATCAATCAACACACACGCAGTTACCTACCCATGGGCAGTGATGATCAAACCTCTCTACAACCAATAAATCAATCAATTAGTCAATCAATCAGTCAATCAATCAATAAACACACTCAGTTACCTACCCATGGGCAGTGGTGATCAAACCTCTCTACAATCAATCAATAACAGGTAAAGCCCTACTTGAGTCTGTTCACTTGATTGATTGATTGATTGATTGATGTACATACCCACACAGTTGCCGCACACACTACAATGAGAAGCATGGGGAGGTCAAAAGATCTTACAGGTGAAGCAATACTTGAGTCTGTTCAATTGACTGATTGATTGATTGATTGATTGATTGATAGATTGATTGATTGATTGATTGATTGATTGATTGATTGATTGATTGATGTACATACCCACACAGTTGTCGCACACAATACAGTGAGAAGCATGGGGAGGTCTAAAGATCTTACAGGTGAAGCAATACTTGAGTCTGTTCAATTGACTGATTGATTGATTGATTGACAGATTGATTGATAGATTGATTGATTTTCATACCCACACAGTTGTCGCATACACTACAGTGTGAAGCACGGGGAGGTCTAAAGATCTTACAGGTGAAGCAGTACTTGAGTCTGTTCACTTGACCTCTGATCACTACGTCCTTGGTGCGGGGTGGGGGTCGATAATTAGGACCTGTACCTCCCCCTCCCTGCAATTCTATAATTACCATCAATCAATCAATCAGAGTTATCATAAAGTTAAAAATAGTTAGCACAAAGTCAAATTGATCATAAATTCATCGCCTATGTTTATTATACTGGCTTAATATACCATGGACCTGCCAGTAGGCAGTGCACTAAGAGAGAGAGATGTTTATTAAATAACATTACAACTTGGCCCTGCACTATATTAAACCACTGAAGGCAAATTGAACAACCTGGGTAACAAATAGCATTGGCTCTCGTAAAGTTCTATAACTCGTGTTATCAGTTGATATTTCTATTGATGTGTATGGGTCAAAATGTTTGAATTTGACTAAGAAATAAGTAAAATCTACCTACTCATAAATATATAAATTTCTAAAGACAGGAAAGAATGAAGGAATGTTGCCGCCCTATGTTCTCTTCAGGTCAACTACCGCTTATGATGATATATCAATACAGAATAATATCATAAGCTATTATAACATAATTATAAATATCTATTAATATTATATACTTTGGACTGATTATCTGGATTTTGGAATTTGCACCGATTTTGGACCTTATTTTTGCTCGCCTGTTTGATTTTGTCTCAATAGTTCTAGATGTTGTCATTGATGACTGTAGCACTCTAATTATTGTTATTATATATAACCTAACTAGCATGGATCATTAAACAATTCATCCTATATTTACAAGAATATACATACCTATTTGTTTCTCTGTGTAGAGAGCCTCCTCACTGGTGGCTCGTGGTATGACGCCTGGATCAGTGAAGCTTGTTCTCAGCAGAGCACACATCACAAACACAAACAACATGGCATCTACCGCTGGTATAGCCGGGCTTAGAGTATACGTCAGGTACGGACAGCTAGAGACATCAAACAATCGGATAAACACAACACGGCTATAAACAACACAGCTATACACAACACGGCTATAAACAACATGGCTATAAACAATACGGCTATAAACAACACGGCTATAAACAACACGGCTATAAACAACATGTCTATAAACAGCACGGTTAAAACAACACGGAATCTATGAACTTTCAAAATTCTTACTTTTCAATAAATCTATAACAAAAACTTGGTCAAATGGCATGTTCAAAGCATATATTCTCATGCAGCCTGCACCTATAGTTATTATATAGTATATTACCAATCAACATGTTGATCTCATATTCTATGCATTAACTAATCATACTTATAGAATGTCTTAATAGTGCAGGGGTAACGTCATGAAGTTTTAAATGACAGACCCTGAGGTGAATTGAATCCTCGTGGGTTCGAATCCCGGCCGCGCTGATCTGAGAGTAAAATCTCGGAAATTCACTGGACTGGTTAAACGGAAAGTGGAATAAATTGCCTAACCGTTTAAACATGTGGTATTAAAAGTGATAGATATCAACATAGTTGATCATTTCACTACATTGCGTGTTTACTTAAAATATTAAAACTTCTGAGATGGTTAATCAAAGCTTGCACAGGTTAAATGTCATGCAACTTCTACAATGCTACTCTTATCACAGCAAGTCAATTTATCAATTTTCAACCTCATCTAATAAAATTCTCTCAAGGCAATATAAATGAAATTCTGAATTTAATTGTTCAAATAACAAACAAATGCTCTTAGTACTCAGTTAAGAAAGTAATATAAAAAATGTCTGAAATAAATAAATACAAAATTCACAATGTGAGTTATATACAACAATAAATTAAAAAGTACTAAGTAAATAAGTTAATATGTTCCTAAGCTAAATAATTAATAAGTTGAAATACGAAGTGAATACTCACTCAAATCCAAAGAACAGCCCCGATGTAACAACGATTAGAATGCACGTTAAGTAAAATATTCCCGACTCCTTTGCCATCATCACTCGCCCATCGCAACAGAATCGATTCTTACCCGGGAACAACTGCCATTTCCTCTTCAGCTTCCCCATATCACCCTCTCTCCCTTCAATCTCCCCTTCTTCTTCTAGTTCTTCGTCAGTTATCGCTATTTCTTCTTCACAGTCGCTGGCGTTGATTCGAGCTGTCGCTCCTCCTAAAATTCTAACTTGAGTGTGGGAGGGAGAAAAGTTGTTACACCCCCCGTTGAGATGTGTGGGTGACTCTGTAGCAACTGGCGAGTAGGAAACAGCCTTCAGCATTGGAACTTCTCAGCGACAGAAGGTTCTGAACGACTTCTGGAGTGATTTCGCTATCGAGGTGATTTGCATGACTTGCAGAAAACGACAAAAGTCCAAAATTCATCATTGTTCATGGTATCTCATTTGAATTGTTTTGTCATTTTGAATAAAGTTTTGAAACTTATGCAGGTATCCTATCCTAAAAAGATGGTGATGCTTATGATATGAGGAGTATGCAGTAGTATATTATATATACAAATCTGGCTCTACAACGTAATGCATAGCATACAGAACGATATTCTTACCTGGTATTATAATGATATCATATATCGATCATGTTACATCTGAAGAAATTTTACAAAGAATGGAAACTAGTCGTGATCTATTTAATCTAATACTTTTTCAGCAGATAAAATTTTCGAATATATTATGCAGAATAAAATCATTTAAAATACCAATAGAGAAAAAATGGCATTTATTGTATTTTAAAAATAAAATAAATATCAATACTTTTCAATAACACATGTATCCTGTCTTAACGTTTGGTGTTTAAAAAGAGTAGGTAAAGATTTATACAAAGACTAAAAATTTAGATTCACATTAATATTAATTATATTTTAGAATTCTTAAGTGAAATATATTATAATATAGATTAATTTTTGAGAGTTATTTTAGTTTCGCCAACAATCACTTTAGTTTCTGTTGTTTTGTTATATGGATCTGTACATGTGTCTGAAATAAAATAGTTTGATTTGATTTGAAATGATAATGTTGTTTATTTTAATTTACTTATTTATTTTATAAAATTACACAAAAACAAACCAATTGACAGCGTTGCCAAGTAAACATTCTTAGAATATTGTTTAGTGTAAATACTCATTTTTAATGTTATTATCCAGCAATATAGCCGAATTGCTCTACTAATTCTATATCTTTGAGTAATATCTAAATATTAAAAAGTAAATGATAATAAATTTCAGGCAGTGTAATGCAATGTAATAATATATTAGATCTATTTTTTAATCAAAATTCGATACTCAAAAACTGAACTAAAATAACGTAACATAACAGTTTCTGATGTAGCACTCTAATTGTTGTTATTATTATTCTGAGTCAGAAAGCAAATTATTGCTTGTTTAAGACTCATTAAAACACAATAAAAAAAAACTAAAAAACTAGACCTACACAATTAACTAACAGAAAGCATAAAGTCCTCTGTACATGTACTTAACTAACACGATATAATAATAATAATAATAATAATAATAATAATAATAATAATAATAATAATAATAATAACCCACATTATAGTGAAATGATCAACTACGTTGATATCTATCACTTTTAATACCACATGTTAAATCCGTTAGGCAATTTTATCCATTTTCCGTGTATCCAGTATAGTGAATGCCCGAGATTTTACTCTCAGATCAGCGCGGCTGGGATTCGAACCCACGAGGGTTCCATTCACCTCAGGATCTGTCATTTAAAACTTCATGACGTTATCTACACCTCTAACCATTGCGCTATTGAGACATTCAAACATAACAAATATATATATAACAAAAATATCACTCTTTAATTTATTAGACACCGAAAATATCTTAACTTGACTTAATTATACTTGTTTATGAAGTCTTGAAGATTTATAATTTAAGTAAATTTTAATCCCAGTCTAGTCGCTTTTTTCATAGCTCATTGTACACAATTTCAAAAGAATAAAAACAAAGTTTTATAAGTTGATCAAACTAAAATACTTCTAAAATCAAAAATGCTCCGGAAAGGTTGCAAGTCCTGCATACGAAAGGCCGGCAGTCGTACGTGTTGATGTGATGAAAAATTAAGAAAATGAGATGGAAGAGAAATTCTGATCTATGCAAAACTAAAATGGACTATGGTTTTTCTCGTTAGGCCGACTTTGATTTTACTTCACACGGAGTTGCTATAGATTACAATAGTGCCTTTAGCAGTATGATGTTAAAGCTAACTTAAATGATATCCAAAAATCTGCAAACTTCATAGATAAATAATTCTTTATTTTACAGCTAACTTGCATGGTTGTTGTATTTTCCATGAAGAATTATTATTTGACATGGTAACGCACGACGCTGACGCCATATTGTTTTATTAAGAACAGGAGTAAGATATTCATTGTTTTGTTTTATTGAACGTGGTTCTCAAATAATCGCCTAATCGCCTAATCGACGCATCTCGCTTAATCATCGCCTTTCTGTGGGAGAAATCTACTGTTTAAAATCTTTTGTCCGATAGAATTTATAGATTTGGAGTTAGCTGTAGAAAGTGATTTGAATTCGGTAAACCGTTATTCCATTGCAATCGGGTTGATATTCGTTGTGAATTGTGAAGATGTCTGGCGGATACGGAGGACCCCCTCATAATGTAAAGAGAGAACGCCATATGGAGGACATGGGAGGTTATGACGTACCCCCGCCTAAACGGGTATAGAGACAGTAATTTTATTTCCTGTTGGAGAATTATTTTGCAAAATTTTTACATTTTAATCAGTTAACTACATTTTCTGAAATTTGTTTACTTACTTTACTTACTTTATTTACCTTAACTAATTCAAATACATTTCATTAGACATTTCTATCATACATAATTCTATCTCTGAGGTGTACGGACCGACCTCCCGGATTTTGGCTTGTACCGTTTTTGGACTCCACACTCTGCTCATCGGATTTGATTTGGTACCACAGTGCTCAGTGTTGTCATAGACGACAGTAGCACTCTAAGTCTGTTGTTGTTTATGTGGTTGTTTACGGGTGTTCTTTGTTATATATTAAAACTACAGTTAATTTATGTTGATTATTATCTTGTTTATGTTGACTTATTCGAATTCATTTCAGAGGTCATATTTCTATCTCTTAAATACTTCTTATTTTTTGACTGAGCACACAGATATAGTGTGTATTAATTTCATATCAGTATTTCTGTATTTTATTTTTAGCAGTTTTACTTAAAGTCACATTTTGTTTGAATATATATTTTCTCAGGTTATTTTTAGAAATTACCGGAAAAAATAGAAAAAATATATATAAATATATAGCAAATATATGTGCCTGCCTAAATTCCAGTATTGGTCCACTCATTGTTATTATCTCTGTAAGATCTGACTGCGCATCAGTATGTGTGGTGCTAACGTCAGTTTCCAATCAGGTGGTAACTTCAGTTTCATCTCTCAAAAGCCATAATCTATGATGGACAAGCCCAGGAATATAGCATTACTGGGCTTGTCCATCACAGATTATCACGTTTGAGAGATTAAACTGACGTTAGCATCGGATTTACATCTCTCATGGTAAATATATTTTTAATTCATGTAATTGATTGATAGTGTTGTGCAGTAATTTAATTTATTATTGACAGATGATGCCTGGTCATCAGGGAGGGGGTATGGGGGGGTATCAGGAGCGGGGGGGACCAATGATGGGTCAGCAGGGGGGCAGAACCCCCTATGGTTCGGGTGACGGGTACGGCTTGGGCATGGGTCATCCCCCTCAACCTGTGCCGCTGTTCAGACCTCAGACACAGAATCAACCGAGGTTAGAATTCTGGTCTAGTGAAGTTTAGTCTCCGTTCACGGCGTTCAGTAATAATTGACGTCCCTGACATTGTCTTACGGCAAGGAACCGGACGTTAAATTCTTATTGATTGATTGATTAATTGGTTTTATGTTATAATTAGTTTTTATTTTTTGCCCTTTTTTAATTTTTTGTGAAATAATGCTTACGATTTATTAGATTATTAGAAATTCTGCTAATTTAAAGTTAAAATTATTTTTTGGTTGATGGTTGGTCAATATTTTGTCTCTCACATGCAGCCATCAAGTAATTAGTTTTTATTTTTTGCCATTGTTCTATATTTTCTGAAGAAATATGTACGTTTAATTAGATTAGTGTAATATTATAATTTATATTGATTAAATGTTAGCATTATCTTTGGTTAATTGTTTGGTCATCATTTAGTCTTTCACATGCAACAATCTGTGCCTAGTTATATATTTTAGTGAGATTTGCATATGATAGTAGGACTAGCTTCAGTATGCTCAAATTATGACCTGTGATTGTTGTCGTTGCTTCTTGTTTTGTTGCAGCATCGACGATAAGCCCAGCTTTGTTCTGTTGTTCACTGTCTTCAACCCCAAGTATCCCATCGACGTGGTGAGTGCTCTCCTATCTTGCATTGAGTTACTTAGATCTAATTTTAGTGAGTTTAACGTCAAGATCAGAAGCCTGATTTGCTTCTCTTCAAGATGTCAGCGGTACAATGGTTCAACCGTTGTACTCCTGACACCCAACCATCGCCATGGTTTGTTCAACTGACTGATCAACCAAAGCAGTAGTCAGACAAGACTGAGTGATAATGCGGCTCTGAGAGTAACTGAACGACACCCCTGATGGATTGATTGATCTATTGATGAGCGTCATACACAAGGCACTAGTGTCTGACAGTTGAACGTTTAGCTGATTTGTGTTAATGGTAAAATTGTCATACCGGCTGGAGCCAGTGGCGATGTCGGTAAGATACTCGACCGCGGATCAGTATGTGCGGGGTTCAAATCCTGGGCTCGCCTGACACTGACATCGCTTTCGAGTGAGGAAACTGACGTTAGTGAGGAAACTGACGTTAGTGAGGAAACTGACGTAGTGAGGAAACTGACGTTAGTGAGGAAACTGACGTTAGTGAGGAAACTGACGCTAGCTTTACCAGCTTTTTTTACTTGTAAAGTCTGATTGATGGTAGATTATAATTTGATTTTATTTGATGTTCTCTGCTCTATAACATAGCAGCAGTTGAATGGATCACTTCTATAATAAACAATTCTAAATTAAAGGATGCATTGATTGATGCAGAAAGTCATTCACACGATAGCGTCGGCTGATAATCGCACGGTGAACAGGATCATGATATTTCGTAAGAACGGCGTGCAGGCAATGGTGGAGTTTGACTCCGCGGTGACTGCAGAGAGAGCTAGAGAGGCGCTCAACGGAGCTGATATATACTCTGGCTGCTGCACGCTGAAGATTGAGTTTGCTAAGGTGTGTGGGTTGTAGCGACCTCTAGTGGTGCGCTAATTCTATTTATTAACAAGATTCTTGATCAGTAAGTTGTGTTTGTATTGGATGATGAGTATTGGAGTTAAAGTTCATTTCATTGTGTACCATAAATCAGTATTGGAAAACTTTTAGATCATTTTAAAATTAAATTTTCTTTCTACTTATTAATACTATTGATTTTTAAATGTTAATTGTATGAATACTGGCTGTATACCTGCATGGTGAAAATAAAATAAAGATTTTTTGATGTTCGTGTAATATATATGTTTTGTATTTGTTGAGCAGCCGCTGAAGCTAGCCTTGGTAAAGAATGATGTAATATGTTTTGTATTTGTTGAACAGCCGCTGAAGCTAGCCGTGGTAAAGAACGATGACGACTCATTTGACTACACCAATCCTCATTTAGGTGAGTCATTCTCTCTCATCAGTATTTCTCTTATCAGTTATTTTTTATAAGCGAGCTGAAGTTAACTTCCACTTTCTCTCCATTATCAGTTGTAATGGTAAAGGTATATTTAGCGTCAGTTTCCTCACTCGATCGTAAGCGATGTCAGTGACGGACGAGCCAAGGATTTGAACGCCGCACATACTGATCCACGGTCGAGTATCTTACTGACGTCGCCACTGGCTCAAGCCAGTGATTTTTGCTCTCCACTGGTTGACCATCGACGACTGAGAGCGGCTCAGTAGTTCAGTGCTCGCCCGTCACTATTGTGCTCTCTAGAGGGACATTGACATTAAGCTAGGCGGGAGCCTTGAGTGGCTTTGTTTGCTTGAAGTTCTACTGAGACTGTTTGTTTATATGTCTTTAATAATACTATTATAACATTCGTCTTCCGTCTATTTGTCAGTACGATTAATTTTCGTGCGTCTTTTAAATTTTAATTCAGGTCAATTTTCTATCTGATGGAAATTAAGTTTGATTATCTGTTGTCTTTACCTTTTAGTTAATTCGTCTTAAAGTTTAGCAAGTGAGAAATTATGCCTTTAACCTGAACATATTTATATACTATTACGTAGATTGAGTCAATATAGATGATTTAAATATCTCTGATCAATATTGACCTAAATCTAGTTATCTATTTATTTCAAATAGTTATTCTTCCTGTACACACTCTCACACTATTAGGCTAACTGACAGTGCATTCTTTCTGTCTCTTCGTATTCTATGTTGAGAAATGAATTGAACGTGAAGTATTTTGTTGATGGTTTCTTTCAATCTTTTATAATTTACAATGGTTGCTAAATAACTTAATTTTATTTATTTATTTCTGAACATCAGCAGTGATAGATGTGCTCTGTCCTTTTGTAATTTCATAATTTACTACCATTATTTTTTATTTAATTTATTTGGACAAACTTTATAACAAGTATGCTATGTAGTTTTAATTTTCCAGCTCTCCCTATATACATCAGCAGTGGTAGAAAAAAAATTAAGCAGTTTGCTCATATTATGTCTAATCATATATTTCAATGTCTAAATCACATTTGACAGTAAACTACAAAAACATATTTGCTTCAATTACTCCACTTCAGATTTTGTAAAGTTTTGTCCCACTACAGTGCAACACTGTTTGCTTTCATTTCATATCACATTTGAAGCAGTCTGTTTATGATGCCTTTCCCAACAACTAAATGCTACTCAGTATAATCTCTCAGTGCAAAGCATCTCAAAGCCGGGAATGGCAACCGTTGATTACCATGTACAGATTATTAATAAACCTACCAAGATTTAGATTTAATCTGGCTGAACAAGTTTCAATGCAACTTTATAGAGGACTCTTAATTTTGAAATCTAAAATGTTTACATCAGAGTTTTACTTAAATCAGCTTTGATGGCATCTTTGACCTCTGTTGATTTATTTGACAACCTGTATCTCTGTGTCTCTACATGAAGGGACCTATTGATCCCAAGCCATGGCTTCTGGGAACTTGTTCAGTGCAGTGATATGTTCTCATTTGTAAACGTTGAAAGCCTCCGCATAACTTCATCATTACAATGCTTTCTCTATATGTAAAACTATACGTTCAAGAGACTTTCAGCTCTTGAACGACAGCCTTCAGAAAGCTTATGCAAACATTTGTGAACAAATGTTGCACTGATGATTCTAACTTAAATACGCAGCATCGATGAAGTGCACATTGCTACATTAAGTACAATTCTACAAGGGGCTTTGTCCTACCAGTACAACATTATCATGTATAGTATGGTCACCCGCTAAAGACGGAGTTGACTGAATAATGCAATATAGTGAACAATTATTGAAGAACTACGCAGTTACTATCATAGTACTATATAAGTATTCAGTTGGACCTTTTTTGATAACTCAACATGTGACTCAATGCTTGACAATAGTGGCTAAGAGATACAAATTGTAGATTAATTTTGACTGTACTGAGAAATTTGTACGTAAATGAAGCTTAAATACAAGTCAGCAAATGAATATTAATGATTATGAAAAAGTAATTGTCCGTTACTTAAAGAATCCTGCAACGCTCGAGTAGCTGTAGTGCACAAGTAAAAACTGACTATTCGGGGATTAGGTAGACATTAGGAACAGAATAGTTCAACAGCTGGTTCATAGTGTGTGCTTGTGTTCTCTCTAAATATCACAACAAAAGACTATCAACTCTTCACAAGGTAAGAAACTCTTCAAATTTCCTACAAAGTAACGTATAAATCAATACAAGATATGCTAACATGATGTAATACTGTTGACAACAACAACAACTCATAAGCGGTGATTTGACATCGGTTTCTCTTTAAAATTTAGTATCAAATCTACAAAGTAGTGTGTTACTGACATATAGTGACTATAAACTATCACATACCCATCCAGTGTTGATCAGAAACTTAACGATGATATACACCTGTAAAGAATCTACCGATAGTTGGATTTAGAATTGGAAGACATTTGTAATTATGCAGTAGTATTTACATTAGATAGCATCAATTGTTATGTTTTGAAAATCTGTTAATAGATTTGTCAAATATCAAGTTCCTAATTATAAACGATCACAAGTGGCTGTAGACATTGCCTTGACGTACTCAGTACCAGCATTGTCTGCAGCTGTTCTAACTCATATCTCTTAAATATTGCAACGCACAATTTTTCAACATATTTGCTTAACTGTGTTACTGCCGTTTTGGAAGGACTGTTTTACTGTATCCATTGAAAGTGGAGCAGTTTAAACAGAACAGCTATGAAAACATTTAAACATTTGTAATTAATGATAGAAGTGGATAGAAGTATTTGTCGTGCCCACGCATTGTTCCTATAAATATAAAGCTACCACACATTCCAGCATCAGATTATGTGTGTTTGTTGCAAAATGTTTCTGGTGCTAAAAGTTAACTTATCTGAAATATCAACGAATCACAGATTTTTTGAAGCAGTCGACTAATAAAGTGTTGATCAATTGTTTCAATACTGTAATTAACACTTCTCAGATATGTCCATAAAATCAGTATTCGTATCAAATCCTCTTTACCACCAAAATATTTATTTCTGCTAAAATCATTCAAATTGAAATAAATTCTTAGTATTTTATGGATGCTTGTTTACAATGCAAGTCAAAAAGTAAAGTTAAAAAATAAACTTAAAAATACTGTAGAATATGCACTGGTAACATGACAAGTATTGTAAATATATTTCAAGAAATTTGATGAATAAAATATCTCATGTTCTGCCTAATTACTGGTCTAAGATACATATTCATAATCACAGTTGCTTTCATACTCTAAGATTACTCCATTGACCACCAAGGCGCTATTTCAAAGGCTAAGACTTTGTCAAACCTTAGTGTTACCTTTTTCTTGGGAGAACAGTTACAACTTAGTTACCTCTTACGACATATGATGTTTGCTTTTAGTCTATTCTGTGGTTTCCCAAACACAGCATGGTATAAAACATAATACGAAGAACTTGACGAGTGACGCTTATAATATTCACTCTGCCCGTTTGATGTAATATCACACTAGTAAATAATGTAATAAAATGTTGAATATTCATTTAAGATGCTAAACCTGAAAGACTTATGAACTCTATTAACTAAACACAACTATAACTCAAATAAGATTATTGTTGCGATATTTTGCGACACAATAACTCAACTTGTTCTGTTTCTATGTGAGTGGGTTCTAAGATCATTCTTGTTCTGTTTTCATTTCTAATGATTTGTGTTTTGAAAAAATCAATGGTTTCTGTTATTTTATCATCTGTAGTTGAGAAATATATATCTGACTTTATTAAAAATTATCTTTATTATCTGACTTTATGAATGTTATAAGAAGTTATTCTGATATATTTTCAGGCAGGAGTGCATACGTGGATCACTGGAGCATGGTGCTGTCTGAAGGAGGCTGAAGGCACGCGTGCCGCTTGACTTAACGGCACGTGACACAGAGTGCTTGTTGCCTTCAATGTGCCTACGAGCTGTATGCACTTGGCTGAGTGAGGATTGGTATTGTATATGACGTGGTGGTGTCTGTGTATCGTGTGTATGGAGAGACGTATGGACCTATCTGTGGTCGCTGCAGTGTGGTACGTATATCACGTGTACTGTTACATAGTCGTGGCTTGTAACTACACTTCTCTGTAGAACAGCCGCGGTCAGCTGTGACTGCTTTAGGTGCTCTTGATTGTGTTGATAGCGAGACTTGAGAGGATTTGTTGTTGATGTTTCAGGCAAGGAACCGCTGCAGCCCAAGAATGTGCCTCTCCTACCTGACCCCAAGTTCTCTGAGTCTGGCAATGGACACTTCGGTAAGTCACCAAGTTTGATTTAAGAGCATTATTGTCTATAAGACCCTAAATGATTTCGAATTGTGCTGACATTTGGTATGTCGCTGTTGCTACTGATGCTCTAATTCCTTAGAATGGTGTAGGTGCATCGACTGTTAAATATGATCTTGTTGTAATTGATTTGTTGTTGAATTGTGTTTTAATATGTCCATCTTGTTTGTTTATCCTGTGTAGCTGTACTTCTCTTCGATGAAATTCTCTCAGTGTAAAAATGAAATAATGTTTATCTAAACATAATGCATCTTGCTTCTTCTTTAAACTATTTACTAGCTACTTCTACGTGTTTTATCTATGTACTATTTCTACGTGTTTTATCTATGTACTATTTCTGCGTGTTTTATCTATGTACTACTTCTACGTGTTTTATCTATGTACTATTTCTATGTGTTTTATCTATGTAATATTTCTCTGCATTGCTGTAGGGGGACCCCCTATGGATTATGAGGAGACTGGTATGGGTGGACCTCCCCCCAGACGTATGGGGGGAGGTCCACCCCAACACTACGGTGGACCGGTTGCACCGGGCGGCTATGATTACGGCTACGAGGACGACGGTTATGGCAGGCCGGACGGTTTTGACAGCGGCTATGGCAGACGTGGAGGAGCTCAACAGCCGGCTGAGTCGAGGTATTCAGCCGGACCCAGGAGACCTCAGCCGCTAGTGGTGAGTGGCTCTGTGCATGAGACGATGATTATTTCCTATGCTAGTCCTGGGCTCGCCCATAACTGACATCGCTTTCGAGTGAGGAAACTGACGTTAACCTTAGCTTTAGCATCTTTTTATGTATCAGTGGAATGTGCGAAATTGTTTCCTATGGATCAGTGGAATGTGCTGAAACGATCAGCTAGTAGTTACAACAGAGAGTAAATGTAAAGCTAATGTTAACGTCAGTTTCCTCACTCGAAAGCAGTGTCAGTGACGGGGAGCCCAGGATTTGAACCCCGCACATACTGATCCGCGGTCGAGTATCTTACCCTCTAGCTCCTGCCAGTGTTCAGTGTAGTATTGAAGGTTTACTGTATTCACTGCACTGTGTGTGTAGAACACTTTACTAATTCAGTTAAATGTTTATTTTTTAACAGCAGACGTCTTCAACCAGTCGTTTGTGTTGTCATTCTGATTTTATGTCAGTTTTATTGAATGTATTGCTGCTGGTTTTAACTCCTACACCGTTTGTTCTCATTTTAATCTCATAGTAATTTTATCACACGTCGTGACTCTCACCTCGGTTTATCCTCCGGCGAAGTCTCTGCTGGTAAATTCTTCATGTTGCAATATAAACGTATTTTAATAATAACAATCTTCATCTTCCCTTTAATCCCAGTTTGACTAGAGCCGGGATGAAGAATATACCTCTCCACTCCTCTTTGACCCATACTATAACAACTGTAAATCCTCTATTTTAACATTCGTTTTGGAATATTTTTTAGCAATTTCTAGAGCCTAGGCGTTCACCAACCGACTGCCCTGTTGCTTTAGATCTTAGTGCTTTAGTCGTCTTCTAATATTAATTACAACAACAATACTAATAATAGCAGTATATTTCATTGTATCTTAGTGCTTTATTTGCATTCTAATATTAATAACAACAACAACAACAATATTAATAATACTAATAATAATAACAGCAGCAGTATATTTGATATACTGGTGGTTTGCTGCACGAGCAGGATTCCTATGAAGAGCCCTATGGTCCACCAGGGCGCTCTGGTGGTCGTGGTGGAGGTATGGGCCCTTCACCAGGGCGTGGTGGTAGGGGCAGGGGTGGCCCTGAGCCCCTCATGAGGGGAGGATACCGTGGCGGCAGGGGAGGGGGTCCCATGCCCCCGCGTGGTATGGACGACTATGAGCATCACGGGGGCAATGGTAACATGCAGAACCAGCAGGGCTGTGTGCTGATGGTCTACGGGTGTGCTGAGGGTAAGATGAACTGTCAGCGGCTCTTCAACATCTTCTGTCTCTACGGAAACGTCGTCAGGGTTAGTGTAACCAATCAATCAATCAGTCTAACCAATCAATCAGTCAGGGTGTCTAGATAATCAATCAATCAGTCAGGGTGAGTTTAGATAATCAATCAATCAATCAGGGTGTCTAGATAAGAATACTAACAATACCTGATGCTCACTGTGGATTGGAATTCACCCTTTTTAGATTACTACAGAATTTACAGCATAGTAATTTAATCCTTGTTTAATTATGAGCTGCAGAATAAACTGACAGTTGTAATAGTACGTTTAGAATGCAGCCAGTTTTAGTGTAGCATTTAGTACTGTTGTATGAAACATTAGCTCACTGGCTCTTGTGACTGATTTACTTGTGGATCTAAACAGTCGGTACTTGACTCTGTCTTAACAGCTTGTGTGCTACTCTCTACCTACATATATTTCCTTTGATTGGTTGACGTATTGATTGATATATTGATTTATTGTAGATAAAGTTTCTCAAATCCAAGGAGGGAGCGGCTATGATACAGATGGGAGACATGACAGCGTGTGAGAGAGCCATACAGAACCTCGGCGGCTGCTCCGTGTACGGCTCTAAGCTAAGCATCAGGTCTCTGTTCCTCTCTGTAATAATAATAAAGATTTAACTTCCGTTTTCTCATCCACGGATGATGTCGGGGACGTATAGATATCAGTATTGTGTAGCTCAGATCTGTTGATAGATCTATGTGTCAATATGCACAACATTTAGTATTAATGTAGCGCAGATATGTTTGATAAATCTCTCTCTTTCTTAGTGCACTGCCTATTGGCAGGTCTGCGGCATTTGACTCCTCCACTTACTTCTATCATCTGGCTTTCTCTTCATATCAACGTAATCAATTTGTCTATCCAGCAATATTTTTCACTATTATAACACATGTTATGTGTCTATTATAACGTGTGTTATGTGTAACATGTGTTATGTGTAACGTGTGTTATGTGTAACATGTGTTATGTGTCGCACAGTTTCTCCAAGCAAGCGTTCATACAGGATGTGCCTAAGCCGGCACAGCTAGGTGACGGCAGCTCCTCGTTCACTGACTACATGGGCACTAAGAACAACCGCTTCCTCACACCAGAGGCCGCTGCTAAGAACAGAGTGCAGGCTCCGTCCAAGGCTCTCTACTTCTACAACGTGCCCGCCAACATAGAGGAGGATGAGATAAAGAATATCTTCCTGGAGGCTGAGGTCACGCCTCCGAGCAAGATCAGGATCTTTCCTTCTAAGAGTGCGTTGATCTGTCGCTACGTCTATATTAGTATTATTAGTATTAGTAGTAGTGTTATTATTGGTATTATTATTATTAGCAAGGTAAATCAGGATCTTTCCTTCTAAGAGTGCATTCATCTGCCACTACGTCTATATTAGTATTATTATTATTGTTGTTATTATTATTATTATTAGCAAGGTAAATCAGGATCTTTCAACCGGATTAGTAGGTTCAAACCCTGGGCTCGCCCGTCACAGACATCGCTTTCGAGTGAGGAAATGACGTTAACATTAGCTTTACCAACTTTTTCCTTGTAAGAGTGCGTTAACCTGCCACTGTGTTTCTAATACTATTATTATTATTATATTAGCAACGAAGATTTATATAGCTGTGTCGTGGCCAAATTATGTCTTTGAGACTACTTTACAGAGAGTCCAATAATAATAAACTAAGAAAAAATTACATTTAAATTTAAATTGCTATCTAAAAATGTCTAAATATGAATGGAACCTTAAATCACCTAGCAACACTCGTACTTGTTTTTGTAAACCTTATGCTTAAATTAACCGATGTCTGTGACTTCTCGTAGTTGTTGAAGTGCATTGGACGCGGAGGCTGTTGCATTTATATTACAAGACTGCTTTAGTTTAACCTTTTTTTGTATAGATTACAGACAATATACATGTATATTGCAAAATTTTGGCTCATTTCACTCAGTACATTTTTAACCATATCTTATTTATTGATTGATTGTGTGATTGATTGATTGTAGATGACAAGAGCTGTACTGGTATAGCAGAGTGGGAGAGTAAGGGAGACTGCATAGATGCTCTGGCTGCTTGTAATCACACAACACTCGCTAATCCAGGTAACCTATCTGAACTATTGCTCTTTATATACAAAAGTAATGTGTGCTCCTCAGCACATTTCTTTTGCAGATTGGTCTGGGTGACTGTGGGGACATCCCCGACATCATCCTTGGAAGAGGAAATAGACGTTAAACCGTTATTATTATTATTTAGCACTAATTGATCCATAGTCAGTGCAGAGCATTGAATAGATGTCAATCAATCAAATCACTGATTGATCCCTAGGCAGTGCAGAGCATTGAATAGATGTCAATTAATCAAATCACTGATTGATCCCTTGCTGATGTTTGACTGAACATGAGTTTTTATTTATGCTAGAACTTGTTGAATAGTAAAATCATAAATTCTCATTTCTAATTTATTTGCTATTTCATATTTGCTGCTGCCATTCAACGGATGGTTCAATCAATCAATGATCTGCTGTGATTCCAACAACTGCATCGATGTGCTGCTTATCTTGTGATGACCTCTACAATAAACATCATAATGTTCCGTTCAACTTAAACTCTCTCTATAATAACAACAACAACAACATCACAGCCGGCAAGAACCCGTTCATCCTCAAGTTCTCTTTCACTGGCAGCGGCAGAGAATAGACTGCGCTATGATTCTGTGTGGAGCTCTGTGATTGGACGAGAGAATAACTCTCTGAGATGACTGTGTGTGGAGCGATGTGATTGGATGAGAGAATAAACTCTGTGAGATGACTCTGTGTATGGAGCGATGTGATTCGACGAGATAATAAGCTCACTGAGATGACTGTGTGTGGAGTGGTGTGATTGGACGAGAGACTAAACTCTCTGAGATGACTGTGTGTGTGAAGCGATGTGATTGGACGAGAGGCTTAACTCTCGAGATGATTCTGTGTATGGAACGGTGTGATTGGATGAGAGAATAACTCTCAGAGATGATTGTTTGTGTGGAGCTGTGTGATTGGTTGGGAAGCCAATCAATTGGAAAACCAATTGATGTTTTTGTACAGATAAGCTGAAACTTTTTGTACGAGGATAAGACAGACTGCTGACTTAAGCTAATTATTTGATGTTCATACGCATGTGCTTGTAGCCGCTGAGAAAGTTTTTGGAATTAAGTGTAATAAATGTGAGTTACTCTGATGATAATACTTGTATTTGTGTGATGACTTTCTAAAGTTGATGATAATACTTTTACTTGTGTGCATGACTTTCTAAATTAAGTTTATGAAACTTGATTGAAACGACTTGTTGCAATTTCTTACTTGTGCGTATATATCAATTCAACCTAGCCATTGATTTCATTCAGTGATGAATTTAAGCTAACAATAATTCATTCTGTGATGAATTCAAGCTAACTATAGAATTCATTCAGTGATGAATTCAATCTACCCATTGAATTTCTTCAGCGATGAATTCAATCTAAGAATAGAATTCATTCAGTGATGAATTCAAGCTGACTATAGAATTCATTCAGTGATGAATTCAATCTACCCATTGAATTCATTCAATGATAAATCTTAGCTAACACATTAATTTAATCAATCACATGTACTCTGATAATAGAATCAAAGTTAACGAAGTTCAAACACAACTTGAAATGGTAACGAAAAATTAAATAACTGGACTGTTGTTACAATTCTTCACACACTTATTAAATAGTGTACATGATGTAGAAAAATTGAGTTAACTATGTGACAGTACTTATAACTTTTGCTTCCTGATTGGAACTGGTTTGATTTCTATATTCAAAGACGGTTTGGTTTGAAGTCTGGAGTGGAAATCTTTTTGAAAGGTAAAGTTGCCTAAACTGATTCTCGGTTATTCAATTTCCTTATTTTTTCAGGGACTGTAGAATAGTCCACCCGTAAACAGCATGTGTCGTAAGATTCGACTGATGCCTTATGTTATTACATCTTATCGTTATTTGTTATTTATTATTATATATGTAATTATTATATATTATCTCATTATTATTTATATATTATTCCCAAGCTATGGATTACATTAAGGTGTGGATAAGGCATAGTCATTTGTAAAGAGATTTGCTCGTTAATCGATGGTGTGCTCTTTATGGAGCGTCACAGCAGCATGTGAGTAACTTAATTTAATTATACTGGTTCAGCAAGTCGTAAGACTTACCTGTAACACCAGTCCAGGCGTAGATTTCATACCTTATCATAAAAAGATTACACAGGGAAAAACGTACAAACATCGACAAGTTGATCTACCTAGAACATCCGTACCACTAGGTCCTGCACATTAAAACACATCCACCCGCCATGCAGGCAATGGTTCAGGTCTAGGGGAGGCGAAGGGGGCCTTGTTCTCTGTCTCATTTTTATGAGGTGTGTTCCCCTGCTAGGGGCCGGCATTAGATAAAGGAGGCCTGTAAAAATTCTGACCTTTCCCGACCTAGCGCGATCTACAATGTAAATTCCAAGTTTAACCAGTGCATGATTTACCCACATACACGCGCAGTCTTTCGTAGCTCCAAATATTCTCAAGTTACTCCAATCCTCAAGTCCTTACACTGGCTCAAAGTTAGAGAACGCATTTTATACAAGACAGTTTCTCTAACTTATAAGTCTATTACCACTCCTGGTAATAGTTACATGTCCCACTTATTACAAGTGGGACAACCTACCTCCAGGCCCACCAGGTCCTCTAAGTTAGTTACTCTTGAGAGACCAAGCCTTCCATCACGTAGCAAGCTGTCTAGGCGCTCCTTCCAGCATGCTGCCCCGCAAATCTGTAATTCTCTTCCTTCAACTCTGCGCACCCTCTCATCTATTGCTGATCAGCCTTTCCTACTCCACGAACAGTTTCATAGGCGATTGAAATCTTTTCTCTTCGACTTTTCATATCCACCAAACGTTCACGAACTGAGACCAAAACGTAAACCTCCATTCCGTTAGTACCCTTCTTTGGACTGACCACCCGGATTTTGGCTCGCACCGTTTATGGACCCCTCACTCTGCTCATCGGCTTTGATTTGGTATCACAGTGCTCAATGTTGTCATGGACAACAGTAGCACTCTAATCGTATTGTTGTTGTTATTATTATTATTGTTATACAATAATAATTGTGTATAAACATATGCATGTATATGAGGAATGGGTACTGATTTTAAAATAAAGTGAGATCCAGGTGAGAATTAGAAAGAGTACGAACATTATTTGGAACTGAGTTGCAGACTAGTTTTTCATCGAATATAGAAATATTGCATTGAAATTTGGATAATTATTGGCTTAAATTCGCTTAATGTAGCAGAACGTGACTGAATCACACATGTTGCTGTTGATGATAACACAATGATTTTTGCTGTCACTTTGGTATATAGTTCAGCAGGTACGATTCCATTACATGACATTAAATTACGACATTTGATTTTCATGAAGAAATTTAACCAATTCTTACATAAATATACAATTGTATCTATAAGTAGTAAAGTAACAGTTATAGTGTGTACCTGATGCAGACAGACTAGAAATATTAAATCTCAACTACGACAAGATTCATTGAGTTTAATTGTTATTATGTAGGAAAAGTGTAGACAACTAATTCCTTGTGTTGTTTTTGTTGATGTGTTTATTTTGGTTAGCGGAAGCAGTATGGCGGAATGTTATTATTAATATGGCAACGTCTCACAGTTCTGTTGTTGGATTAGGCAGGACTGGCGGCTCCGAAATGTTAGGCAGTGGCATCGGGAGTAGCGCCTTCAGCACGGGGATGAGGGTCGATGGGCGCTTTGACGGTCGCGGTGAAGGTAAGGATGACATTCGTACGCAGTTCGTAACAAGAGAAGGTTGTTATCGACTTGTACCACTATCGGATTATAGATTAAATAGAGTACAGCCTACCACTGCTAATAACGTTCCTGTAAGGGTATCTTTCGTACGAACTTCTTGTAATATATCTAGCGGTACTGTTGATCGAAATGCTGGATCGATTTCTCGAAGTACTGGCCCATCAGTCAGCCTTAATTGTAGTAACCCTTCTAGCAACACAAATGGGAGTAGTTTAGCTAACGGCGGAATTTACGTGGGGTGGGGAGGAGCATTAGGCAGTCCTAACGGCCCATCTGGTGCAGAGTATGCAAGCGGAAACGGCTGGTCTGCGGGATATTCAAATACATCTTTAGATATTGGCTCAGCGACTAGCTGGAATGGAGGTGTAGGATCTAATTCGTGGAACAGCGGTGGTTTGTTAGGAAACGGTGGATCAGGGTCTGGCCTAGCGTGGATGGGTGGAAAGTCTGGCTCTGCTAATTCTGAAGCTTTCGCTGAGGACAAAATTTGCTTCAACATCGGCAAGGAGTTATATGTGTATAATTACAACGGCATACAAAAGGTACGAAGTCTTATTTTATATATATGAAATGTCCAATTATATTTGTTAGAGTAAATTGAATCTATTAGTGAAGTTTGCGCAAAATTAAATCTGTATTTTGCTCTTTTAGATTCAGTTGTTTTAATGGTCTTTGTTGTTTTATGTTGAAAAGATAATTATTTTAGTTGATTATAATTGTTGTGCATAGTCCAAGCCGAGCCTTGTAATTTTATTTGTGACTTGCCAATCACTTTATAGATTTGTAAGTGTTTTAATAAAACAGGAGAAATTGCGAACAGAATCAGAATTTATTTAAGATTAAAACAAGGAGTCAAATATTTGTACATATTATTCAACATGGATGCCATCACTTGATGGCTAGCAGATAGACATTGAAATTATATGAAGTTAATAGAAAAAGTGAATCACAGAAAAATGGCCCCTGAGGTTTCCTGAATTAATCTCAATGAAAAGCTAATGTTAATGTCAGTTTCTTCACTGGAAAGAGATGTCAGTGACGAGCAAGCCCAGGATTTGAACCCTGCACATACTGATCCGCGGTCAAGTATCTTGCCGACATCGCCACTGGCTCCAGCCAGGTTAAAATTAATTGGTTAAAAGGATTGGAATATGCGGTTCTTTGGTTTCGAAACGCAGGATAGTTTATCCACCATGTTGCAGTCATGTAACATTCCTAGTTTTGATACAATTATATATAACTCTAAATGTGTGTATAATCAGTGTGTTAGTAAGTGTGAAAGTGCACTAATTAATTGTTTTAGGTTGTGATTTTTCCATTTTAGAACTATAAGATCCGATTTTAAGAGTGTTTACATGATTTTATGGGTGTGCTGTGTGTCTTGTTTGCTTTGTGTGGGCCTTGCTGCCTGATTTCTAATTATAAATAAAAAAATAAAAAAATATGCTTGGACTACAGTTCTTTAAGACTGTTTTATTGATTGATTGATTGGTGTGTTTCAGACGATGGATCTAACTCGACCTATAGATAAGCGCTTGTATCGGGGCACTTCACCGACGTGTCACGACTTCAACTCAATGACGTGTCGACCAGATAGAGCAATGTTGGTTGTGGGCTTCACGGCCGGGCAGATACAACTGATAGACCCCATAGGAAAAGAGATCAGCAGGCTCTACAATGAAGAGGTAAGTAGCTGTCATATTAATTGATTGATTGACTGATATTGTTGATAGATAGATAGATAGATTGATTTATTGATCAGTTGATTGATTGATTGATCGATTCATTGAATGATTGATCTATTGATAGATTCATTAATAGATTTATTGATAGATTCATTGATTGATTGATTGATCGATTGATTTATTGATAGATTGATTGATTGAGTGATTGATCGATTCATTGATAGATTTATTGTTTTATGCAATTCTAAGCTGACCAATCAACTGGGTAGTTTTTATTGCCTGATTAATTTCTGCCAGATTGATTGATGGATTCGACGGAGCCTACACTACTCTTCTAGATCTATTTTGGTGAATTTGTTGACACGCAGATTGATTGATTTCCTTTCACTGAATTTTTTTATCATGGGACCGATTGATAACTAACAAAAACCTAAAGTAAAACGCAAAAGCCAAGTTTAAATGGCATCCTGCTTTGAAAGCACCTCAGTGACAGAGAGAGCACGGAATTTGAACCCTGTATCTACTAATTGTCTTCAGATAGCTCCGCATTATGCTGTCTGCTCTATCGTTGTTTGACTCCTTTTACATAACTGATGTATTGTAGACGGATTTATTTTAACATCAATCTACATTTTGGCTGAAGCCAGGGGCGAAGTCGGTAAGATACTCAATCGCGTATCAGTATCTGCTGGGTGCTAATCCTGGGCTCATCCGACACTGACATCGCTTTCAAGTGAGGAAACTGACGTTAACCTTAGCTATTTTTTTGCCAGTTTTTAATCGTTGACTGAATTATGTATATTAACTGATTTATTTACTGATATTTAAATTGATCGCCTGCTGATTGATTGATTGAGCAGCGACACATAGACAAGACGCGTGTGACGTGTATCCGCTGGCTACCAGACTCACCCAATCAGTTTCTCGTCTCTCACCTCAGCGGTCAGCTCTATGTCTACGACGAGGCTCTGCCATGTGCCGGCTCCTCCACATCCTCGTCTGGGTCTTCCTCCTCTCCACCGCTCTATCAGCTCTTCAAGTCCGGCGAAGGCTTCTCCGTCTACACTTGTCGCGCCCGGTCCACTCGCAACCCGCTCTACCGGTGGCTCATAGATGGCTCACCGGCTGTCAACGAGTTTGTCTTCTCTCCGTGCTCGCGCTATCTCGCTCTCGCGTGCGGGGACGGCTTCCTGCGAGTCTACGACTACAACCGGTTAGAACTGGTTGGGACGATGAAGAGCTACTTCGGAGGACTGTTATGCTGCGCGTGGTCACCCGACGGGCGGCTGATTGTGACGGGAGGTGAGGATGATCTCGTCACCGTGTGGTCATTCACTGAGAAGAGAGTCATATGTAGGGGTCAGGGTCACACGTCGTGGGTCAGCGTCGTGGCCTTTGACCCCTACACGACCACGCCGATGACCGCCCGAGCCAACGGCATGCACGACGACGAAAGCCAATCCAGTGAACGATCCTGTAAGAGTAGTGATGCTAAATCGGAAAAACTTTCTGATGAAGTGTTGGACAGGAAGGTTGGCTCTAGTAATGGGAGTAAGGGTGGTGGGGTGACGGTTAGAGGGGGAAGGGTTGAGGGAAAGGTTGAGGGAGAGCCCAGCGTTGCCTCGTACAGGTTCGGCTCGGTGGGGCAGGACACCGTGCTCTGCTTGTGGGACGTCACCGACGATATTCTCTGTCGCACCACCAGGTGTCACCAGCGGTCAAGCATCGCCGCTTCCTCTTTTTCCTGTTCGCCATCTTCCACCGCAGTCGACGTTTCCTCGACCGCAACGATAACAACGGCAAACAACCTGAACCACATTCAGACCGGCAGTGACTCGGCGGCTCAGAGCACGGAAGCCGACGGCTTATCGTCAGCCACCTCGTCTGCGTCATCGTTGTCTCGTAAGTACGCGTCGTTGTCTCTGAGCAACACTGAGAACGGAAGCAACGGCTCCAAGCACAGACACTCTAATAGCTCCAGTGGCACCAGCAAGTCTGAGAGCAAAGCGTCAGCTAAAGCAACCAGCACGGCTAAGGCTGCAGCGGCTGCAGCCGCCCGGTTGAGTGAAGCCGCCGCTCTGCTCGGCACAGGCTCGTGCCCCGGCTTACACGACGTGCCGCTGTTAGAGCCACTGACGAGAAAGAAGATAGCGGCTGAGCGGCTGTCGGCTCTAGTGTTTAGAGAGGATTGTTTTGTGACGGCATGTCTGGAAGGTAACGTGTACACGTGGGCTAGGCCTTCAGCGTGGCCCCCGACCAGTTGTGCACAGACTGGTGGGGTGGGAGAGGGCTGTAGCCCCCCTCGTAGTGAAACAGGGCTAAACTCACAGAGAGGGGGAAATCACTCACCCCCCTGATATGTAGTTTTTGTTAAGATATCTGCGCATGTTCGTTTGTTTGATATTCATGTGTAGGAAGGTGTATAAATATAAACCATGCTGATTAAATGTATCGATTGAGTCTACGTGAAAGTAAAGTAAAAGTACAAACGTATATCTGTACAGTTTGTACACAGCAGTGCACATATATGATAATATAGGAATTGTGTACTTGGTTGAACTGAAGTACAAGTTATTTGTGCACCAGTACCTCTAAGCATGTACTTGTTTAGGTATACATGGAGTGTTTTTGTTTGAAGAGATTATCATTTACATACGGTATTGTGTCTGTATGTTGGGTGGCTACTGTACAAGTAGGAATCATCAATAAGAACATAGCTGATTGCTTAATGTGCTAAAGTCTATAATTGAATCTTTAACAACCAATATTTATTCTTAACGGTTTTCAAGAAAATTTGTAGCCGCAAACTGCTAAATGACAGTGAGCACACTACATAATAGTGGATGTTTTTAATTGTATTGAGTCAACGCATGTACTGCCATTTATGATTGAAGCAAATAAAACTTATATTAATTTCCTCCGTTTAAATTATCTACGTGTGTTGAACATTAGTATAGCTAGGTTAGTGTGATGTTGTTGCAGGTATAGATGTAACGTCAGTGGCGCTAGTGAGAAATAGAGTTGTTATAACTACCAATGTATGATACTATTTCTCTGATATCTATGATATCACTGATATCTATGATATCTATGATATCTCTGATGTCTATGATATCTATGGTATCACTGATATCTATGATATCTATGGTATCACTGATATCTATGGTATATCTGATATCTATGATATCTATGGTATCACTGATATCTATGGTATCTATGGTATATCTGATGTCTATGATATGTATGGTATCTCTGATATCTATGGTATCTATGGTATCTCTGATATCTATGATATCTCTGTTGTCTATGATATCTATGGTATCACTGATATCTATGATATCACTGATGTCTATGATATCTCTGATGTCTATGATATCTATGGTATCACTGATATCTATGATATCTATGATAGCTCTGATGTCTATGATATCACTGATACCTATGATATATATGGTATCTATGATGTCTATGGTATCACTGATACCTATGATATATATGATATCTCTGATGTCTATGATAACTGTGATATCTCGTATTAACTGTCTATCAGTGAGATCATGCGAGCTACAGTTCTGTTGGTTTAGTTTAGACGCAGATTTGAGCTGCTAGTCCCGTGTACACTGCGCAGGTCTGCTACAGAAAGGACTGACTGGGATGAGTTTAAGGAGGTAAAGCAAGTTTAAGGAGGTTAGCGGCCCCAGGGATTTGGATAGCTATAGTGAACTGCTGTGATGCTGAATTACAAATGTCATAGCATTGTCTCGCTACTGGACATAATGAATGAATTTAATTGGATATATAAATGAATTTAATTATATGGTTCTAGTGCTAATGTGGGAGAGCATGGCTGTACTGGTGTTAAGTTCATCATCTACTACTCTGTCATTCGGTGCACTATTGTGCATTAGAAATATATTGATTGATTGATTGATTGATTGATAGATTGATCGATCGATTGATTGATTTCGTTTTCCTTTAGATCTGCACTTGAAGAAAATATCCGTTGATTTGACAGATTGATTGACGTAATGATTGATTTGATGTCGTTAGTTGACTTGAAGTGCTGGATGTTGTGATGGATTTTTGGAAAGTATAACTTTCCAACATCTAAACTGTTGGTTTAAGGGGATTTCTGCAGAGCTTGAATATGAGCCCATTGATCTCCCCCTGGTCTCCTGATACATGTGCGACTCAAGGCACACATTTCTACTCTTCTCTTCTTTCTAACACCAAACTGCACTCCTTTATTATACTAGTATTTATAATAATAATAATAATAATAATAATAATAATAAACTAAAACATAACGGCACACTGGATCAGGAAGCACAGATGCTTGTTTAAAACCCATTTTCTCCTTCCTCTCTACGGTTATCAGTAATAACCATGATGTCAGACACGTCTTCACTGCACACATCACTACAGATAAATTAACCCAGACATTTGATGATGTCTTTAGGTGTGGTTGAAGTAGACAATATGTAATTATAATTGATTGATTGTGGAATTGATTGATTGATTGTGGAATTGAGTTATTATTTCGTTAATTGATTGATTACTGAATTGATTGATTATTATTGTTGAACTGATTGACTATTGAATTAATTGATTGATTTAGTTATAGTTTGATATCTCAGACTCGCTGCTCTACTGTGTGGTAAAGAATTCGGCAGATCTACAGCTGTATGTTGTTTTGTACAATCTGGCTATGATGAAATCTATTTGTACATTTTTCTATTTGACGAAATAGTCCTGGGATGATTTCTTTGCTTATGATAATAATAATAACAACAGTTAGAGTGCTACAGTCATCAACGACAACATCGAGCACTATTGAGACAAAATCAAGCCGTCGAGCAAAAGGAAGGTCCAAAAACGGTGCCAATTCCAAAATCCAGATAATGAGTCCAAAGTACTGATAAGATTGATTCTTGCTAAAGGCTGCAGTGAGAGGTCTGGTACAGTTGAGCTGTAACCTTTCATTATCGTTACTATATGTTTGATGGTTAGGCTGGACAATCGCTGATGTTTATCTTGTGTCATGGCCGACGTGTGGACTAGCCTTTGGGACAGGTCGATCTGTTCAGTGGAAATTTTTATACTTTGGAAATTCCCGTGGAGAGTTTAACGCCTGTTTTGTCACTCGGAGGCTTTCGGAATATTGTAGAGAATTTTGTAAAGAAATTATGTAAAGAATTGATACGTGAAGATTGAAGGCTGTGATAAATCAACCCTTTGCTGTGTATAATCGTGTGTGTATATACAATACATGTATAGTAGATTGACATGATGTGTAAATATGTGCATATGTTATAGCACCGATGTTGAACGTTCTCGATGAAGTCTTGATTTCTTTCAGTTTATATTCAGTTTGTCTACAGTCATTTCTAAACCGCCAAGCTAAATATCTAAATAGCAGCTGAGATGAGAAGAAGCTGGTAAAGCTAATATTAACGTCATTTTCCTCACTCGAAAGCGATGTCAGTGACGGGCAAGTCAAGGATTTGAACCCCGTATATACTGCTCCGCGGTCGAGTGTCCTATCGACTTCGCCACTGGCTCCAACCAATGAAGCAAGATTTGTTAAAAATGGCTTAATTCTAACAGATAGACGCAGTTAACCCCACCCTGGGGTGAAGGGGTGGAGTGGCTCTGTGTAAGTTTATGCGTCTGTCAGCAAGCGATGATTTAATCAAGTCAATGATGATGATGATGATGTTTTGTTTATATGATTTGTGGTAATACATTCATTTTAATTTCAATCACAACGTGTGTCAAGTATTTGATTAATAACAGAGTAGATGTCGCTGCCTGTATAGCGACGTATAATAAAGTATTTGTTAACAAAGTATTTGTTAACAAAGTATTTGTTAACAAATACTTTGTTAAATTTGCTAACAAGCTATTTGCTGATACTCTCTCTCTCTCTTTCTCTCTTTCTCTCTTTCTCTCTCTCTCTCTCTCTCTCTCTCTCTCTTTTAGTGCAGGTTCAGTGGCGGATCCAGGGGGGACCCAGGGGGCCCGGGCCCCCCACTTCGGTCCGCCGATAAAAAAGTTAAACTATATTTGCATTGTTTCTATTGCATTTGCGATGTGTAAATGTTATGTTAGTAATGGCGGCGGTTGGGGGGGGGGGGGGGGGGGGGGGGCGGGGGGTGAGGTACGAGAGGGAACTCAGTTCCAAGAGCTCGATTTTTTTTCTAGGATATACTAGGAGCCCTGTATAGTGGAAGGGGGCCCGAAGTGTTGACCGTTTCACTAGCTCTCAATTTTCACTTGAATTTTTTGCATTAGAGGAAAAAGGGTATAAGTAAAAAATGTGAACTCTGTCCCGTAGCAGTGGTGCAAAGAGCCTTGGCTGGGAGGTGCTTAAGGCCCCGCCCCTACCGCCAGAAATAGGTCACTTTTGCAATTTTTTGAGATCAGAAGAGTTTCTTCAGAGGTGAAAAAATTAACCTACATTTTCCAAAACAAATGTAGGATTTTAGGTTTTCCCCTGACTTTAGTACGGGTATGAGCGGGGGGGGGGGGGGGGGCAAACTATGGGGATACACTCACTCTATGAGCCGAACGATGTAGTGAACAAATTTTGAGCCCCCCCCCCCCCCTACAACAATTTGTCTGGTTGCGTCATTGTCGCGAAGAAGGAGGGGCGTAAGCAAAAAATGTGCGAACTCTCAAAAAAATTTATCGGGCCCCTTAAACAATTCCTGGATCCGCCCCTGTGCAGGTCCATGGTGTATAACGCCTCTAATCTCTATCGTTTTTCTTTCTCTTCATGTCCACATACGAGTGGATCTTTAAATCATCTATAACATTCCTTTCGATATACCATTATATTTGGGGATTCTGCTTATGACGAGGTGGGCCCTAAGCCTTCCTCTGCTTCGACTAACATTTAATGGGCAGGGGCGTCATTAGGCCTACATGAGAAAACGATCCTGTTTATCATTCTAGTTTAGCCCTGTTTGCTGGGATTATTTCACCATTCCAGCAATTCAGAGAGTAATATTCTCATTGTGCTCATTAGGATATTTCCCTGAAAAACAGCCGTTACAGAATTCATATCCAGTGTTAACCTTGTCATTGACCTGCTTTCTAAAACAGTAACTGACGTTAAACTCTCCTCAAGTTTTATTTTAATCTCTTCATTGAGTTATTTTAAAAGAAAAGCATTCATCAGTGTATCCGTAGCCTTGAGATGATAGGGTACGATGATGTGATGATGTATGATACGTATCACGTGATGTAACACGTGTATCACGTGATGTAACATTAATCTCTAACATAGAGAATAGAGCAAATGATAATTATGATCACTGCGCTTTGTTGCTTGACGTATTTCCTGGATTCGATAATTAATTAGTAAAGTTATAAAACTTTAGACTCAGAGATATCAGAAATACACAGAGATCGCATATTTATTAACAGTTCAGATCATTATTAATTCTAAAAATCAATTTAAAATGTGATTACAATATAGTTAACGAAAATCTAGGCTTACATGTACAGAATCTATATACAATGTGCGTCTAGGTGGGTAACTGCAAACAAAGCAACAGTTAGCTCTTAACAGGGTGTCTTATTTCACATCTCTATAGGTAGCTCTTAACTGGGTGTCTTATTTCACATCTCTATAGGTAGCTCTTAATTGGGTGTCTTATTTCACATCTCTATAGGTAGCTCTTAACTGGGTGTCTTATTTCACATCTCTATAGGTAGCTCGTAACTGGGTGTCTTATTTCACATCTCTATAGATAGCGCTTAACAGGGTGTCTTATTATATTGCTTGGGCGTAGATCTTCATTCCTGACGTCATGAATCTGTCGCGTGACGTCACTGTTCTGTCGCGTGACGTCATTCCTCACAGCGTGTCCATTAGGAACCCATCTGAGGCAGAGCAACTCCTGTGAGAAATAAAAAAATCAATCAGTTAGTCAGTCAGTTAATCAATCAATATATAAATAACTAAATCAATCAATCTAACCATCAATCGAACAATTCGGTCAGTCAATCGATCGGTCAGTCTGACTGACTGACTAGTCAGTCAGTCAGCCAGTCAATCAATAAAGCAATCAATCAATCAATCTAGCGATCATTGTCATGAGCAATATAAAGTTTGACACTTGTCTAGAATACTTTAACAGCTTCAAGCATTGCCTTAGTTCATTTAAATCTAGCCCTATAGCAGTGAAATCATATATTAAAAATTGTCATTTAGCGATAAAGCAGCTCCATGAAATGTCAATTGCAAATTGTGTTCATGGAATGTTAAAATTCTGCCGACATAAGACGACAATTTCAATTTTACTCAGTATTCTTTCTCTTCAACAGCATGTACTGCATCGTCCAAATGGTTGTTTCCAGGACCAAGGTCATTCCTTTACCAATTCTATAAAGTAGCTTAATGGCTATGGAAGCTGAGGAAGGCATAGGGGACCTACCTCATCATAAACAGAATCATTCAAGAATAATGGTATATCAAAAGGAATGTTATAGATGATTTAAAGATCCACTCGTATGTGGACATGAAGAGGAAAACGGAAGATAGAGATGAGTGGAGGTGCTATATACTATGGACCTGCCAGTAGGCAGTGTAATAAGAGAGAGAATGGCTATGGGTAAATAACTTCTGAGGTGGTTCCCAATTGCCTTCCTCATATATTTCTTGGTCTTTCTCCATGACATGCACAATAAACGGATGGTTATTTTATAGTGACCAGAATACAGCAGGGATAAGAGAACCTGTAGTCGAAATTCTCTTACTGTATCTGATATAACGACTGTCGTAGCTTATGTCATTTACTTGTGTCAACATTTGAAGGTGAAGTTCAAAGGAAATAGTATACAGCTGCGTTAGAACGAAGTAGAAATTTGTTGGAAATTGATTCCAAATTCCAAAATCGGAAAAAAAACTAATTTAAAAATTAAAGGAACTGCTTACAAGGTCGTCATAGCATTATTTTAAGAATATTTAAAACGCTGTTGAAAATAGATATTTTGTGGTGCTGAATATTTGTGTCGTATACATGTACATATTGATGTCTGTGAGAATTAATTAATTCTTAATTAATTAAACTAACTAATTAAGTAGAAAATGATTCCTAATTAATTAAACTAACTAATTAAGTAGAAAATGATTCCTAATTAATTAAACTAACTAATTAAGTAGAAAATGAAATACGTGCTTTAGTCAGTCATACCTCTTGTGGAGTTTCATATTTAGAATGTGATCTTAATCTGTAACAAATAGTTATGCAAAGTTATATATTTCATACATTTTAAAATTGTCAATTTTTATATTGCATTGTACCAACTATATCTATAACTTTTAGGACAACAGTAGTACTCAACTGTACACCTGATTAACTGAGTATTCACTATAGCATAACATTGATCAATTGGTTAATTTATTCACTTATTTGATTGATTGATTGACTGCCTGACCGACTGATTGATTGGTTGATTGATTGACTGACTGACCGGTTTATTATACGATTGTTTGATTAACTGATTGATTGATTGTTTGATTGTTTGATTAATTGGCTGACTGACTGTTTTGTTGATAGTCAAACAGATTGATTGATTGATCATTTAATTGACTGGTCAATTTATTGATTGATTGATTGATTGATTAACCTCAGCACACAGAGCACAGTAAGCACTGCAGCACCAGTAACAAGCACTATCAGTCCTGTGCTCACCCCCACACTTGACAACATCAAACCTCCCCACCCCCCTAAATCTTCTCCTTTCTTCCCGCCCCCTGTGACGTCATTATCAGCTCCTACGTCACCGATGACGTCATTATGGTTCCAGGGTTCAGCTGGTGCCCAGATGAGACGAGGATCGTGCTCGATGTCGTCCTGAGCTCTGACCTGGTCACGTGATGATGGGAAGGGTGGGTGTGGATAGAGATTAGGGGGGAGATGGGGGATACCCCCTGTGTTGTACTTACTGGATAGATCCAGTTCTACTGAGAGATCACACAACCTGTGTACAATCAATAATAATAACAACAACAACAATTAGAGTGCTACAGTCATCAATGACAACATCGAGCACTATTGAGACAAAATCAAGCCGACGAGCAAAATGAAGGTCCAAAAACGGTGCAAATTCCAAAATCCAGGTAATTAGTCCAAAGTACAGCATACAACATCAGATAGAATTAGCAAAATACTCCTAATACAACATACAAATAATAATCAGGTAGAATTGCAGAATACTCCTAGTGCAACATACAACAATCAGATAGGTTTAGCAGAATACTCCTAGTGCAACATGGAACTTTATCTGATATACATGTACGTGCACTGTTTACGGTTTATTACTTTATGTGATTGTTATTGTAAACAATTGAATGTCTTGATAGCGTAGGGGTAACGTCATGAAGTTTTAAATGACAAATCCTGAGGTGAACTGAAACCTCGTGGGTTCGAATCCCAGCCGCGCTGAGCCGAGCCGATCTGAGAGTAAAATCTCGGACATTCACTGGACTGGTTACACGGAAATGGACTAAATTGCCTAACGGTTTAAACACGTGGTATTAAAAGGTGATAAATATCAACATAGTTGATCATTTCACTGTAATGCGTGTTTTTACTTTACTTAGATTATGCATTCAATGTAATTCTATTATAATATATTATATATGTGAATATAAAGTATAATATTTATTATACATTATTTGAAACCCTACTGCGGCCGCGTAGTACTTCCTTGTGCCCTCTCTGATGCCCAGAGGATTCAGTGAATAAGTGGTTTGATTTTGACTTGAATTATTGACAAGATTTAAATGTCTGATGCATTTATGTTCATTGATATAATGTTTACACTTCGCCCATCAAGTAGGGCTGAGTGACACTGAGCTAATAGACTCCGCCCATCAAGTAGGGCTGAGCTAATAGACTCCGCCCACACAGTCTTACCTGTTGTTGTGTAGCTGTAGACTCCGCCCATCAAGTAGGGCTGGATGACATTGGGCTAAGTCTTTGCTAGGAGCTGAGTGAGAGCTGAGGTTGGCCAGTAGACTGACAGGCAGGTCCCTGGACAGAGTGTTTAGCAGGGTGAGCAAGTCTGGGAACGGTGGAGGAGGACATAGAGCAAGACTGGAGGCATCACCACACGAACATGCAGACACACTCGAGCCACCAAACACAGATATCTGTAAACATAGAAGATAACAATACTAGACAATGCTTTAACGACCAATTACTGATGTCAGGGACGTCTCAAGCGGAATTTGTTGAACTTTATGTACAATGGCGTCTAGAGACAATTTATGAGTAATCTTTTAACGTCTGCATATTCCTGATATTTTTAATAATCTGCTATCATACAATACTGTATATTTAAAATAGCCTTAGTAATCGTATATCATGTTATTCAAAATTATTCATATTATTATTATTATTCATATTCTTATTATTATTATCCATATTATTATTATTATTCATATTATTATTATTATTCATTTTATTATTCATATTATTATTATTATTCATATTATTATTATTATTCATATCATTATTCATATTATTATTATTATTCATATTATTATTATTATTCGTATTATTATTCATATTATTATTATTATTCATATTATTATTATTATTTATATTATTATTCATTTTATTATTATTATTCATATTATTATTATTCATATTATTAAATTTATTAATTATTTCTATTTTTGTTTAATAATTCTCGATGCATGTATATTAAGTTAACAATTATTGACCTGAAATTTAAACCAAGATCTGACTTTCTGAGTTTAATACTTTATCCACTAAGCTTAACAACATAATATTTGTTAAATATGATCTAAGCCTGAATGCATATACAGTTAAACAGTCGACACACTTACACACAGAGTGTAGTAGTAGATAAGTGGCTGAATGACTTGTGGCAAGACTTTGATAGGGTTGATCATCTTTATCATTCTGATCAGTTATCACAAGAGTAGAAAATCAGATTACGTCCATTCTATAAGCAGCAATTCTCTGAACATTTCATCAGACACAACTACATCAACAGAAATTTTTCTGTTTTCTTTCCCTTCCGAGTTTAACAGTAAGTTTCTTACCATGTAATCCGTCTATAATGAAGTTAAAATCATCAGATGGTATTCAATTTTTATAAAATAGATAATAAAGCTCATTTTTCTCTTACAATTATCGCTCTGTCAAAAACAGCCACTGCAACCTACAGTGGTTTCGGAGAGTAAATTTTCAAACTTACTTAGTTATCTTTGTACCCACTTTAGAGTTACTGTTTTGCTTGCTAACTACATTTTTCTTTGAGGACCATATTCAGTACATTGTATACTGTTTTAATACTACATGTGGTTTATATTAATATAAAGCTGATAAAGCTAAGGTTACCGTCAGTTTCCTCACTCGAAGGCGATGTCAGTGACGGGAGAGCCCAGGATTTGAACCCCGCACATACTGATCCGCGGTCGAGTTACTTATAGACATCGCCACTGGCTCCAGCTATATATGTATAATTGTATATCATATATCGTAGATCATACTTTAGCGTGCTTTATCTAATTTTCACTCTTGTTCTCTTATTCTATTTTTCTTCCTTACTTTTGTTTTATGATAAGTTTTCATTACTTTAAATCTACTTTACGTGTAGATTAACTATATAATTGCTCATATACTCGAGATAGTCCTAGTCGTTTTAGGGATATGATGCCCATTTAAATGTTAAGTAATTCCATCAGTGGAATATTTCTCTATTAACGTCGAGTTCGCCACAATTTCTTGTAAAAGACTAAGTCAAACCTCTGGTATTTATATATCTGTATCTTCTAAACAAGTCAATCACATCAAGATAAAAGAATTCAGTTAATGATAATACATAACAATAATGGATAAATGAATAACAAGATAATGATAAATGAATAACAAGATAATGATAAATGAATAACAAGATAATGATAAATGAATAACAAGATAATGATAAATGAATAACAAGATAAAGGATGTTCGGCTGCTCCCCTGCTTCTCTGACATAGCTTTTGAGTGAGGAAACTGACGTTAACATTAGCTTTACCAGCTTTTTTACATTGGAAAATGGTCTTTCCGATTGGAAATGAATCAGGAATAGTCTTGCAGGAACCTGACGTTAAGTCCTTACCGTTGTTGTATTTCAATGTATCAGTACTGCCGTAGTGTTATATGCGAACAACGTTTTGTCAATTTAACATCTTTGAGTGTTCTAACTGTTAAATCCCATGAGACTAGAATGTAATGCTAACTATTCACAGCGACATATAAACAGAGCTAACTCATCGAGACAGAGCGAGAGAGTGACTGTAATGATATGAAATCAAACAAGCAGCAGCTAGACCTGTAAGCAGCAGCTGAACCAGCAAGCAGCTGCAGCAGCTACTACTCGACCGTGTGCTTCAGGAATTGATCTCCAATGAATGACCTCAAGCTCGTGACTACAGCTGCTCTACATCAGCTGTGAACAGCAGCTGCAGTGCTCTATCAGCTGTTAACAGCAGCTGCAATGCTCTATCAGCTGTGAAAAGCAGCTGCAGCTGAGCAAGCACTGCTTGACTAGTGGAGGCGTGGTCTATTCTAATTGTCTCTGCGTGCCTTCCAATCAATTAAACATCAATTCACCTGAGGTCATACATAAATACAAACTGAACATTGAGATCTACAAACGTACATACAGAGACATACACAAACACACAGGTGCATACAACTTAAACAAACAAACGTATATTTAGAGATATACGAATACACAGGTGCAAACAAACTTAAATACACAAACGTGCACACAGAGACTTGACATATACAAATGCATAAGTGCATACAAACTTAAATACACAACACGTGCACACAAAGACTTGACATATACAAATACACAAGTGCATACAAACTTAAATACACAAACGTAAATAAAAACATATATTGAAACTTAACATACAAGTATACATACACATACATACATACATACACATACACACAGACAAACATTGCACGCAGAGTCCTAGTGACGTACGTATGGTAAAGATTGAGCAGAAATATGAAAAATATTATATACATAATTATATATTCTTACATATAATTACACTATAACTGTGCATAATTTCACTGCAATAAATATAATTATTCACAGTCTGAAAAATATTACAATTTAATCAATTTAAATATTATAATTTAATCAATTTAAATATTATAATTTAATCAATTTAAATATTATAATTTAATCAATTTAAATATTATAATTTAATCAATTTAAATATTATAATTTAATCGATTTAAATATTATAATTTAATCAATTTAAATATTATAATTTAATCGATTTAAATATTATAATTTAATCAATTTAAATATTATAATTTAATCAATTTAAATATTATAATTTAATCAATTTAAATATTATAATTTAATCAATTTAAATATTATAATTTAATCGATTTAAATATTATAATTTAATCAATTTAAATATGATAATTTAATCAATTTAAATATTATAATTTAATCAATTTAAATATTATAATTTAATCAATTTAAATATTATAATTTAATCGATTTAAATATTATAATTTAATCAATTTAAATATTATAATTTAATCAATTTAAATATTATAATTTAATCAATTTAAATATTATAATTTAATCGATTTAAATATTATAATTTAATCAATTTAAATATGATAATTTAATCAATTTAAATATTATAATTTAATCAATTTAAATATTATAATTTAATCGATTTAAATATTATAATTTAATCAATTTAAATATTATAATTTAATCAATTTAAATACGATAATTTAATCAATTTAAATATTATAATTTAATCGCATTAATTATAATTAATTATTTAATCGAATTAATTTATTATTTATATTTAATTTAACAAAAAGTCTAAAGAAAGACACAAAAGATAAAGATAGTGAAAACTTTGGTTTGGATCACGCTATTATATGGATGTGAAACATGGACCTTAAGAAAGGAAGATATTAGGAAACTGGAGGCATTGGAAATGTGGATTTGGAGAAGAATGGAGAGGATTAGCTGGACTCAAAAGGATACAAATGAGGATGTCCTGGAGAGAGTTGGCACAAATAGACAGTTGATAAATGTATTCAGAAATAGGAAGAAGAGATGGATAGGACACATTCTATGGGGGGAAGGTCTATTAAAAGAGGTCATAGAAGGTAGAATGGAAGGAAAAAGAGGCAGGGGCAGGCCGAGATTAGGTATGTTAGATGATTTAAAGATCCACTCATATGTGGAAATGAAGAGGAAGGCGGAAGACAGAGAAGAGTGGAGGCGTTATGTACCATGGACCTGCCAGTAGGCAGTGCACTAAGAGAGAGAATTTAATCGCTTTAAAATGTTAGAATTTTATTTTTTATTCAAAATCTAAAGCTTACGCTTTAGACTTGAAAAATTATATTTAATATTGCATAATTATGTATAATTAAGTCCAATTACAGAATAATTATGTGTAAGTATATTTTCTAATTATGTATAGTTCGTATTCCTCATTTCTCTGATCATTCTTGATCATGCGCATGCATGGTCTATAACGACTTGAGGTCACGTGGTACAGGTTCACATAGGCTGTGTTATATTAGCTATGCTATCAGTGCACTAGGTTATGGTATAAGCAGTCAGACCTGCTTGTCATGAACTATCTGTAGCCTTCAGTACTCGCACGGGGATATAGCTCAGTGGTAGAGCATTCGACTGCAGATCGAGAGGTCACCGGTTCAAATCCGGTTGTCCCCTGTAGTTTTATATTTTAAAATGTAATTTCGTTGACTTTGATTGATATTTAAATAGTGCTGTTGGCTAAAGACACAGTTGACACAGTGGGGATATAGCTCAGTGGTAGAGCATTCGACTGCAGATCGAGAGGTCACCGGTTCAAATCCGGTTGTCCCCTGTAGTTTTATATTTTAAAATGTAATTTCGTTGACTTTGATTGATATTTAAATAGTGCTGTTGGCTAAAGACACAGGTGACACAGTGGGGATATAGCTCAGTGGTAGAGCATTCGACTGCAGATCGAGAGGTCACCGGTTCAAATCCGGTTGTCCCCTGTAGTTTTATATTTTAAAATGTAATTTCGTTGACTTTTGATTGATATTTAAATAGTGTTGTTGGCTAAAGACACAGCTGACACAGTGGGGATATAGCTCAGTGGTAGAGCATTCGACTGCAGATCGAGAGGTCACCGGTTCAAATCCGGTTGTCCCCTGTAGTTTTATATTTTAAAATGTAATTTCGTTGACTTTTGATTGATATTTAAATAGTGTTGTTGGCTAAAGACACAGCTGACACAGTGGGGATATAGCTCAGTGGTAGAGCATTCGACTGCAGATCGAGAGGTCACCGGTTCAAATCCGGTTGTCCCCTGTAACTGTTTTGTTTTGTTGTAAGCAGGGAAAAGCTGAGCAGGGTTAGAGTCAGTTAACTGACGAGTAGCAACGTCATATGGCGACCTCTGTGAAGCAGCTTACTGATGAGATTACTCGCTGGTTTACAATGCTAAAAAACTTCTTTTCTCTGCGTAACGTCACTTTGTGGACACCAGAGCAGTCTCTTTTGCCTTCTGTCTCCACTGATAAAAAAAAACTAAACACGCATTAGAGTGAAGTGATCAACTACGTTGATATCTAACACTTTTTAATACCACATGTTTAAACCATTAGTCAATTTATTCCATTTTCAGTGTAACCAGTCCAGTGAATGTCCGAGATTTTACTCTCAGATCAGCGCGGCTGGGATTCGAACCCACGAGGGTTCAATTTATATCAGGGTCTGTAATTTAAATCTTCATGACGTTACCCCTACGCTGTGGAGACATTCCTACTATGCTACAATATGCAATGAGCCGAATGCTTCAGTAGTCTTTGACTTGTAAAATAATTTCACTTTTCAATAGTAAAAAATATCTATACTCATAATCAATGCCAGATACCTGTGGTCTTTGTATGTAAATATAAAAATATTAGAGTAAAAAAGGGTGTGCCCAAAACATTGATTAATGACCCGGGGAGTGCGCGGGTGAAGCTAAAAAATGTGTACACTGTCCCACAAAATTTCTCGTCCCTTTTTAAATATTCCTGGATCCACCTTTAGGTAGCTAGAATAAACGGTCGTGAATATTATATGTCACTCACTAATTATAATCTAATGAGTGACAAATAATTGCCTAGATCGTTTATAAAACTGTGCAAAATTTTTTCCCTTTAGATAAGCCCTCTTAATCTAGAAGATCTCTCTGTCTCTCTCTCTGCCTCACTCTCTCTCTCACTCTCCCTGTCTCTGTCTCTGTCTCTCTCTCTCTCTGCCTCGCGTTCTCTCTCACTCTGTCTCTCTCTCTCTCTCTCTCTCTCTCTATTGTTCTCCATTTCTTAACTTTATGCATATTGACAACAAGAGGAAGGCTAAAACGCCACAAAGCAGAGTGAAACGAGTGTTTCGCCTACTGCATTCACGTGAGTAGGTCTAATACCACCACTACCTGTCACACGAGCAATGTTGAATACTACGAAACCTTCACGTTGGTTTGTTGGCACTAGAATGGAACTTCCCAATTCTGAGGTGTTCTATTTTTAGACATTCATTATGATCGTATTGGATACGTCATCGGTTCAGATCTCAGTCGGAGAGTCATGTCTGCAAAACTGGTTATACGATACAGATGTTAAATTTAGCTCTAAAGCTCTAATAATAATAATAACAATAATGGCTTAACGTCCGTTTCCTCCAGCAAGGATGATGTCAGGGACATCAGTCTTTACTTCATCTCTCTCTCTCTCTCTCTCTCTCTCTCTGTCTATATATATATATATATATATATATATATATATATATATATATATATATATATATATATATATATACATGTATATATTTATTTATTTATTCGTAAACATTTGACTGAAAGAAAAAGAACAGAAAACAAATAAACAGCATAAATATAACAAATCAAAATCCAAGTCGAAATCGCAGTAAATAAATAAATAGTCCACCACCAATTAATAACTTTTATACACACATAATAATAATATGGTTCTTTTGATATGGGCCTATTAAGACTATTTTTACCGCTATATATTGATATTTTAGTATTGTCGTAGGAATCATTTATTTGAAATTATGTTAAATAGATTGAAATGCTATTAAGACTTATTAATAAGAGACTTAACTATAATATGTCTAGACATATTAAATGCTTAAAATCGTCTATTCTATTAGCGCAACGGCATCTAAACCTTTAAAGCCGCTTACTGTATATATTGGAGAGAAAGTTCATGTAACAGGCTAAGAGGCAGATTGACATTTTGAACAAATTGAAGCCTTGGCACTGAGCACAGCCTGTCTTTAGAGCTGCAGTAGGAGAGTTCCTATCCACCCATTACACAAGAACTGAGACCAACACGTAAACCTCCATTCCACCAGTACCCTTCCTCGGAACGAACTCTCGGATTTTAGCTTGCACCGTTTTTTACCCCACACTCTGTTCATCGGATTGAATTTGGTACCACTGTGCTCAATGCTGTCATTGACGACATAGAACTCTAAATCTGTTGTTGTTGTTGTTGTTGTAGGAGAGTTTATGATAAAGAAGAACTGATCCCGCTATGTGTAAGTTGAGAGAAGCAGAACAAGACTTGTGGGGTTAAATACGAAATAGAATTAAAGACTTGAATTTTCTCAAATGCATTGCGGGTCTGCACATTTACTTGGATATTTTAACAGAAAGGATTTTCCCCGCGTTGTGTCCGGGTTGTTTGAAGAATTGACTAACCGGTGACTGCACGTGTCGTAAAAGGCGACTAAAGCACTAAGATCCATACCAAAGTCAGAGAGGGCATTCCTTTGGTGAGCGCCTAGGCTCCAGAAATTGCTGTAAAAATTTAAAAGAATGTCAAAATCTCAAATAGGGGATTGACTGATGACATAATGTACGACAGAGAGGATTTGAGACAATCTCTTTGTATCCCGATCGTAGTTAAACTGGGAATCAAGGAAAGATGATGATGATGATTTTAACAGAAAGGAGGCATCATGTTTAAGAATAGTAAAGCGGGTATTATATGTAGTGATTGATGCATGCTAGTAGAGAGACGGGTTGGGCAAGCCTCTACTGGTTGTGTAGAATTCATTCAGTGAGTCAATCATACGTAAAATATTGAAATGTAAAGAAATGCCTGTGCCCATATAACCAGTGAGTCAATCATACGCAATGAATTGAATACTCAGACTTGCACAAAAGTTCTAAATTTTATGCCTTGGTCATTCTTCCTTGTTCACGATCCTATAAAAGAGCTCTTTTAACTTCAATTTAACTTGAGTTCGAGACATTGAAGTGAGATACAGACTGAATAGAGTAGAGTGTTTGCTGTGTTGAGAAGTTTACAGTTAAAGTTGGAATCGCGGAGTAGAATTATATGTAAGGAAAACTCATATCTGCCCAATATACGACAACAAAATAGAAGGTTTAAATATAAGTATATAAATATATAAGTAGATAAATATAAATAATATATATACATACATGTATGTATATATATAATATTATATATACATATATATATATATATATATATATATATATATATATATATATATATATATATATATATATATATATATATATATAAAGCTGGTAAAACTAAGGTTAACGTCAGTTTCCTCACTTGAAAGCGATATATATATATATATATATATATATATATATATATATATATATATATATATATATATAAGAAGGTTTACATGCAGAATGCAATGTATTCTAGAATTAGTTTATCAGAACATTATTACTTTGAAATCTATATTTTATTTCAGAGAATTATGTACTGATATTTATGAGATAATTCATACATGTAGATGCAATGATAATTAGATCTATAAAGTTTTAGTGGGAGATGTTCATACGTATGTTACTTATAATAAATCTAGTGACATTTGATCTCATTCATTAAATCTTGAATTTAATCTTCTCGTCGTATTCCCTCAATAAAATATTAGCATTAACATACATGCAATGATTAAAGTGGGAATTCAGAGATAGTGAAACTTTCAGATTATTTTTGGCCCCCCTGCAATGTACTTACAGCTAGATCTCTCTGTATGTAATTTGTACCCCCTAGAGGGGAACGCACATGAGAAAAAACGAGAGATAGGGGATCTGAGTTCTCCTGCGTTCCCCCATTTTAATGCATACATTTTAATGCATACTATATTTTAATGCATACTATATTTTAATGCATACTATATTTTAATGCATACTATATTTTAATGCATACTATATTTTAATGCATACTATATTTTAATGCATACTATATTTTAATGCATACTATATTTTAATGCATACTATATTTTAATGCATACTATATTTTAATGCATACTATATTTTAATGCATACTATATTTTAATGCATACTATATTTTAATGCATACTATATTTTAATGCATACTATAGTTTAATGCATAATGCATTTAAACACTGCTTACTTACAAATTAACTAAAACTAATACTAAAATTTAATTCAAATGTTCTTAAGAAAATTAATGAAGTTTTTCATACTCCGGCTAAATATCAGAGTTTTAAGTTCATTTCATGATTGACGCAAATGATGGGCCACACATTCAAAGTTCTCCAGACTTAAGCCTTCGATTATAAAAGAGCAAGACTAAGGCTAAGACTTTAGGACTAAGACAAAGACAAAGACCTTAAGATTTTAAGACTAAGACAAATACTTCACTTATGAGTGCCAGTGTTGTGATCTCTGTGCGACATCATAGTGGTATAAACTAGAAATATTAAACGTCAGTTTCTGCACTCTGGACTGATTATCATACGCATGTTGATGCTCTGTGTAACTTTTAAAAAGCTTAGCAAATTGAACTGAGAAGATTTTTATCGAAGGCATCTGGAACAAATGTCAGTTTAAACTTTTTATGTATATATAAATAATATAGTATTTTAAATATTTTAAATATAAATTTATATTTGTTATATTTGTTTAGGATAATCGAGAATGATGAAGTTGGTAGTTTTCGCTCTGGTCGGAGCACTGGTGCTAATGATGCTGAGCCAATCAGATGCCGGCCTATCTCAGATAGACCGGGTGATCACGTGAGAGAACGACGACAGCTGCTGCTCACGTGTATCAGGGACTGCAAGGCTAAGGGATACCTCTGGGGAGTCTGTGTCGGGTCCTGGTTCCGTCTGAGGTACAATCCCGCCTGTGGAGCGTCCTTCAGGGAGTGCATCTGTCTCCGTGTCATAGGATAGGCTTGTGCTAGGTGCTGGGTTCAGATCTGAGACTCTCTTCACTGCAGGATGTCCTTGAATTAAGAAACTGACCTTAAGCTTTGCCATTAGAATATTATTGGAAAAATATTTTCAATCAAATATATCGTTGATGTGAGATAATACTTTTGAACCGTATTAGAACTCTAGTCTTGAAAATCTTAGATTATCTGATTATTATTAATGTACGTCGATGATAAGATCTTTCTGATAAATTAGACTTTAAACGTTTGATATGTTTCGAGTATGCTTCATGGATCGAAACTTCGAGTTGGCGAAGAAGAAAGAAATAAGAAACCCTTTCTTAAGTGACACTTTTAGAATGTATAGGCTTCGTAAAGAACTTTCTAGTGAGCTTTATAGCAGCCTGTTAGTAGAGATACCAGGAACCTTCCATTTGTGTATAGGCGTTTATAGTATCTCAGTTTCTAAACTGTATTATGTACATATAGTATTCGACTTTGTCTTATTTATTATTATTTATTTATTTATTATTAATTATTTATTTATTATTAATTATTTATTTATTATTAATTATCGTACATTATTAATTTATTAATTCATTTACAGCTACTGCTATAGATAATGTTAAAGTCAGTTTCCTCACTCGAAAGCGATGTCAGTGATGAGCGAGCCCAGGATTTGAACCCTGCACATACTGATCCGCGGTCGAGCATCTTACCGACATCGCCCTAGTCTCCAGCCTGTAGTAGAAGAACATTGATTTAATCTAGAACATCGCTATCAGTGCAGGTGACATTAAACGATAAATAAGGAAATAAAAAATGTCATCTGTAACTCTTAAGGGATTGTAAAGTGTCATCTGTAAGAAACTATAAAATGTCATCTGTAACAGTAATAAGTTATTAAATATCGTCTTTCATTAATCATCACCGTCATTATTTGACATAATAAACATTCAGTTCGAAAAATTGCAAGGGCATATAAAAAATTTAAAAAATATGATTATTAAAATTTAATGGGAGCGTCTTCAACAGTTCCATTAACTAAAAACCTATTAGCATCACATGTAAACATTACAAGCCCTGAACTGATATAAAATTAGTTTTAAACTTATTGTTTTCTTTATCGAGTAAGACATATTTGAAAACCAAAAAGTTGGATAAAATCTCTGAAGTAAGCAACTCTTAAAAGATGTTACTTAGCAGATATGGTCGTCTCAAACAGGGAGTTCCACTCTTTGATGGAGCGATTAAAAAGGAATGCAATGTAACATTGAGGCGCACTAATGTTACATTGCACATATCCGCGGTCATACTCGACCGCGGATCAGTATGTGCGGGGTTCAAATCCTGGGCTCGCTCGTCACTGACATTGCTTTCGAGTGAAGAATATGACGTTAACCTTAGCTTTGCCAGCTTGTTTGCCTTGGGTTGCTATAAACGACGACTATGCCCTCGTGTGTTGGAGTTTAGAGGAATTAAGTATTTCTCTAGTGTGACTACTAATAGTTCATCTTCCTGTCTTTAAAGGACTATCAGTGAGAGGGCGCCTACTGGATTTGAATCTGACGTCTTACAATTCACAGCCAGACTATTAATCGATATGCTATCGACTCAGCCCATATAGGCCTATACACACACAGACGTTAAAATTTTATAAAAGTAGTATATGGGTTTAAGAAGTATTAAGCAGAAACTAGCGTCACCGTGCCTACAGTTTTTACCTTCAAGGCTTCAAACATTAATAAATGCCGTAGCAAACAGATAGAATGCAAATAGCCTTCTACGCAATCCTGTGTTTTTCGCATGGTTTTAGATCTAAGATCAATAGTGTTGCAGCCTAGCAAAAAACTGGTTGACTGTTTGTCGTCAATATCGAATGCTCTACCGCTGACTTATATTCGATTCGGAAAGCTGTTATCTTTAACAGCGCATTCTCGAACGGGGATATAGCTCAGTGGTAGAGCATTCGACTGCAGATCGAGAGGTCACCGGTTCAAATCCGGTTGTCCCCTGTCTTTTTATATCGCAAAATGTGTTTAAAATTTCAAAATAAATTCAGCATGGGATCTTTCTCGTGAATCATGGGAAATTTCTCGAAATTTTATTATGTTTTTGCTATTTATTAAAGTGGTATAATTTTATATTAATTTTCATCCATTCTTAATCCTTCGGTTTCTTGAACTATCATATGATTAAATCTCTCGCTTAGTGGGCTGCCTACTGGCAGGTCCATGGTATATAACGCTTCCATTCTTCACTGTTTTCCGCTTTCTGTTTATGATTCAATATGATCTTTGATATTTGATTATATTGCATGTAAATAGTGCTTTATTTGTGAAATTCATAACGATATTAAACTATTACGTCGACGTCCCTGACATCATCTTGTGTGAGGAAAGGGACGTTAAACCTCTATTATTATTATTATTATTATTATTATTATTGGTATTTTCAAAATGTGATAATCACTAACGAAATTTGACGAGGATTCTTAGGAATGAGAACTGAAATGGGCACCGAAACAGCCAATGAAATTATACGAGATATTTGATGATATAAGAATCTAATGCAATAGATCATCAGTGTATTAAACGGACTATAAATAGACATTACCAAAAGTACCTTTGGGATTTCACAAGAAGTATTTTTTCTACATTATAAGAACATCACAAGATAAATACAGCAGTGTCATCAAAAATATGACATGAAAAATTGAATATTGTCATAATATAAAAATTAAAAATAAATTAAATTAGAATTAAAATAAAATTACTATCATAATAAAGGTCTTTGTTATCAAAGTCTTTGTTATCAAAGAATTCTTTTAATGGTTTTTACGATTAGAGAAATTGCCTAAACGATACAGCATGCGGTGTTAAACGTGATATCAACGTAGTTAATCGTTTCGCTATGTGTTATTAGTAATTTAAAAAGAAACGATGCCTCATGTTACTCTAAGGCGTAGTGGAAGGTCATGTTACGAGTGGGTAGAGACAGGCTGGGCAAGCCTTGAGCTCGATGTAAAGAAATGCGTGTGCCCATTGAATCAGTGAGTCAAGAACCTAACAAAGTTGATCACTGTGAATTTCAGAACAGTTGTCAATTTTCTGTGTTAATCACTCTTCCTTGTTAATGATCATATAAAAGACCTGAAGGTAAAGGAATTCGAAGTACAGAGAGATGATAGAGCATGGCTTTAGAACTGAACGAGAATCATATTTAAACAAGATAGAAGTTAATTTTTCGAATTTCACGTACCAATTTAACCCTCTACTTCAAAGGTCAGTAAAATATCTGTCTATTAATGTAAATTATTAAATTTATAAAATAATTACTATATTTATTTATTTATTATATTTTGATTAGGCCTATAGTCTAATTCAGGAGCTCCATATCATTCGGTACCATAGTGCTCAATGTTGTCATGGACGACAGTAGCACTTTAATTCTGTTATTGTTGTTTCATGTAACGTAGATATAATTAACTTCTGACAAAATTTAATGAAAGCGTAAACGACAGGTTTGAGAAGGTTCTTTATTGGAGCAGAGAGAGAGAGATCGAATGATATTAGTGGGCGAGAAATCAGTGACAATTTTAAGTTATCTTTTTCATTGTTTGAGCATGAGAAACCAGATACGGGTTTATAATATGTTTCTGAAATATTATACATTTTATTCAAGCATTAGAATCTCCATATCGTTATCATATCAGGAATATAAAGGAAAAATACCTAAGTGTTGGAATTATTGGATTTTCTTTAAAAATTACTTAATGTTTGAAGAAGTTCGACTATGAAATGACATATTTAGCTTAATGATGGACTTGTTCTTATGATAAATGACGCAATGTATATACGCCTTCAGCATGGCAACTTGAAAAGCCGTAGAGTTCTGTTATTACGTGGATTAGCTTCTGTAATTCGATATATATAGTAGTTTCTAACTCAATAACGTAAATAACCTCTAATACCTTTCTCTGGTTGGATTGGATACATGTAAAGACAGCTGTATTCTATATTACGCCATTAACTGGTTGGAGCCAGTGGCGATGTCAATAAGATATTCTACTGCGGATCAGTATGTACGGAGTTCAAATCCTTGGCTCGCCCGTCACTGACATCGCTTTCGAGTGAGGAAACTGACGTTAACCTGAGCTTTACCTTAGCTTTTACCATTGACACCAACCCACTATTCAACTATCCAACTGTTTTACATTTCAACCCTGTGAATATTGGACCGATATCTCAAATATTGTTATAATCATGAACATATACCGTAAATTTAATAAATTATTTTTGTTTAACAGAGTCCCAAATAGAGATAAAAGAGGATGACGAAGTTGGTAGTTTTCGCTCTGGTCGGAGCACTGGTGCTAATGATGCTCAACCAATCAGAAGCCGAGCCTGTCTCAGATAGACCGGGTGATCATACAGACAGTCCGGCCCTTGTGAGGGATCGCCGGGCGGTGACGGGCTGCAGCAGGGACTGCAGGGCTAGGCGGTGGCCCGGGGGAATCTGCAGACTGAACTTCAACCGTCCCTTCTACAACCCCAGCTGTGGAGCGTGGTTCAGAGAATGCATCTGCGTCTTCTTCGCTTAACTCTTCAGGGGTTCATTTGTGGGAGCCGAACTGTTCAGGGGCTTATTTGTGGCAGCCTATCTCTTCAGGGATTCATTTGTGGGAGCCTAACTGTTCAGGGGTTCATTTGTGGGAGTCTAACTATTCAGGGGGATTCATTTGTGGGAGCCTAACTCTTCAAGGGTTCATTTGTGGGAGTCTAACTCTTCAGGGGTTCATTTGTGGGAGTCGCCTCAATAATTGTATTGTTCCAGGAGTTTTGACAGGGTAGTATTTAAATTATCAACGTTATCTGGATAACGTGAATGGAAGGAAAAAGAGGCAGAGGCAGGCCGAGATTAGGTATGTTAGATAGTTTATAGACCCACTCATATGTGGGCATGAAGAGGAATGCGGAAGACAGAGAAGAGTGGAGGCGTTATGTACCATGGACCTGCCAGTAGGCAGTGTGCTAAGAAAGAGAGAGAGAGAGAGAAAGAGAGAGAGAGGGAGAGAGGGAGAGAGAGAGAGAGGGAGAGAGGGAGAGAGGAAGGGCGAAGGATAACACAACGTTATCTGGACGCTTATCAGTTATCAATGATGACATAGACTCAGCAGCTAGAATTTTGTTGTTAAAGAAACTATTGTAAGATAATAAAATTGTGTATTGGAGTTCTTTACTCGTAAAATATTATATGATTTTAGATGTATGAAAATATTTAAAAAAATAAAATGTAAATGTACATTTAGGCATTAGTTGTCTGAAAAATATTTTAAGAAAATAGCTTATGCAGTATGTGCGGGGTTCAAATCCTGGGCTCGCCGTCACTGTCATCGCTTTCGAGTGAGGAAACACTCGAATGCTATGTTAACTGATATTACCATTAGCTTTACCAGTTACACTGTTGGTAAACATCATGCACACCATATAAAACCAATGGAGAGAGAGAGAGAGAGAGAGAGATATAGAGTGATGTGTCTATTTCAGCATCAACACAAATCACTGACATATACAAATAGAAATAAACATTTAAAAATAAAATAAAATAAAAAATTTCCAGAAGCGCAGGGTATCAAACAGTCTTAAGAAACTAGAACCACGGCCGTCAGGGAAGATGATACACATCTTATCTAGCTGACCACCGTCTACAACTATATTAATGTCATGTTTAATGCAAAATCAACTTAAATACACACTTTAGCTAAGCAACAGTTCTAGCTGGACATTTACACAAAAGAAACCAAAATTTAGTAATTTACAAACAATCAAACAATATATATTTGTAACGTTTAGTGAATTCTGCTGGGGACCTCGAACTGCGAATACCAGGAGGTATTTGGTTCCAAGAATTGATAAAGTTATAGACATAAGATTTAAAAAATTCTGAAGTTGTTCTAGAACACAAATAATTGATCTCGGAAAGTCTTGTATTATACGCAAACGAGATCTGATTAGCAATAAAAATACATTTTATGGATACTGACATAGTCAGATCGGGGAAATTGATACATTTAAAAACAAGTTTACCAGTATGTAGTTGGAATAACTGAAAAATTGGTAACACATTATAATTCATATAAAGTTGCTTAACATTATGAAACTTATGTTTATTCTGTAAAGTTCTTAGAATACGGTTACATGCAACATGTAAGGGTTGAAGCAACTGTTTGGTTGTATTGGCATAAACTTCAATGCCATATTGTGTCCTTGATTGCACCAATGAAAGGTATAAATTTCTACGACAATTCACAGGAATAAAATCTCTACGATTGTATAACATACTATTAAAATTATTAATTGTACAGATTAATGATATAGTATGATCACTAAAAGTCAAATTTTCATCTAATGTTAAGCCTAAAGATTTGGTAACATATGTTCTATTAATGCAGTTATTATCAAGGGATACAGTTAAATTGTTAGTTTGAATAAGAGCTTCATCGTCTTTAGTGGGGTAGAACAATACATATGAAGACTTAGAGCAATTTACAGTTAGCTTATTACTTATAAACCATTTACTTATTTCAGAGCAAGCTAGATTGGAAGAGATATACAATTCATAATTCAGAGATAAACAGTATCAATAGACTTATGTTTAACAAACAAATTAGAATCATCAGCATACAGTTTCATGGACCCAAATGAACAGGCATTATGAGTGTCATTCATATAGATTATAAAAAGTAAAGGTCCTAAAGTCGAACCTTGAGGAACACCGATACCAACAGATAACACACTAGAAAACTGTCACCAATTAAGGTGTATTGTTTTTTTCGAGATAAATAAGAGTTACACCAATCATAGGCAGTATCACGTATTCCATAAAAATGTAATTTGTTAAGCAGAATGTTATGATCAACAGTATCAAAGGCTTTTGAGAGATCTAAAAAGATACCAAGTGTCTTGTTTTTATGTTTATGTTCAGTAGATAAAAAATTTACACTAGAAAAAAGAGCATCAGTGGTAGAATGGCCGGATCTAAAACCAAATTGATTTTCATTAAAGATTTCGTACTTATTTAGAAATGTAGTAATGCGTTTATGCATGATTTTCTCAAATATTTTAGGAAATCATGCATAAACGCATTACTACATTACCATAGTTGGACACAATACCATACTATGCAGATTTCGCTTTCGAGATATGAAACTGACGTTAACATCAGCTTTACAGCTTTTTACATACCGTATCACTGTATTCTATTCTCTACTATGATATACCGTACCCCTGTATTCTATGCTCTACTATGATATACCATACTGCTGTATGCTATGCTCTACTATGATATACCATACTGCTGTATGCTATGCTCTACTATGATATACCATACTGCTGTATGCTATGCTCTACTATGATATACCATACTGCTGTATGCTATGCTCTACTATGATATACCATACTGCTGTATGCTATGCTCTACTATGATATACCATACTGCTGTATGCTATGCTTTATTATGATATACCATACTGCTGTATGCTATGCTTTATTATGATAGTTTATTGCTTGTAGTTTTTAATGCTTTCATTAATGCTAAACAGCAAACGATGCAGAATTGTCATGAAAGCGGCAGTAAAAGTCATTAATAACGTAAACTAAACTTTAATAAAATTAACAAATTCAACTTAACTATCATCAGATCTTTAGTTTCGAAAATTACGATGATGATAATAATAATAAAGTTTTAACGTCCTTTTCTTCATCCTAAAATGAAATAGATATTTCTTAAACGTTTTCATTTATAGACAGCTCTACAAAATTTTATTAATTAGAAAGAAAGCACGAGTTTGCAACAATGTCAGGTAAAAGATTGATAACTACTTTGGACTGAATTTCTGGATTTTGGAATTTGCACCGTTTATGGACCTTCTCTTTTTAGCTCGCCGTCTTGTTTTTGTCTCAATAGTGCTCGATGTTGTCATTGATGACTGTAGCACTCTAATTGTTCTTATTATTGATATTTTCAACCGTTCAGCGCTAAGGTAAACCATTCAATTAATAAATATCTTTTAAGTATACACCGTGTATTTTCAATGTTCAGCGATCATCAACAAGTTGAAGTGCTTAATTAATAGAAGACACATTATTTTAAAGCAAATAAGTTAAAAATATACAAAACTCCTGGTGTGCCTAATCGAAGCGATACTAGGACAACACGCTTCTCTCATCCTTTTTATTAACAACGAAAACTTATATAGTAGTGGCATGGCCGAACTCGGTCTTCGAGACTAGTTTAGAGAAATAGTTCAATAGTAATAATAAGCTAAATAACATTGAATAATAATAATAATTACATTTAAATTAATATCTAAACTACTAAAAATGTCTACGCATGAGTGGAACTTTATACCATCCAGCAACACTCATTCCTGTCTTCATATACAAAATACTGATAATAAACATACATATGTACGTATGTATGTTTATGAAGAGCTAAAGGATTCCAGCTAAAATATTTGTCTTAGTCAACACAATTAAGACAATTAATTAACAACTAAAATTAATCTATAATATAATATAATACAAAAAATCTCAATATTAAAGCTAATATCAAAAAAATTATAAAAATTGAAGAAACACACGATATAGCTTCTAAATCTATACTAACACGCGCAATGTTGCGTATAATAGTAATATCAATATCATAGAAGTATTTAATAGCAGAGTAATGTTTAGTATTTAGTATAACATTAGTTTTTCTTGGTGCTGTATTGAAGAAATGCTGCAAATTTATGCAATTTTTTTAAACAGTTTATATGGATGAAACTGAGGCAAGCTATCTCTCTCTAGTGTTCTTAAAATTGGCAGGTCCAAGGTTCATATTCTTACACAGAGTCTGTATTCACTGTGCATAAGAGTGTTCCATAGATCATCTAGCAACCTCTTCACCAAAGGCTCTAGCCTTATTCATACTTAATGTAGCCTGTAGGAAATATATATATATATATATATATATATATATATATATATATATACACACACACACACAATGTATATATATATATATATATATATATATATATATATATATATATATATATATATATATATATATATATATATTATATATATATACTGTATATAATATTATATACTATATATATATAGATAGATATATATATATATATATATATATATATATAAGTCCTGTTTATCCAGACAGAGAGAAGAGAGAGGGAGAGAGAAAGAGGGAGAGATAGAGAGAGAGATAGAGATAGAGAGAGAGAGATAAAGAGAGAGAAAGAGAGAGAAAGAGGGAGAGAGATAGTGAGAGAGAGAGAGAGAGTGAGAGATAGAGGGAGTCTACACAGAGTTTAAAGCATAAGGAGGAGTAACAACCACAACTCTTCCATTGCTATAGCTTACAAACAGCTGATCGCTCGGCTGGTGGTAGTGGACAGTATATATGGGACTATCATTAGGAAGGAGAGCCACTTTTCCAATCACTTTCAGATCCATTCCTAGTATAATGACTCGATTATTGAACGTATCAGCCACATACAGCACAGATCTTTTGCCGTCGTATGAAATAAACAGTGGGTTATTCAACTGTTTATTCTCAATATTGATCTTCTCGCCTTTGTATGATGTAATTGACCAATCACAATCAAACAGACAAACCATGTAAGTCGTCAAACTTTTAGTAGCTCTGCAGATTGTGGCAAAGCCACCCGGGATCTGAACCGTGTGTTCCGGAAATGATATGACACTTTTATCAAATTTTCTATCTAAATTCAAATTTCCGTGGTGGTCATATTCCAAAGCAACTCCAGTACCATTGCTCTGTTGAAGTGTAAAGAGTAAAGTATTTGAGGAAGTCATAGCCAGACCTGTCACCTCTGCCTCATGCTCTATCTTCCAGCTTGTCACACTGCTACCACTGTGATGAAGCACGAATATGTTCTTTCCACTGTCGTCATAAATGTAGAGGGACTGATTCACAGGGCTGGACACAATCCTGTATGGACTCTTCATGGAAGGAATTGTTATTGTCGGTTTCGGAGTCAAATTCCGCAATTCATAAACTTGAACCTCTGTCGAATGCCTTAAGACGAATATTTCATCACCCAGAACGGCTATTCTATTCGTTCCGGTTTTTCCATCAGAAGAAGTGACTGTTTCTACGCCGCAGCTTGTACTTGTGAAGTCATAGACGTAAGCCCCTGTCTGAACTTGAGATGTAACCTCTAAACACATGAACATATTTAAGAATAGAATCAATACTTCACAATGTAAAATATATTTCTATATATTTACTACTTTATTTTTATTTATATATATTTTTCAATATATCAGTAGTGTTATGTAGTATACACTTAAACTCTCTAGTGGTGTAGTGGCGTGTGATTCTGAAATAAACTTAAACTCTCTATTATTCTCTCTCTCTCAATCTCTTTCTCTTTATCTATCTCTCAATCTTTCTCATTATCTCTCCCTCCCTCCTTCTCTAACTAAATCTCCGATCTAAAGATTAAACCACTCCTCAATTGCTAAATCATAACAACATGTCTAATTAGCTGTATGCACATGTATTAAAGACAGGTATTTCTTATTATCTGTATGCACATGTATTACAGGCCGGTATTTTTGATTAACTGTATGCACATGTATTACAGGCCGATATTTCTGATTAGCTGTATGCACATGTATTTCAGGTTGGTAATACGGATTAGCTATGTGCACATGTATTACCGGCTGGTATTTCTATTTAGCTGTATGCACATGTATTACCGGCTGGTATTTCTAATTAGCTGTATGCACATGTATTAAAGACAGGTATTTCTAATTAGCTATATATCAGTATTATATATCAGTAGTGTTATATTCAAAGTTCCACTCATATGTGGACGTGAAGAGGAAAACAGAAGACAGAGTAGAGTGGAGGAGTTAAATACCATGGACCTGCCAGTAGGCAGTGCACTAAGAGAGAGAGAGAGAGAGAGAGAGAGAGATAGTCAGTCGACAGGCTCATCTACGTGTTGTGATTTCAAGGAATCATTGGGTTAATCGATTAAGTTTTCCACCACAGACTGGTAAGTGCAGTGTTCAAATCCTGGGCAGGCCCATCACTTGCACTATTCCGAGAATTGAAACTGAGACTTTAAAATCACAAATAAGGCGCTAGACGCTATTAAAGGACAATATCAGTGGAGCCAGTGGCGATGTCGGCAAGATACTCGACCGAGGATCAGTATGCGCGGGGTTAAATCCTGGGTTCGCTCGTCACTGACATCGCTTTCGAGTGAGGAAACTGACGTTAACCTCAGCTTTTCTCTTTTACTGTGTAGGTAGTCTGCGAGTAGTTTAGTATGTGATGTAAAATGTGATGAGAGAGATCAGCGACATACCCTGACCTGTACTATGATCAGAGTAGAGAAATGTTCCACCACCAATCATTCTAATCACCAATACCACCAATACCAGTGCCATCACTCCACCTGCCACCAACAGCTGATCCTTCCTCGCTTCCTTAATGACTATGATGCAAGTATAAACATACGAACAACACACCAGCAACCTACAAGTAACTACTGCTAGGGTTTTATCGTCGTTAATGACAACATAGAGCATAATTGGACCTAATCCAAGCCGACAAGGAAAAAATAGGTGCAAACCTAAAATCCTAAATACTTGTAAACTGGATCGAAAGTGTAATTATTTGCAATACCGTATAAAAATAAAAGAAGTACACTTAAACATAATAATAGCAACATGAAAATAATAGAAACAACGTCACAATAACAAAATTGCAACAATATAGGGCCTACCATAGTACAAACAAAATAAAATGAAAATGCATTTAAATGCCAAAATCATGCAAATGATTTAAAAAATAAGGTTATCTAAATGACTCATTAGTGACGGCTATTTAAAGAGTTGGTCCAATTTCATTTATCACAGAGAAACACAGGGAATAACTCTCATTATTTCGGCGGCCATTTCGTCAGCTTCGCCAGCTTGAGAAAGAATTGTACATAACTAAACTGTAAACAATTGTGTTGAGTTGATCAGCCGTTGACCTCTGTACGTATGTCTGAATGTCTTAATAGCGTAGGGGTAACGTCATGAAGTTTTAAATGACAGATCCTGAGGTGAATTGAACCCTCGCAGGTTCGAATCCCAGCCGCGCTGATCTGAGAGTAAAATCTCGGATATTCACATGACTGATTAAACTGAAAATGGAATAAATTGCCTAACGGTTTAAACATGTGGTATTAAAAAGTGATAGATATCAACATAGTTAATCATTCCACTCTAATGAGTGTTTGTTTTATTTTTTAAAGCGCTAAATGCTAAGTCCAATATGTATGCATGTATGCAGGCATATTAAAATACATACATGTATATACGTGCACAGATTTACATCCCAATGTATACTTATACAACTATAGACTAGATTCCAACTCTCTCTTAGTGCACTGTCCACTGGCAGGTCCATTGTATATAACGCCTCCACTCTTCTCTATCTTCCGTCTTTCTCTTCATGTTCACATACGAGTGGATCTTTAAATCATCTAACATTCCTTTTGATGCACCATTATTCATGGGGGATTCTGCTTATGACGAGTTGAGCCCCCTATGCCTTCTTCAGCTTATATAGATCAGCATACATGCATATAGATGCACACTGTAAGTATATTGTACTGTGTATATGCATAGATGTATATGTATATATTGGTTCAGTAGAGACATGGTGTGTCATTTAGAATACTGGCGAAGTTTACACAACGCTAAATGATTGATTGATTAGACTATCGGTTGATTGATTGACTGAAAGATCATGTGATCAATTGATTGATTGACAGAAAGATCATGTGATCAATTGATTGATTGACTGAAAGATATATGCGATCAATTGATTGATTGACTGAAAGATCATGTGATCTGTTTATTGATTATTTGAAAGATCATGTGGTCAATCGATTGATTGACAGAAAGATCATGTGATCCATTGATTGATTGACTGAAAGATCATGCGATCAATTGATTAATTGACTGGAAGATCATGTGATCTGTTGATTGATTGTCTGAAAGATCATGTGGTCATTACCTCGTGTATAGATTCCAAGAAAAGAATGGCTCGGGTCATTTCCTACTCTTTGGAGATTCTGATTTTCCGAAGCGACTTCTGCAATGTAGATTATTTTATACGGGTAAACAGTAAACTAAAGTTGGATAAAATATAAATATAGAAGAGAAATTGCTTTTAATTTTTTGGTAAGATATTCGATGTCGGTAAGTAATTTGACCTCGGATCAGTATGTGCGAGGTTCAAATCCTGCGTTCTTCCTTCACTGGCATTGCTTTCGCGTTAGGAAAGGTGACGTCAACTTTAGCTTTACCGGATTTTATAAAAGAACTACTTAAAGGAGGATTAAAAATTGATAGATAGCTGAATCAGCGCAGTAACATTTTTTTATATTTTCTGACTTTCTTATCTTCTATATTTTAAAATAAATAGTCTCTGTAAAACATACAAACATACCAATTATAAAGAACTGCAAAATAGGGAAAGAAAAATAGCATTGAGGAATACAGCAGTTAACTTAGGAATATATATATATATATATATATATATATATATATATATATATTCGTTCCTTACCATCAATTCAAAAATTTCCTGTGGTATAATAAGTGATGAAGTGCTAAACTGAAAATTGGACGGCGGAGTGGAAATCAAGTTTCTCTGGTAAGAAGAAAGAGGTCATTGGTTCGAATCTTAGCCGGAGTATATCTGAAAATATCTCTTCTGATAGTAAGAGGACGATAAACTAAGCTCATCATATGCTTCAGTAAACTAAACAAAATCGTATCTTTAATAAAATAGACAGTCTCCTATTGAAAAAACTAATCTCATTTTAGGAGCTAAATTAAATATTTATCTGGTTGAACCTTTTATGACAACTTTTGCTCTGCTATAAAACAATTATTAACATTTTCAAGAGCTGAGAGTAGAGAATAGACTCACCTGTGCATTCTATTCTACCAATCATCTCTAAACACTTCTGCATCGGATTTGCCACAACTGGGGGTTCGACAAATCTAAGACTTTTCTCACTCCCATCATTGTTGGAATACTTTGCGGAAAGTCCTTCCAGATCCTTCGATCTTTTCAACAAACTTTCTGACATTACAGCCAGCTCACAGTCTCTCCCATGATCTAAGAGCAGGTTTACGCATTCAATAAACCCATCGATTACTTCAATGACGCGCTGAGTTTCTTTATTTCTCAAGGTCATGACCTCGCTGTCAGCTTCCTTTAAGCCTTCCAGTTCCTGTAGAAGCCTTGCCTTGCTCAGGTCAATGTCATAGTGGATCTTATCACACTTTTCCTTGATTTTCTGCGCTACTTCCTCCACTTGTTTAGTTATGCTGTCGGAACCCAATGATTGCATCTCAATCTTTCGCTTCCATTCCGTGACAAAGTTTTCCATGTGGTTCCTCGTTTCCTCCAGCTCAGTCCTGCTTTGTCTTACAGCATCTCCAATTTCCTTGACCGCGTGAGTTTTATGTTCTGTCATTTGGCATTTTAAGCAAATCACGACGTTACAATCAGAACAGAATAACTCCAGTTCCTTACTTTCATGCTTCCTGCAGTAACTAACTCCATGTTCTTCTGATTCATCTGGAATAGCGCCAACTTCATCGAGAGGTCTGGCTTTGTGCGACCTTGGATCACCCATGAGAATATCGTGGAGTGGCTGGCAGGTGGCGCAAAAATACTTCCTACAGTCTCTGCAGTAAACTGAAGCTTTGCTCGTTTTATTCGTCTCCGTGCAGAGATAACAAAACTGACTCAATCCTGAAGAAGATATCATCCTAGAAGTCAATCTCTCCAAGAATTCATTCACTGGAAGATTACGAACCTGTCCCTCAGGAAGTGGAAAGGATTGTTCACACACTGGACACGATCCCATTACACTGTTCTCTCTTCCATCAGCCCAGTTCTGCTCCAAACACTGGAGACAGAATGAGTGACAGCATGGAAGAAGTCTGGGAGATTTGTAGAGACTCTTACACAAAGAACATTCCGTGGGGGAATTCCGTTGATTGTTTGACGCCATAGTTGAAGACATTTAAATGACGCTTTGAAATAGCCGATCTTAAATAAAATCAGTAGTTCTAAGTCCTAAATATCAGCTTTTAGGTCATCTGGAAATAATGATAAGTATGATAAGATGTTACGATTTAAACACACTATGTATACATGAAGTTACCGGCTGGAACCAGTGGCGATGTCGGTAAGATATTCGACCGCGGATCAGTATGTTCAGGGTTCAAATCCTGGGCTCGCCCGTTACTGACATCGATTTCGCATGAGGAAACTGACGTTAACATTAGCTTTTCTAAGCTGTTTAGCTTTACCATGCTCTAAATAAATGAAATTTGGACAACAGAAAGTTGAAGATGTAGCGAATTAAAATAGATTAGGTTTGATATAGCAACTGAACTGTGATTAACTTAAATGTTATGAAAATTCAGTTACAGGGACGTCAAGATAGACGCAGTATTCGCAACAAAGCTGCTTGGCCATTACATTTTTTATTGTACGCCAAGCAAATGTTAACGTATAAATATTCTCACAAATAGCATAGAAAATGTTGCCATTACGAAAATTAATAAACATTTTCAGTAAAATTTAGCTGAATTATAGGCATAGTTAATCGAATATGAACACTCACTGTAACTTTCGCTTTAGCCTAGTGTCTTTAAATTATAAATGCAATATGGCGCACCTGTGTGCTGTGGTAGGTCTGCTTGCGGGTTGACGGTAGAGATGGGAATTTTACGAATTTTCAGAGTTCGGTTCGGTTCAGTTCGTTGAAAATGAAAGTTCGGTTCGGTTCGGGTTCGGTTAGCAATGGACAATTTCAGAGTTCGGGTTCGCTCCGGGTTCGGCTTACGGTTCGGGTTGTTTTCCACCTCACAAGAGTTCGATTCGAGTTAGAGATGGTTTGGATAATGTTGCAATTGTTTAACATTACTCATAGGGCCTAATAATCATGGTTTTGCATAACCATGATTATTAGGCATGTTTATCATGATAAACATGTTCAAAATGGTTTATGGTAAATGTGTTTTAGATATACATGAATTCACAACACATTGAATTCACTGTCACATTTTTCACCTGAGTAAAAATGTGACAGTGAAAAAAGAAGAGAAGTGGTATTTAATCTTGTACATTTCAATATTTCTTATAATATTGTAAGTTGACCAGCAAATGTTCATGAAATAGATATTTAGCTTTATTACTGTATCTGAGAAGTTCTCCTTGATTACAACCAGCAAATAGAATGCTTAATCAATTTAAAAATACATTTTGTCACTAGGTCTATATGTTAGAATCGTTTATAATTAAGTGGAAATGTCGTGGCTAAAATTTGATGCGATATTTCAGAAACAAAGTGCAATTTATTAACATAAAAATGTCAAATAGGGACGATTCTGTAAACACGTGTACTTACACAGAAAAATGATCACAATATATACCGTTTGCTATCAACTGAACCTGTAGGCCTAATAAACTTCATAAATTACCATTGGGTTTAAAATTTGAAACTTATATAGTTTATTTGAGTCCAGCTCCTTTCAATTCTTTTCCATATTCACATTTCCAATACCTCTAGTTAATCTATCTAGTCATTATATATTCTTTCCTTGATGTCTATGTTTCACATTCATATAATAGCGTGGTCCATACCAAGGTTTTTGCTATCTTTATCTTACTATCTTTCTTTAGGCTTTTTGTTAGAAGTTCTTTCCTATTATCGAAGACTACTTTTGCTTTTCCAATCCTACTATATATTTCAGTCTCACATTTCCCATCATCTGTTTATACATGTAGTATTACCTAAATATTTGAAACTCCTTACCTGTTCCAATTTCGTAACATTTATTATAATATTGACTTCACCTCTATACTCTCACTACTTTTGTCTCCTTGATGAACATTAATATTCATTCCATATTTCAATGCCGTGTCATTCAGATTATCCATTATTTTCTGTAGACCAGTCTCTCTTCCCTCTAACATTCCTTTGTTACGCTACCATTCCTTTGTATCGCGATCTGTTATTAGGCCTAAATTGTTAAATTTGTGTCAGAACCAGCCTTACCTGAATATATGCTTTTAGATACTGTAAGACATGTAAATACAAAAACCATATAGATGTGTATTGTTCTTATTATCTTTATATAATGTCAAACATTCTCCAAACAATATCTTAATTAAAACTTTGAAAAATAGCTGTAAAGAAAAGTGTTCTTTTCTCCTGACGCTGGCGAAGGAACTTTAAGAGATCGATTCGGTTCGGTTTGGACGAAGTCAGGATTTGGATTCAGTACGGGTTCGGCCAAAGTCTGGGGTCGGGTTCGGTTCGGTTCGGTCAAAACTCCAGATTTTAGGGTTCGGTTCGGGTTCGGTTCGATTCCCATCTCTAGTTGACAGTGGATATCAATTGTCTCTATCAAATGGATATCAAGTGTATGTGTACTTCAATAAACATAGTTCTCTCTGAACTCTACTCGATCTCTATCTCTCTCTCTCTTTCTCTGTCTTTCTCTCTCTATCTCTCTGCCTCTCGCTCCCTCTCTGTCTCTCGTTCTCTCTCTGTCTCTCTGTCTCCCTCTCTCTCTCTCTCTCTTTCTCTCTGTCTCTCTCGCTCTCTCTCTGTCTCTCGCTCTCTCTCTGTCTCTCTCTCTCTCTCTCTCTGTCTCTCTATTTTTCATGTCTGCTGGAGCCATTGGCGAAGTCAGTAAGATACTCGACCGCGGATCAGTAGGTGCGGGTTCAAATCCTGGGCTCTCGCTGACATCGCTTTCGAGTGAGGAAACTGACGTTAACATTAGCATGTATCTCTCGTACTCCATCTTTGTCTCAATATGCATTCATTTTCTGACTATATTTCTATCTTATTTCTAGTTTTAAAATTAATTTGTAAGTTTGCAATTGTATTTTTGAGGTAACCAACTAGATGACGCTAGTCACTGTTTTGGCAGCCTCTATTTCTGATCAAATACATAGAACTACTACTACTGATAGAATAGACAAATTATTAATTATGTGCTGGTTGTGTTTTTGACTGAAATATTTATTCTGATATGATTTCATGCTGTATATTATTTTGGACTTTTTATAACTTGTATGTAATATTGTAGTGGCGTGTGATTCTGAAATAAACTTAAACTCTCTATTATTCTCTCTCTCAATCTCTTTCTCTTTGTCTATCTCTCAATCTTTCTCATTATCTCTTCCTCCCTCCTTCTCTAACTAAATCTCCGATCTAAAGATTAAACCATTCCTCAATTGCTAAATCATAACAACATGTCTAATTAGCTGTATGCACATATATTAAAGACAGGTATTTCTTATTAACTGTATGCACATGTATTACAGGCCGATATTTCTGATTAGCTGTATGCACATGTATTTCAGGTTGGTAATACGGATTAGCTATGTGCACATGTATTACCGGCTGGTATTTCTATTTAGCTGTATGCACATGTATTACAGGCTGGTATTTCTAATTAGCTGTATGCATATGCATTACAGAATGTTATTTATAAGAGGTTTTGTTAGCGCTGAATAGTAATTGTTATTGCATTTTACATGTCAAGACTTTTATACGTGTCTTGGCAATGGTATGGAAATATATAAATAAGAAAACCTACATGTATAGTCCAGATACTTTTCGTCTACTTCTTATTCTTCTTCTTCTTCTTATTCTTCTTCTTATTCTTCTTCTTCTTCTTATTCTTATTCTTATTCTTCTTCTTCTTCTTATTCTTCTTCTTCTTCTTATTCTTCTTCTTATTCTTCTTCTTCTTCTTATTCTTCTTCTTATTCTTCTTCTTCTTATTGTTATTATTGTTGTTATTCTTCTTCTACTTCGTATTCTTCTTCTTCTTCTTTTAATTCTTCTTATTCTTATTTTTCTTCTACTTCTTATTCTTATTATTATTGTTCTTCTACTTCTTATTCTTATTATTATTGTTCTTCTACTTCTTATTCTTATTATTATTGTTCTTCTACTTCTTATTCTTCTTCTTCTTATTCTTCATATTCCTATTATTCATCATCTTCTTCTTATTCTTCTTATTATTATTGTTCTTATTCTTATTCTACTTCGTCTTCTACTTCTTCTTCTTCAAAATCTTCTTCTTCTTCTTCTTCATATTCTTTTTCTTCTTCTTCTTCTTATTCTTTTTCTTCTTTTTCTTCTTCTTCTTCTTCTTCTTATAGTCTAGATACTAATCGGTACTGATTTTATATCCAAACAATTAAATCAAGCCAGCAGAACAAGGAATTGGAGGACATTCCACTGGACATGTGAGGGTGAGAGTGGACAAGGATTGAAAGACTTGCGCTGTATCTTAGAGATCCTCACTAATATTCATCGTCCACTTCGATTCATTCATCAATCAATTAATTCACAAATCAATTCATTTTCAATTGTATTTAATGAAAATAATACAATTATTTGCGACCAATTATTACTGGAAGTAATAATTGGTCCATTACTAATGGACCAATATATATATATATGGTCCATTACCACGATTACTTGGTGGTTCATTACTTTCAGTAATGCACCACCAATTTAATATTTTGCAGAGGAGTCTAAAAGTACTATGGCTGATTCAGTTCTTTGAAGACGATACAATTTGTAAACACTGTTTCCTCTCTCTCTCTCTCTCTCTCTCTCTCTCTCTCTTCAATGCCCTGCCAAGTGGAAGGTTCAAGGTACATATTCATACTCAAATTCTGCTTTCTCGCTCCGTAAGAGCTTTCCTAAGATCAACAAGTTAATTCACAAAGCCTAATCCATACCTTATATAGCCTATATCGTGAGAAAAGTATGGCTTCTAAGGGAATTTCCTGTTGCCTTCCTCAATTAGATGGATTAATTACCATTTAATCCTGGGGGAAAGTATTTCATGGTGAGGTGGGTCCCCTCTTTGCCATCCTCAGCTCCTGCCTTAGTCACCTCTTATATACATGCAGCAACCTGTTTGCGGTTGATCTATTCTGCAGTGGTCCAACCACACCCTAGCACAACACGAGGACAAAGTTTCCTATAGCTTCAGAAATATATATCTTATGGTTTTTGCAGTAGCAATATTTCCCACGAATGCTCCGTTAATTATATTATTTATGCTTTTCTAATGAACGTTTTTCTATGCTTACAAAATTCTCTCTCGGCTGCATTCATAACAATGCAAATATTGTTCTAACAGCAGATATTTAAGTTCAAGGTCGAGGCATGTTCACGGAGGTGTGGTTAGGGGGAGCCTGTGATAGGCTGGACTTTAGGGGTGAGAGGGGAGGGGTCCCAGGGGGGTCGTTCCTGCACCAATTGTTTACTGCATTATCGAGGTAGAGGCTCCAAGAGACACGGGACCATGAATCAACCTGCAGTTGATTCAACCTTTCTCTGCCTCAACCACTGATTAAATTGCGATCTAAATAGATGAGTGGTTAACATATCTGTCGCAACCACTGATTAAATAGCGACCTCTCTCGTTGAGTGATTAACGTATCTGATTCATGTCTGCTGGAGCCAGTGGCGACGTCGGTAAGATACACGACCGCGGATCAGTATGTGTGGGTTCAAGAATCTGAAATTTCCCGTCACTGATATCGTTTTCGAGTGAGAAAACTGACATTAACGTTAGCTTTAGCTATTAACCTTTTCTTACACCACTGATTAAACAGCGATCTCTCTGCTTTATTGGTTAACACGTTTGCTTCAGAGTGCATGGACACGGGATCAAGTTCCAAGATCGAGCCAGTGTAATATTTATACATAGATGGAGAGAAAAGGAAGAGAAAGAGAGAGAAATAAAGAAAAAGAGATAAAAAGAGAGATAAAGAGATATATAGAGAGAGAGAGAGGGAGAGAGAGAGGGAAACCGAGAGAGAGAGAGAGAGAATGAGAAAGAGAGAGATAGAAAGAGATAGTAGTTTTCAGTAGATCTCAGCGTGCTCAAAGACTACCCCGCACGCAGTTAATCTAATAATTGTATTTTATTTTTGATGAAATATTTTCCTGATGTGATTTTGTTTTATCTCCACAGGATCGGCCCTCAAGGGATTGAGAGGGCTAGCCCAGGTCAAAGGTCACCCTGTTGCCCTTATTCTCTTATCAAAGCCCTGGAGATCAGAGATAGGAGGTTTCTCACAGTCTGAATGTTCTCCACGCGTATGTTGAGTGGGTCCGTGAAGATGTGAAGAACTCGATGACCATGAAGTGGCTAATTAAAATACAAACAGTGAGAGAGAGAACTATGTTTATTTAAAAAACACTCTAATATGAAATATTACCCAAACTAGGAATAGAAAAGAAAATGTGAGAGATGGATAGAAATGAAAATGTGAGAGAGGTATAGAAAAGAAAATGTGAGAGAGGAATAGAAACTAAAATGTGAGAGAGGAATAGAAAAGAAAATGTGAGAGAGGAATAGAAACGAAAATGTGAGAGAGGAATAGAAACTAAAATGTGAGATCTCCAGGAACAGAAACGAAAATGTGAGAGAGGAATAGAAACGAAAATGTGTGAGAGAGGAATAGAAACGAAAATGTGAGAGGGGAATAGAAACGAAAATGTGTGAGAGAGGAATAGAAACTAAAATGTGAGAGGGGAATAGAAACGAAAATGTTTCTGTACTACGTAAGGCGACTCTTGTATTTATTTACTTAAAGCACGTGAAGCAAGAGTTAAAAGAGAAAAAACTTATCGGAAAGCAACGGGAAACCCACTCAGAAGTCATATTTTCCCAACCTTTAGGCTACAGTAAGTGTAAATCACTAAAAGCTTTCTATGATGTTTACTGTCTCCACTTCTCTCTGTCCCAAACCATATCACCAGTCCATCTCCTACACTCTCTTCTATTCGTTCATAAAATTCTGTAGAAATTTATGCAGCAGAAGAACAACACATTGAAGTCCTTTATAGGAAAACCTCATATCTCAGCCTATTCCAGTTCGCTGTTAAACTGACAGTACATATATGTTATATGAACTTGGACCAATGCGTGAGACTACCAGAGCGTTAGTTCGCTCAGGCTTCTATCAACAGAGCAATGCTATGTCTCCAGTTACACCCGTACAGTCCTAGAGCTGATAGCTAGAGTTTATCATATAATATTAGCGGCGATATTACAGTGTGATGATACAACTGCTGCTTAATATCTTAGGACCAGAGTAAAAATATATACTAATAATTAGAAACATATAATACAATCATCATCATCATCTTCCCTTAAATCACAGCTTAATCGGGGTCAGGATACGAATAGACTTTCTCCAGTCCTCTCTGTCCCACACCATATCATCAGCCAATCCCATATTTTAATAAATAAAGTTGTAATAATTAAATTATAATAAAAAGACAAATTACAATAAAATTATACTAGTAATTTGAAATATATAGAATAATACTTTGTATTTAATATGTAAAGAATAGTTTTTATAATTTAGGATCAAGTAGATTTAGATATTTTAATTTATACACCCATTAAAAGTTTGCCACGATTAAAATACATGTAGTGGTAAAGGTGTAAAGTAATGAACTTATAATATAACGTTATGTTTTCCATGTACACAACTGCTTTGACTAGTTATATCTCTGATGTGCTATTGAGTTTTTCTTACTAAACTAATAGTGCATATTTTAAGTTTACATAAACGCTAGTAATAATAAATAAAAATAATAATATAATAATAATAAATAATTATTAATTTTTTAAAAATAATTGTCATCATCTTCTTCCTTTGAATCCCAGTTTAACCAGGGTCGGGATACGAATAGACTGTCTCAAAACCTCTCTCTCCTACATAATATCATCAGTCATTCATCAATTTTTTAAAAATTTAAATTTTAAATAAATAATTTTACACAGCTAATCGGCCTAGTTGTACATGTATTTGCTTAGGGCACGTGTTAGTGCTTTCGGGCCAATGTATCCCATTTCTCCTCTCTGCACGCAATGTGCCTGACTTTGCACTATCTGTAGCTGGAGTGTAATAAATATCCAGGTCAGTTTTAGCAGTTAAATTTGAAGCTTTTAAAAATTAAACGCAATCTTGCATCTCGTTGGATTAATCTTGTGCCTGATACAGTGGGACTCTGAGACAGAACTGCAATAGAGATGTTAGGAGAGTGGAAGAGGTAATGGAAGAAGATGATGATGAACAAACGTGTAAAGAATTGTGGAATATTCAGTGCCTTACTCTTGTCTAACTTCATTAGAATTATACCCGGTAAGAACTTTACGCTATATCATATCACGTAAAAGCTGGTAAAGCTAAAGTTAACGTCAATTTCCTAAATCGAAAGTGATGTCAGTGACGGGCGAGCCCCGGATTTGAGCCCCGCACATACTGATCCGTGGTCAAGTGTCTTACCGACATCGCCACTGACTCCAGCGAATTTGTAGGGATAAATCCTTTCCCTGTAAGGTCTACTTGAGAGGTCCCTAACAAAGTCTTCTAGTTATGATTCGTACATTCACTGTTCAGTTATTTATTTGCCTGTTCTTTGTTAGATGGCAGGTCCTTCTTATAGAGACTTATCGTTTTTTACCGTTTAGTATCGTTTATTTGTTCATCATAGCACAGATTATACAAACAATAGGAACATGCATGTAGTTAGATAAACAAATAGCAATACGAAAGAGTTTTACTTTATTAAGCTTTATAAGTATTGGGCGACAGCAACAGTAACAAAAACAACAACAGCAACAACAACAGCAACAGCAGTAACATCAGCAGCAATATAAACAACAACAGTACTAAAGTTTTTCTGCTACTCTTGTTAATGACAACATTGAACACAAAACATTTCTGTTTATCATGAGCTTCAGCGCAGGCTGTAACATTGTGCGCATGTCATGACGCTTTTACTCTTGCGCTGTGTGTTCTGTCTTTTAGAGTGCGACGAACAAACAAACAGCTGCTAATTTTTCTAAGATTTGCGCGTTGCGTCCCTGACAATGTATAGAATTGTATAAGACGTAGCTCACATATACTCGGTATTGTCTTGAATTGATTTAGAGAACCGCTGTGAGTAAAAAAAAGTAAAACACGCACTATAGTGAAATGATTAACTACAATGATATCCATCACTTTTAATGCCGCATGATTAAACCGTTAGGATATTTAGACCATTTTCCATGTAACCAGTCCAGTGAATGTCCGAGATTTTACTCTCAGATCAGCGCGGCTGGGATTCGAACCTGCGAGGGTTCAATTCACCTCAGGATCTGTCATTTAAAAGTTCATGACGTTACCCCTACGCTATTGAGACACTCATTGTAGAGTGTCTACAATCTAATACGTCACAGCCACTTGTTGCAGTCACGTGATATCTCTGCCTCATACCAAGTCTCAGTCGCTAGATGTCTTATCTGAGGTTCTAATCAGTAAATGAAGATCAGAATCTGAAGCTACGAATGTCGTACTGTATGATAGAGGGCGACAACTCTCCCTATGATTAATTTACGATTTAAAGAGAAAAACACATGTGGACGATACTGTTGTAGAAATACCAACTTGAAATAATGAGATAAGATATACCAGAAAAAGATCCTGGTACTTTACACGACAACCTTTATGGACATTTTGATTTTAAAACTGGAAAAAAGTGAAGTAGCCTACAGGTAGAGCAACTACAACAACAACAACAACTATTGCTATACCTGAAAGTGAGGGATTAATCTAATCCACGCGAACTGTAGGAATCTTATCCGGCTACGAGATAACAGAGCAGATATATATGAGACACTTAAATGTAGATCCTTATGCAGAAGAGATTGATTGATTGATAGATGTAGCGTTGTTGTAGTGGCTAGTGAATACCATGAAGAGTAGAAAAGGAGGCGGCATGTTAAGTGGATGTCTTGGAGTCTAAAATAATAATACACACACAAACTCTCTCGCTCTCTCTCTCTCTCTCTCTCGCTCTCTCTGTTTCTCTCTCTCTATTTCTCTCTCTCTCTCGTTTAGTGCACTGTCTACTAGCTGGTCCATTGCATGTAACTCATCCCCATATTTTTATCCTCTTCATTTCGTCTAATGTTTACTGGCTGGAGTCAGTGGCGATGTCGTTAAGATATTCGACCGCGGACCAGTATGTGCAGAGTTCAAATTCTGGGCTCTGGTCTCGTCCGTCACTGACATCGCTTTCGAGTGATGAAACTGATGTTAACCTTAGCTTTATCAGCTTTATATATATATATATATATAAGGCATATATATATATATATATATATATATATATATATATATATATATATGCAGTATTGCAGTATATATAGAAGGAGTGAATATACATATTATATGTATAGTATATAATATTATATTATACATATACTGTTTCCCAAGCTATTGGCTACATAAGGTATGGATATGGCATAGACTTTGTGAAGGGATTAACTTGTTGATCTAAGAAGTGCTCTTATGGAGCGAGAAAACAGACTTTGAGTATGAATACGTACCTTGAACCTGCCACTTGGCAGTGCACTGAAGAAGAAGAAGATCTATAGTATTTTTAACAATGATGACAAATAGCTCCTATCTCTTGCTCTATCCTCTAGGGCTGTGTGTAGAGGAGAGAAATAAGTTAATATTTATAGTTTGAAGAACATTTGTCTCGACAACATGATAGAGTATTATCCCTCGAATCATTCCATCCAATCCACCGACTCTCCATCCATCAAGTGGATCTACATTCCCCGGAGTGTAGGACTGAGTCCTCTGTGGAGAGGCTTTCCTCTTTCCATGTCCCTGAGGTCCTTTCCGGTTGTGTAATAGAGTTCAGAGGGGTTAAAGAGCTAATGTTAACGTCAGTTTCCTCACTTGTCAGTGACGGGAGAGCCTATGATTTGAACCCTGCACATACTGATCCGCGAATGAGTTTATTGCTGACATCGCCACTGGCTCCAGCCAATATAATTTAATAGTTCTAACTCAATGAAATAAAAGCAATTAAAGAAATAATAATAGTATAAATAGTAAAAATGGCAATATTAATCCTGCAACGGTTCTTTTAAACTTGAAGATCTCGAGTGACCTTGCGCCTATTCAGAAAGCTTTCTTGTTTGATTTTATACTATCAACGGATACACGATAAAATAAAACTGAATAAATATTACTGAAGTTGCTTAATTTCTCAACTGTTCTCAGTGTTCGATGTAGTGATGGACCAATGTAAGTGCACCAGTATAGCATTAAATCTGGTTCATGATTTTATCTAGCACCACGGATGTGATTTTGAACGATACTCACAACCTGCAGATGGACAGAGACGATCTCAGAGAGAATTGAATTACAAGAAATGATGATGATGATTATGATGATGATGATGATGATGATGATGGTTACTAATAACCATGGAGAGGAAGGAGGAAATGGGTCTTAAAAGCAAGCTTCTGCGCTTCCTGACCCAGTGTACCGTTATGTTATGTTACGATATCAGTCGAATGGTCGTGAAGCACAAGTTAATAAGATGGAGGGAAAGAGAAACGGAGTTAGACCGAGATTAGGAATGTTAGATGATTTAAAGATCAACTAATAACTCATATTTGGACATGAAGAGGAAAACTGAAGAATAGAGAAGAGTGGAGGCGTTATGTACAATGGACCTGCCAGTAGGCAGTGCACTGAGAGAAAGAGAGAGAGAGAGAGGGGGAGAAAGAGAGAGAGAGAGAGAGAGAGAATAGTCGAATGTAGGCTATGTTTTCCATCTGATATTCTTTCGTAAACTAGGCCAGATAATGAAATCATCATGTTATGGTCGGAAGCTTTAAATGAATGTTAAATGACTCTGATGAACCTATGGAATTAGGAATTGGCGGGAGGGTCGGGGAGGGAGAGTAACACACGTGGTCGTTTTTCTTGATAAATTGTTGCAGGACACGAGCCAGAAATGATGAGAAATTATCTGTCTTTAGCGACAGAGTGGCTCTCGGCTAAATACAGGAGTAATCCAGATGAATGATGGGTGCCATGTTAGAGTGATGAGCGGAGTCGATTGAATCTAATCTCATTATTTAGAGACCTACTCAACGTAAGACGTCTGTCAGATCAGCTTCTATACTTAGACACAGGTTATCATCATCGGCAACATCATCATCATCATCATCATAATCATCATCATTCATCATCATCATCATCATCATCATCATCATCATCATCATCATCATCATCATCATCATCATCATCATCATCATCATCATCATCATCATCATCATCATCATCATCATCATCATCATCATCATCATCATCATCATATCATCATCATCATCATCCATCATCATCATCATCATCATCATCATCATATCATCATCATCATCATCACATCATCATCATCATCATCATCATCATAATCATCATCATTATCATCATCATTATCATTATCATCATCATCATCGTCATCATCATCATCATCATTATCATCACCATCATCATCGTCAACATCATCTTCCCTCGAATTACAGTTTAAGGTCGGGGTTAGAAAATTTTGTAACAATTTCTGGAGCCTAGGCGCTCACCAACTGAATGCCCTTTCTTTCATTGGTTTGGATCTTAGTACATTTTCGCCCTTTGCGAAGCGTGCAATCCACGGCTAGTCTATTCTTCAGCACACCGGACGCAACACGGGAAATGTAGACAAAAGTTATACAGGTAAAGTTTTTAGATAATGCACTATAACTCAGTAATCTACAAGCGTTCCCATCATGCAGTGATATACAATTAAATTTACAGGATCATCTCTAAAACTCAGATGCATAAATATTTTAGGCTCACTCCTCCCCCCACTATCTGCAAACTTTCTCAAATACTCGGCTCAGAAATAGATTCAAAATGTACTGAAACGATTTCTACATGTAGAATAAAATCATTTATCTAGAAGGGCAAAATTAGATTGATTTTTAAAAGAGAATTTAGAAGAATCGCAAGACTTAATAGTCACGATTTAATATTGAAATACTAAAATAGTTTCATCGCTACTGAATGTTTTTTGAAATTACAATACATTTCTTTACAACTGATATATTAGAAATCTATTTAAAATATAGCCTGGTACCCCCTCTATTAATCAGAAGATTTGTATTTAAAGTATTAGTATGGCTGTATTTATCCGTGTTGTGTCCGGGTTACTGAAGAAAAGACCAACAGTGGACTGCACATGTCGTAAAAGAGACAAAACACTAGGATCCAAGCCAACGTCAGAATGGGTATTCTGTTGGTGTGCGCTTAGGCTCTAGAAATTGGGCTAACTAACTAGCCAAAAGCTAACTAAATTTTCTGAAAGTAATTGAAAATCAATTCGTACTCCTATCCTAACTAAACTGGGATTTGAGGAAAGATGATGACTATGCTGATGATTAATATGGATGCAATGGAATTTTAATATTAGTTCTTGCTTTTATCTCCTCCTCTCTACTATAGTTTCTTTCATTGACTTTTTTGTTCCTCTGCTATTTCTCTTCTGTCTTTTAAAACTATTTTTCTCTCTCTCAATTCTCCTTGCTAATTGCCTGCTAATCTGTGCCCTACTTCGTTACACTAACTTTACTACATTCAATTCATTACACCCACATTATTACGCCACTTGATTACACCACTTGATTACACCACTTGATTACACCACTTGATTACATCTATTTTATGAAACTCACTTAATTACACCCACATTATTGCACCTACTTCATTACACCACTTCATTGCAACGCTTTATTACACCCACGTTATTACACCAATTGCATTACACCACTTCAATACATTACTTCATTACACCACTTCATTTGCACCACTTTATTACGCCAATTCATTACACCACTTTATTTCACCACTTCATTACACCCAATTCATTGCACCCACTTTATTAAACCACTTTATTACATCACTTCATTTCACCACTTCATTGCACCCACTCACTCTGTCTTGCCTGTAATTAACTAGTAAGCCTGAGAACTGACGGTCACGTGGTGAAAGTTTATTGAAATGTCATGAACTAATTTGTCTGTTGAGACGAGAGGAAAACCTTTTAATCATTTCAGTTGAACTGACACATGAAACCAGCGACATGAAATCGCCTCTATCCTACAAATAAAGACTCTATATGAACAGATGTGTCTCTGACAACGTTTTCCAGTGTATTCCGAGACATATGTACTAGTCAGCTTATATGAAACATTTACGAAGTAGATAGCCCATCCTAATGGAATTTCTGCCGTTGGTTTGAGACTTAGTGCTTTGTCGCCTTTTACGATAGGTTCAGTCTACAGGTGGTCTATTTTTCAGCAACCCTGACTTAACACGGGTAGCTCACACAGCTTTTACTATGCCACATAATATAACATGTGACATACTCTACAAAACTTAAATATTATAACACAACAAAACGCAATTTAAACAACATCAAGCACAAGTAGTATAACGTAAAATAATCCATTCAATGTACATATGTAACATAGGCACATAACATAAAATGTTTCATACACTACGTGTGTGCAACTGCATCACGTAATATAAATTAAGTCATTCAATATATAACATAATTATATCACATAATTTAATATAAACCATATAAAACAGACTCTTCCTGCATTCTGCCCATTCTATTGATTGTCAACAGAGCTTAGTTAGGCTATATCTGCTTTAAGGGTACCACTTCAATACACTCATCCTTCCTTGTGTAATTTCTTCAGCCTGTTCGTAACTTCTCAACGTCCCTGACATCATCCTTGTATGAGAAAACGGTCGTTAAACCTATATGTTATTATTATTCAAGTAAAAAAACATAAGAGTAGGCCTACCTGTATTAATCAGTTATCTGCTATCCGTTATAAAAAACACGCTCTACTTATATAGATATATGTATATGTATATTTTTTCATTGACTAAATCAGGAATATATTTATTGATTCATGTTCTCGTTCAGGAAATGATAGGATAATTAATTAATTGATAGTTTTATTAATCGATTGATTGATTGGTTGTTTGATTGATTGATCTATTTATTTATTAATTCATTAATTCATAAGTTCATTAATTCAGTACTTCATTCATACATTCATTCACTCAGTGATTCATTGATTGATTCATTGATTCACTCATTGATTCATTGATTCAATCATTCATTCATTCAGCGCGGCACGTTCACGCACTAAGTCACTTGGCACGTTCAACAGAAGTGCTTTAGTTCAATGTGCCTCACTCTGGATACTATATAGACTGGAATGAGCTTATAACTCTGTATATATATATATATATATATATATATATATATATATATATATATATATATATATATATCTTAGTACACTGCCTACTGGAAAGTCCATGGTGTATAACGGGTCCACTCTTCTCTGTCTTCCGCCTACCTCTTCATTTCCACATATGAGTGGGTCTTTAATTCATCTAACATACCTAATCTCGGCCTGCCCTGCCTCTTTTTCCTTCCAGTCTACCTTGTATGACCTCTTTTAATGGACCTTCCCCCCTTAGAATGTGTCCTATTCAACTCTTCTTCCTATTTCTTAATACATTTATCAACTGTTTTTCTGTGCCAACTCTCTCCAGGACTTCCTCATTTGCAACCTTTTGAGTCCAGCTAATCCTCTCCACTCCTCTGCAAATCCACATTTCCAATGCCTCCAGGCTCCTGCTATCTCCATTTGTAACCATTCTGAAGGAGAGACTACTCGTGAACTTTACGAGTCGCAAGAGCCGGCTGAGCAAGAGCAGAGGAAGGCAACGATAAGCCACCTTAGAAGTCATATCATTCCCAAGTGCTTACTTCAACAGAGTTACTTCTCCCTCCAACTGTAGGTCATGGTTTAGAAACTTCAACTATTGTTAAACTTTTGTGATTCCGTAAAAATGTACATATTGCTTGTTTTGAATTGCGTCTAACAATTTGAGCTTTTACCATCGAAATGATTGTACTTAAAGAATGTACTTGTAGGAGGCAATTTGAGCAGATACGTTTTCAAGATTTGCAAATACTGTTTAATAAATATAATTATTTCATATTTCTGTTGATTAAACAGAATTAGAAAGAATAAACGATCCCAGAAGTTAGAATGGAATAAGATCAATCACTCCAACCCTGACATTTCTGCTTTACACTCACTGTGAACTACAAACATGGCGGAAGAGTTACTCCAGTTTAATGAATCCATTTTATTTCCACCGGATCCGCAGTTCAATTATACAAGAGCCATTTCGACGAGTGGGATATTGAAAGCTGGTAACATAAAAATAAAAAGTCGCGACTTGGCAACTCGGCTCGTACGTGATGTAACCGTTTATGGGCCAAAGAAATCAAGAATTCACTCAGTTTATGAACACATTCTAGTCTCTCTCTCTCTCTCTCTCTCTCTCTCTCTCTCTCTCTCTCTCACACACACACACACTCTATCTCTATCTCTCTCTCTCACTCTCTTTCTTTATGTCTCTCTCTCTCTCTTTATCTCTCTCTCTCATATTCTTTTTCTCTCTCCCTATATTTTCTGTCATTGTTATACCGTATTTGTTTAAATAATCGATTGATTGATTATACTGCATTTGATTACTAATAGAGAATTGTCGAAGTAATTTTATCCTGTGCAACTGAAATCGTCTATTCCTTCATTACCGTTCACAAGTTTATAAATTCTGTAGTATATACACTTACATGTATATATTATTTATTATAAGCGTAAATTTATTATTGTTTGTCAATGCTAAAACGATCTCTCTGACCCCACTCTCTTTAGCTCTCTGTCTCTCTCACTTTTATTCCTCTCTTTCTCTCTTCCTATTCCCTTTTCCTACCTCTTTCCCTCTCTTTCTATTGGCTGGAGCCAGTGACGAATTCGGTAAGATACTCGACCGAGGATCAGTATGTGCGCTGTTCAAATCCAGGACTCGCCCGTCACTGACATAGCTTTCGAGTGAAGAAACTGTCGTCAACGTTAGCTTTAGCATAGCATTTTCCTCTCCCTTTCACTCTCTTTCGTTTATCACTCTCTCTCACTCCCTCTCTCTCTCTCATTTCTCTCTCTCTCCTCCCCCTCTTTCTCTCTCTCTCTCTCTCTCTCTCTCTCTCTCTCTATCTCTCTCTCACTCTCATTCTTTCTATCACTCTTCCTCTATACCGACTCCTGTGTTTGAGTCCTCGATGTTGTTGGGATGGACTGAAAGAGTCCACTCTTCTTCCACGTGAGTTCATGTGGCACGATTCAGTTCTATTTCAATTCTCGCTATATTCTGACTTGATCATTCAGCTGACGTGATCTTCACTGCGTGGAATATTTAACCAAAACCAGCCACTAGATATGAGGGGGGAAGGGTTGAGGGTCTCACCCCTCTATAGACCCTTTGTAGAAATTTTTCCGTCTTTCTCTCTAAATTTTTCATTTTATTTCTTTTAAATGTTTATTTCTATTTGTATTTCTCAGTGATTAGGTGTTGATGCTGAAATAAACACACGCACAGATATATATATTATATATATAAATATTTATATATATATATATATATATATATATATATATATATATATATATATATATATCTTCTGTGGACTGCAAAGTGCATGTCCAAGATGCACAATCCTGCTCGTTTTCATCTAAAATATACTTCTATATATCAGATATTAAGTCCTTTCTTTAGTTCAACTATAAAAGATTCTTTCGCATATCAGGTATTAAATGGTTACTTTAGTTCACATATAAAAGATTCTTCTAGATATCAGATATTAAATCGTTTCTTTAGTTCAGATATAAAGTCGCTGGAGTTTATGAAGCGAAGTTAAAAGAAGGAGAATTCACTGAACCGACTCGTCTGCTGTTTATTGCGTTGCTCTCTTAATCCCTGTGCATGTAAACAGCGAGTCTTTATGATTAGAGTAATGAGCCGTGAAATAATACAGGCTAAATTGAACTGCTTATGAGTTCTATTGAACTGTTCATTGGCTACATTGAACTGTTTATTAGTTCTATTGAGCTGTTCATTAAAAGCTAAAGCTAAGGTTAACGTCAGTTTCCTCACTGAAAAACTATGTCAGTGACGGGCTAGCCCAGGATTTGAACCCCGAACATACTGATCCGCGGTCGAGTAGCTTACCAACATGTTGGTAAGCTACTCGATACTGTTCACTGGCTCAATTGAACTGTTCACTAGCACAATTGAACTGTTGTTTTTATTTTTATTTTTTGTTCCTTTAGTTACACACATGACATACCGCATGTGCTACTTGTTTTCCTTTCTTGGTTTCTGATTTTGTAGTTTTCAGTATTTCCTCCATTCCTTTCCATGGTTATTAGTAATCGTTGCCTTGTGTTGGCGCATCAATTGCAGCCGGCACTTATTTAAGAATAACCTTCCAACACCCTCGGCATTTTATTTTCTTTCAAAGCTGTCAACACTCGGTCTTCCAAGGTAGTCGCCCACAAAGTACTAACCGGCGCGATGGAGCTTAACTTCGTTAAACTGACGCGCAGCTTAACCGACTGCGCTAATCCCGCCCCCAAACTAGCACAATTGAACTGTCCACTGGCTCAATTAAACTATTCACTGGCTCAATTGAACTTTCACTAGCACAATTGAACTGTTCACTGGCACAATTGAACTGTTCACTGGCACAATTGAACTGTTTTCACTGGCTCAATTGAACTCTTAACTGGCTCCATTGAACTGTTCATTGGCTCCATTGAACTGTTCATTGGCTCCATTGAACTGTTCATTGGTATATGAACCAGTAAAAAGCCTAACTTTTCTTGGTTATTAAATGCAGAACTAAACTGAAACATCCTGGAAGTCTATCAGACGGAGAGCAATGCAATAAGCAGGATTTGTCAACATTTCTCTGTCGTCTTTTGATCTAAAGCCGGACTTATACATTGAGAATATCACAAACACAAATAATCCTAATGGAACATTTGACATAATCAATTCATTTTACTGTCGCATTGCTTGATTGGATAAAATGTACGAGCAAAACGAAGACAGTTTCAATTATTGAGCCACTAAGCGTAAAACTGTATATGTTCTAATAGATGAATTGGCAAAAGTTTGAAAATAACGATTCTTAATTTTAATTTGTTTTTACTCATTGAAGACTTAATTTAAGTAATATTGTAAGTTTTCTAGAATTAATTGTTCTTATATATCTGGAAGATTTAATAGATTTGTCTACATAAAGTGTTCTGTACAAGCAGATAGCAAATACATGCACAACAGGGCATTCACTAATGATCTGAAGCAGATTAGCAGTCTGTATGCGCTCAGTGTCTATGTCGTATAGGAATGCTTTTGGATAAGTACATAATAACATGGCACATCAATACTATCTATTTTCACTAATGATAACAAATCAGTACACTGGTGAAATAGTACTACGTAGTACACTTATGATACAGTACTACAGTACTACATGGTATACTAGTAATATAGAACATCACTACTGTCTGGTACACTAATGATAACAAATCATGAATATGTAGTACACTAACGATACAGTACCATGTAGTATAGGGTACTGTGGTATTTATGGTATTGGAGGATCGGTTATGAGGAATGATGTATGACTCGCATCAATAGTTTCTCCTCTCATTTGTTAGACGACTTATAGACCCGCCCTCACCCCCTTTATACCCCCTTCCCCTAAACCCTGCCCTACCTACCCAAATCAAACCCCCTTCTAACACCCAGTCTTGGTTGAAGGGATTTCAAACCCCTGATAAAAAGCTGGTAAAGCTAAGGTTAACGTCAGTTTCCTCACTCGAAGTCGATGTCAGTGACGGGCGAGCCCAGGATTTGAACCCCGCACATACTGATCCACGGTCGAGTATCTTACCAACTTCGCCACTGGCTCCAGCCAATGATATTGTCTGAACTCCTGAGAGCAATATTTATGGTTCTCCTTTTTGCCTGCTGGTTCAAGATTTAAATTTCTTTTTTTCACCGACTTAGTCAATTAATCTCTCTCTCTCTCTCTCTCTCTCTCTTTCTCTTAGTGCACTGCCTACTGGCATGTCCATGGTATATAACGCCTCCACTCTTTTATGCCTTCCGCTTTTCTCTGTCCACATACCATATGAGTGGGTCTTTAAATAATCTAACATACCTAATCTCGGCCTGCCTCTGCCTCGTTTTCCTTCCATTCTACCTTCTGTGACATCTTTTAGTAGACCTTCCCCCTTTAGAATGTGTCCTATCCAACTCTTCTTCCTATTTCTTAATACATTTTAATTCATAATACATGGCAACTAATAATAAAAGATACAAATAAACTAAATATCTAAGAATATCATTCTAACATATAATTGTGACAAATCTTATCAAATAAAAAATAACGTTTGAAGTAGAATAAAATGAACATAGCCCTATACAATTATGGAATGAACTTCATACAAACGCATAAAACTGGAGAGAGGACTATGAAATAATGAGCGATCAATAGAAAACATTCAGCAACATTTACAACCATAGTAGTTAAAAAATTATATCTAAAATACATGTACGTAAGATGTCAACAGTTAATCGCACATCTAACAGCACATAACACATGCTACATGTATATGACATCGCTTTCGAGTGAGGAAACTTATATTAACCTTAGATTTGCCAGCTTTTTACTTTTACTGTTAGAGGTCTACACTCATGTAGCACATCTAATAACACATAACACATGCTATATAAACACATAGCACATGCTATATAAACACATAGAACATGCTATATAAACAAATAGCACATGCTATATAAACACATAACACATGTTATATAATCACATAACACATGCTATATAAGCACTTAACACATGCTATATAAGCTACTGCTATAGGTATACAGTCGTAAAGCACATCTAGTAGCACATAACACGTGCTATAGGAGCACACAACACATGCTATGTGAACACATAACACATGTTAAATAAACACCTAACACATGCTATATGCACTACTGCTACAGGACTACAGTCATAAAGCACGCTAATAGGTTTTATAAGCGACCCGCTCTCCCGGGCACAACACTCGATTCTCATTTAAGCAGCGACCACGTCGTCCTGGGACTGACTGTGGTCAGTTATGTTTTCCATGCGTCCCCTGGCGATCATTAGTCCATGGACCTGGAATAGAGGCGCTACAGACAACGTATATTTAGTGTAGAGATCCAGTCAGTGGGTAAACATATCCAGTGCTGTGGTAAAACAGCTGATGAGTCTTGTTTACATGATGTCACGTGACCTGCTGTTTACAGGATGTCACGTGATCTGTTGTTTACAGGACGTCACGTGATCTGTTGTTTACAGGATATCACGTGAGCAAGAGGAAATGAACGTTAAGTCTTGACATGAAGAAATGACTTTCTGACCATATCGACATTGAATTCATCTGTAGTGATGTGTACTGTTGGCGACGTCCCTGACATCATCCCTGGATGAGAAAACGAACGTTAAACCTTTATTATTATTTATTATCATTTCTTAATTGTATTCCTAACATTTGTATGAAATAATTTGCTAAACGATTGAGACTATGCGTTAACGATATAAGTGGTATATTGATCAACCACTGTATTTCTCGTAAAGTAGTCCATGATGACACTGGGCACTGTATTTCTCATATTGTAGTCCATGATGACACTGGGCACTGTATTTCTCGTAAAGTAGTCTGTTATGACACTGGGCACTGTATTTCTCGTAAAGTAGTCTGTGATGACACTGGGCACTGTATTTCTCGTAAAGTAGTCTGTTATGGCACTGGGTACTGTATTTCTCGTATTGTAGTCCATGATGACACTGGGCACTGTATTTCTCGTAAAGTAGTCTGTTATGACACTGGGTACTGTATTTCTCGTATTGTAATCCATGATGACACTGGGCACTGTATTTCTCATATTGAAGTCCATGATGACACTGGGCACTGTATTTCTAGTATTGTAGTCTATAGTGAGACTGTGGCAGTCAAGGGGTGAATTCTAAGCTATTGCTAAGCCGGTCACGTAGAAGCTTTTATAAGTAAAGCCTGTGACAGATTCAGCTGAGAGAAGTGAATGCTCTTTAGAACGATGGAGCCCAAAGGGTCGATAAGCATTCGGTATAAGCTTGAAATATGTGTCTCAGCTTGGTGTGTCCAATTAGGACAATGTCTGTCATGAGCTTCCACAAGATTGCTTAAAATTGAGCATAACTCTGCACTTTTATTTTCTCTTATGTTCATTTTAGCACGCAAAATATTTTAGTTCTTTGAGAACTGATAATTTACCGACATCGCCACTGGCTCCATCCGATACTCGACGCCGGATCAGTATGTGCGGGATTCAAATCCTGGGCTGGCCCGTCACTGATATTGCTTTCGAGTGAGGAAACTGAGATTAAAATTAGCTTTACTAGCACTTATAATTTAAACTTTGCTTATATATTTAAAATATTCTCTCGTATTTTGTATAGGATTTTATAAATAGCAGGAAGGGAAAGCTCATATTGACCAAAATTAAACCGAAGTGTTTAAGACTGCATATTTTACTAGACTAGAACATCTAGATATTGGATAGAATCGGTGCTAAATTTTAATAAATTACTAAATATTGTTTATATACCCTTGTTGTGATCGGGTTGTTGAAGGATATACCAACCGTTGACTGCGCGTGTCGTAAAAGGCGACTAATCACAAAGATCCAAAGCAACGTAAGAAGGGACATTGGTTTTTTCTAGCTTCTAGGCTCCACACATTTCTTCAAAATGTTCTTACCGGAACGGAGTAGGTATATTCGTATCCCGACCGCAGTGAACTGGTATTCAATGTAAGATAGTGATGATGCTGATGATGATGAAGGTTTAAACCTTCTATACTCAGAAAAATTATAAAGGCTCAGACTCTAAGATGAGCGATTTCGACTCAGCAATGCAACTTTCGCACGAACAACATGTCGGTCAAACAATGCAACTCGAACAAGAGCGCTCCTAACGGTTCTGTGATATCGTAAATCCCGCCCTGATAAAAGCGCTACTTGCAGTCCAGAGATAATTTTCTGGCGAATGAAACGACACCCCAGGGTCCAGCAGAATGGGTGTTCTTATTGTGGAAACACAGGCAGGGTCGGACAATGGATCATCAGTGGTG